>CM048820.1:6800345-7142351 GCA_026586065.1 Dioscorea zingiberensis | reverse complement strand
AACTCAACTTATGGCTGAAAAATCTATGCTAGGAATTCTACTAGCATGCATTATTGCTTTTACTAGTATGGATCCTGAGCTCCAAGAACCAAAAGAATGGCGGTTTGCTAATTGATATCTGTGCGTCATTTTGCCATGCTTTTCCATGTTGATTATTTATCATGTACTTCTTCCTTTGGAATGGGGCAACATTCTACTTCCATGTATTCATCAAGTGGTAGTTTGTGTATCCAGATCAAGAAGTAATACTTCTAATTTAAAAAGAAGTTGGATCCATTGATATTTTTGGATGCTTTGAGTGGATGTGCTTGCTGATGAGAACAGGCACCATGCAAAGGAAGCTGCTCTTCACGGACTCTGAATTTCTTTTCACTGAAGCACTTCTTCTCCTTGCACAAACAAAGCAGACAGGTGTAATAGCATCTAGAAGTGGTCCTGGTACTCCAATGGTGGTGTCTAGCCGCTTCTCTGAATCCTGTATATTCACCTACCACCAGGAATCCGTATCCCCGTCTTTGAGCAGCTCTTGCAAATCGTCTATTACAGTTGTTGCTATGGAGAGTACATGGCAGAAAGCTCAAATTGGTGGTGTCACATGGGGCTTGGTGCTCTGGTTGGGAGAAAATCTCCTGTGCATGAGACATTGTGTATTTTCCAGAGGTGAGGGATAAGTCACGATGGTTTTGATCTTTATGTCTTGAAAAGGTTGCCAATGCATGCTCATAAAAGAACAGGAGGAGACAAAGCCAGGTTCTCACACAGATTCTTAGGTGTTGTAAATATATGTGTGAAGCAAACAATGAGTCTAAACAGAGCCAAAGTTTTCAGAGGGGAGTTGTTGAATTTCTTGCTATAAGAGCTGTTGTTTTTGAATTCAAATGCTTCTATTATAGTAAGAAAGAATGTGCAGTCATGCTTGGCACTTTTAGCTAGTAGGACTGGCAGTGAAGTTTCTGAGGTTGCTTTCACGAGCCGGCTTTACCAACCTTTGCTTCAACCCCTCTGATAATCACGGCCACTGAGGACAAAAATGTTGTGAACAACAGGTACCAAAGATTTTTTGCTCATTGGCAGGCTTCTGTTAAATCTTCAATTCCTTTTAGAACTATGTAGAATGGATTGAGATTTGATCCCTATTGTTTTACACAGGTGGGGAACAGTTTCTGCCTTGAACTTCTGCCTGGCATTGAGACCACCACTTCTTAGAATTGACACCTAGAGCTACGATCAATTTTCTTGCAAAACTCTGCAGATTGCGAGGAGCCGATGAAACTGTCTGGGTTTCAAAAGTTGAATAACAAAGTGGTTACAACATTAAACAAACTTGGACAGCATGCATTGAAGTTACTTTATGCCTGCAATGGCTTGGGCAGATCTTAAAACAACAAATCACACTGAATTCTGTGCCAAAAATTATATCTATGTTTTTCAGAGTCTTTGACATGTCGAACCCCAGAGATTGTTGCTGTTGCAAAGGGAAGGAGAGCTTCGACAGGTATTTTCTCGAATAATTTTCTTCCAACTTGGTGTTTTGAATGTGCATTTCCTTAATTTTTGCATGATTTATATATGTGGATTAAGTTATCTTAATAGTTAACTTATGGGTCCTAAAGGTGGTTTCCTTACTTCTTTATCTTAGGTCATTCAGCAACAAAAGAATGCCCAAGGATCTTTTGCAAAGCAGCCTGAGGCCAATTTTGAGTTAACTTAAGCACATACAAAAAGTCTTAACTTTTACGTGCCATTGTTACAAAAGGGTTGGCCCGGCTTCTTGAACTTTTGTCTAACTGGTTTAATGTCACATTGGGTGTAAAATTGTTAGACCACCTGAAAGAAATATGGCTGGAACCTGAGAAACTTGCACAATGTCAGAAATGCTTGGAAGAATGGGGGATGTGAACCAAAAGGTTTGCAGCAGGAATTGTGTTTTATATATGATTTTTTCATTTTAAGTGCAATTACTTCGCAATTATATAACTTATCTGAATCCCTGTCTTACATGCACAGCCATGATTGTTGAAGCTTTTTCATCTACTACTCCAGCGGCTGGGAAATTCTTGGATGATTTAGGTGACTATAATAATTGATCTGGAGGCACTAGAGGACAGGTTTTTATAGTGAAATTAACGAGTCCCTACTAGAGCTACCCCTGACAAAATTCTTAAACCGATTTAGCTGCCACCAGATTACGCACGTAGATTACTTTTCTTGCTCGGTTAAATCATCCAAAATATTTTTAGAAAGGGTAAATTTAGTGATGGTTCAATTAGAACCTACCAATGAGAATTGAGAGTAAAATCATTATTATTAATAAACTTTTTTTTTTATATTTTAGGTTTTAGCCGTACATATTATCTGTTAGGATGCTGGGCAGCCATTGCTGAGAGAAAAGAACTTGCAAAAGTCACCACCCAAAAATAACACTTGCAAATGCTTTTCCCCAATTTTTCCCACAATCTGATGGATCTATTAATGCTCAATGTCGTCTTCTTCAATGATTTGATGAAGGTCATAAGTGGTTCAATTTCTGACAGTTTTGCGCAGAATGGTCAGCCTGCTAAGCTTTGGTTGCTTGTTCTGATGCTTATTTTCATGGGCTCTACCTTATCCAGTACTTTGGTTAAACTTATGCCCAGGAATAGGTTTTGCATGGCAATCACGTATTGTGCACTGGACACATTATTGCACTCGTTTAGGGGAAGTCACCTGCATAGGATTGCTTTAAACGCTTGCAAAGATGAACAAGAACCCTAAGCTTACTTCAAGTAAGATCATGTTGCTTTTTGAACTTTTGATTTAATATTACAAGTATGAATGGCAATTCACACTGTAATGTCTTTCATTCTTTTCAAATCTAATATTGTTTCAGAACTTTGATACCTAATAGCTGAAATAAGAGATTTGCTGTTTTTGTGAGTATTCTTATACTTTGATAATAATACTTGAACATGTAGAATCATTGATGTTCTTGTTCTGATATGAGCATTAATTGATATAAAAGCCAGCACATGTTTGCATGCCATATATGTTTCCAGTGAATTCATTTGACATCTGACTTATGCTTAAGCACCTTGTTTTTCAGCCTGGAATGAAACAGAGGTGTAAGAGGAGGAATGGAATGAATTTCAATAAAATGAGTCATTCCTATTCCTAGTGTTTTGATTGCAGACATGATATAACACTACAATGACATGCCCATTCCATTTCCATGTTTGAGTTACATTTATGATATATTAAGCTAACACTATTTTTTTAAAATATAAAATAATATAATTTTAAATAATAATGTATTTATAAAGGGTGCAATACCCAGAATTAGTCGCTTCTATTATTATACCCGAATAAAGCGCACTTTTGGTCATTCTATTATAATTTACCTGATCTAGGGGTCCCTCTGCTTTTCGTAGGTGAGAAATGTCATTTCCTTAAAAGGCGTATTTAGAAATGCATGTTTGGTCCCTAAAGTGTCGACAAAGGGAGAGGCCTGATAGTTCTAAATTGTGAAAGTAGAGAGACCCCGGTGCTCAGAATTATAATAGAGACCAAAAGACCAAAGACGATAGATTTAGTATAATAGAGGTGACTA
The DNA here is from genome assembly GCA_026586065.1 of Dioscorea zingiberensis. Taxonomy (NCBI): domain Eukaryota; kingdom Viridiplantae; phylum Streptophyta; class Magnoliopsida; order Dioscoreales; family Dioscoreaceae; genus Dioscorea; species Dioscorea zingiberensis. The sequence goes on along the minus strand of CM048820.1, from coordinate 7,138,765 downwards.
ATATAATTGAGTGTAATTAGACACTATTTATAAATCGATTGTAACAAAGTATGTATATCCTCTCAAAGATGTTTAAGGTTTTTGCAGTTTAAAATTATGTTTTTACCTTCCTCTTTTTTGGACCCTTTGTATGTATACCCTTATAAAATTGCATATTTATAGAAACTTCATTAAAATTATCGAATTGTATGCCACCTATATCTTTTTAAATGGCTAAAATGTGCTGTGAGTCCTATATCACTTAACTAATACAGAATTTCCTAATTCATTTGCATTTCAATACAAATATATGCATTTTATTAAAGAAGCTAAATTAGGTATAACATTTACAATGTGGAATGCAATTTTGCATTTTGGTTTTAGAAGGGAATATTTTTAAAATGGAGTTGACCCAAAAGTTTGACTAAATTATTATTAATTGTGACCCCAAATAGGAGCCTAACCCTTGTGATTTAAGAGGCTGAGGCACATATGCATGTACTTACACATTTTAGACAGAAATATATGCTAATTCCAATAAAAATTTATCTAAGAAGCATATATGGAAACAAAACGAATTTTTTTTTTGGTATTGTGAAAAGATATTTGTTTTTCTATGGAGTCATATCAAATTTTAACTGGAGGCATATCTGAAATTAAAACTCTTCAAATTGGCTATATATATGCTTAGCAGAGGCATAATTATAATGTGTGTGTTTTGAATAGGGTATTACTATATCAACTATAAATTTTAGAATGAGTATATTTGCAATGGAGTTACTTTAAAGGACTGATGCATGTGGAAATAATTACAGGTTAGATAGGAAAGCATAACTGCATATATATGGAGCTTTACTATGAGATACATGCGAATTACCAATTGTAGAGGGTTACATATATCTGCTGAAGGAGAGAGGCTATTTTAAAAGCGTTTTAGAACGGCAAACTGCTATTTGTATTGTTTTCTCTACTTTAAAGCCAGACTACTGAACATAGACCTATAGAAAATGCTTCCTTTCTACCATCCAACCAGTGGAAAAAGTATTAAGGAAAAATAGAACACACATTTTTGGAATCCTAGAGTTAGAATTTTCATTGCCTTTTTGCCCCTCATGTAAATACACTACAAATGAAGATTAGTATTTCATGGGTGCCTCCCTTTATACCAGGGGAGATCTTGCACCCTTATTGAATTGATTGCATGGTGGGTGGAGGTTTTGACTTTTTTGTTGCTTCTATTTATCTTTTGGAGCAAACTTGAAATCTAAAAGCTTTTAGAGATATATAGACATGATTAAGTGGCAGCAATAGCAAATGTCTTTCAGAAACTGATCTGTTAGACTATTTGTGGGTTGTAAATGTAATCTCAAATGAGTAGAAAATGATGTAGCATTCTATTTGGTTTTCCCTGTCAGAGCCCTTGTCTTCTAGTTATTTTGGTTGTTGGATCATCAAAACTGTGTTCTGTTATAGGATGTTATGTCTGAAAAGTTTTGAGAATGGACACCCAGATATCTTCTAACTTGTGTCAAAACTCAAATCTAATGAAACAAAAATTTGTTAGATTAATCAGCAATTTTATGGAATTCTGTCTTCAGTCCAGTTTGTCTTTCTTTAACCCTATTTAGCTTCCCTTCCTACAATGCAGTGTATAGATTTTTGTGAAGAAGCTTTGGCTCACATATGGAAACTAATTGATTTCCTAAGATCCACTCCTTAATCTTTTTACAGTAAACAAAGGGAAGGACAATAGTTTATTTTAGGATAGTTTTATTTCAAAATGCAAGAAATTGTTTAAATTTGGTTATTTACAAAACTTGTGAAGATTGATTTGGTTCTACTTTCCCTAATAGAAGACTAGTTTAGCCTACTCACAGAAGGGATCATTTTCTCTTATTAAGCATTGGTCATTGTTCTCAATCACCTGTCTTTCAAGGTTGACCCATTATCACTCAGCATATTATTACCATATCCACTTTGATATCACTCAAAGCTGTCGTATATGATTCATTTGTTGGATGTCTAAAATGCATTACCTATACTAGTTTTCACTTTGCTACTCTTAAGTCAAGTTGGCATGTATACTATATTTAGAACCGTAAGGTGTACTGTTTCTCTTGTTATCATATTATCCAATCTCCCAGACCACTGATTATTGAAACTTGAACTTCATTGCTCAACACAATGAACCATCCTTGTCATGTCTTGCATAATTTGGTATATAATACATTTACTATTTATCAAAGATTTGCTTTTTTAATTGGGATTTACTCTATTGCTCTTTCAAGCATTCATCTCTGTGGTGTTCTTGTAATGCTCACTTAGCATCTAATGAAGGTAAAATTGATTCTTAAGCTTGTCCTTCTATAATTTCTTTAATTGGATTGTGGTAAAAGAAAACATTTTTAGTTTTATGATCTTTGCATAAGTGGCCTTAATATTATGGATTAGATTGTTCTTTTATTCAAACTTGTTATGATTAGAAGATGGAAATTTTATAGTTTAATTGTATTGTGCTAGATGAAATTCCTGAATCTGAAGGAGATTGTCAATTATTATTGCATATTTAACTGTTTCTATTATTTATTTAAACTCTTGTTATTTTACCTAAATTTTGCAGGTAAAGGAAAGCAAATGGCTTGTCAAATGCTTTCTTAATTATTTAAGAGCATGACAAATCAGAAGTTGGTGCTCTCTTTGATATGCTGTCAATTTTCTTGTACCAAAGCCGTATTGACTATACTTTTTTAAGAGAGTTTTATGTTATTGAGGTACAATTTTCAATTTTAACATAATGTTATTTTGTTATTTTCATTAAGTTTATATGATCTCTCAGTTAACTAACATTGTTTTTTCTTTTCTTACTCAATGGAATCAGGTTGCTGGAAGGATATGCTCCAAATTTGAAGAAAACAATTCTCATGCATTTTGAACATATTCCAGGCAAAACAATTTGGCCAAGCTCATTTTGGTTATTGCGATGCAAATACTGATACTTCCAATGCTTGCACATTCTTTTCCAAAATGACCAAAGTTGGGGAAGTTGTTGATCCTAGTATTATAAAAACAATTGTTGACAAGCTTCTTGATCCTCCTGAAGAGGTGGTGCTCTAACCTTTCTGTTCTTGTTAACATGTATTACACAAAGATCCGGTTGGAAATAATTTTTTGAGGGATCCTTAGAAAGTACTTATTTGCAGGTTAGTGCTGAATATGATGAACCATTGAGGATAGAACTTCTACAGCTTGCCACATTACTACTGAAGTATTTACAAAACGATCTTGTACATCACCGTAAGAGCTTATAAAATTTGGTTGGAACCATCTCCAAAGCGTGAGGACAATTCCAGCAAGCAGTGGGCATTTGTCAATGTCTGCCACTTTCTTGAGGCTTATCAAGCCCCTGAGAAAAATTATCCTCCAAGTAAACCTCAAGCACTTGACGTATACCATTTGAAGATTCAACTTGAATTGGTTTCTATAGCATCTATTATTTTCGCTTTCTTCTCCAGCTGTGTCTGATAGACATAGTATATTTCTTTAGTTATCGTTGTTTTCATGTTCCTTGGTTATTTGTCTCCTCTCTTTTGTTTGCTCTTTAATCCATTGAGATTGTAATATGTAGGACTGGTACCAACAGTTCATCATGTCTTGAATCATTTTATTCAAACTATGTTGTCCTAAACCTCTATCACCTAACTCTCTTTGAGAATATAATCAATTGGTTATCGTTTAGACCCTTGAATGTTTTAAACTTAGCCCAATGAAATTTAGATTAGGAAAAATGATATTTTTCCTAGTCTAGTCACTTTGAAATCACTAGCCACTGATTCAATAACGTATAGTGCTTTGATGGTGAAATTTGATATTTGATAAGTCGTGGAGGAAGTGAAATGCAGCTTTGTTTATTCAGTTTGCATTTATTAGTGGGAGGAGTTCAATTATTTCCCAGTTTCAGATTATAACTTAGTTGTCTGGATTAGATTTTTGCTCTTCATCATTGAACTCTGATGGTCTTCTAGCAGATTTAGGAAAATAGGTTAGCTAGAGTGGAAAATGAGATGTGTTGACATGCACTATGACTTGAGCTTTGCACGGTGGATATTCCCATGCAACCTTACACTGCGTCTTGTGTAGGGATCATGAGTGAGAGGAGTTGGGGAGGGAATACAAAGATGATCATGGAGGAAAAATGGAGAACAACAACGCCAAGAAGGGCAAGGCTGCTATATATATATTAATTAAACTTGGTTTATTGATGGAAAATAGGCTATCTATCTGGTCAAAGAACTAACAATAAACAAGTTTGGATAACTTTGGGATTCAACTCATTTCTTGTACTGGCATTTAAATTTGACAGGAGCCTAACTGTTTATCCTTGGATATGGCGTTTTCTACTAACCTTACAATATCATTTTTAATGTATGACACTGCTAAATAAGCTCATCATCAAACAGAAAATCATTGTTTGGGTTATTGCAGTATCTCTTCTTTGTGAAGTTGTTCTTTTGTTGGTAGATTATTTTACTGTGATTTTAAACTTGACTCTCTGTTTTGTTCTTTGGCATCTTTTTCTTTTCAGTTAAGATGGATTGAGGAGATGGTGTTTTGTTTCCCTGTGAAATCATGATATTACATATTTACACATGAAGGTTTTCTCTTGTGCAGGTATTTATCGCTCTTTTGAGAACCTATCAACCAGAAAATAAGTTGCTAGTTAAACAAGCTCTTGATATTTTAATGCCTGCATTACCCCGAAGGTTACCTCCTGGGGATACTCGTATACCGATTTGGATTCGTTATACCAAGAAAATTCTTGTTGAGGAGGGGCATTCAATCCCGAATATGATTCACATCTTTCAGCTTATTGTAAGGCATTCAGATCTCTTCTATAGCTGCAGGGCCCAGTTTGTTCCTCAAATGGTTAACTCTTTGAGTAGATTGGGACTTCCATATAACACAACTGCTGAAAATAGGCGCCTTGCCATTGAACTTGCTGGATTAGTTGTTGTTGCCTGGGGAGCCAGAGGCAAAATGAAATGAAAGTAGTACAAGATACAGATGGACACAGTCAGATTAATGATGTTTTTAAATCAGAACTCTACTGCTGGTGATCTGAAGCGCCCACCAGACCCTTCTGCATTCCCTGATGATCTCAGCAAGCGGGTAAAAGGTTGAGCCTGGGCTGCAATCTCTTTGTGTTATGTCACCTGGTGGGGCATCCATCCCCAACATTGAAACACCAGGTTCTGTTGGCCAACCAGATGAGGAGTATAAACCGAATGCTGCCATGGAAGAGATGATAATCACATTCCTTATCAGGGTGAGAAATTTCAAAATTTATTATTACACCATCTTCTTGTTGGCATTTTAAACTCTTTTTTATGTGTTATCAGATACATGTTAATGTTTGTTTTATGTATATATACACATGCTGTCATTTGATGTTGCTTTGCTTATGTATGAGGAGTGGTTTGTAGAGCTTTTGATTACTCTTTGACTGCTGTTGATCCTGGAAGGGAAATGAGAGAATTGCATCTAGAGGAGATTTCTAGCTGCGTGCATTTGTTTGTCAATTAATGCAAAATAGATGTCTCTGCAACATGGATGCCAATATACAACCACTTGACATAAATGCTTGCTTAGATCTTTAGTTTTTATCAAGCAATCTCTTGAATCATTGAAGAATTCTTAATTAATGAATTAACCTTTTTTTGTGTTGAAAACAAGGCTCCCAAAGAGAGCTATTGTGATAGAAGGAATGATATACTTATGAGATGTATATTTTACAATAGTATTTGATGTAATATATTGGTCCTAGATGCCTCCTGATACCAAATACTAGGTTTTGATCTAGGGTGATACTGAAACCAACATATGCTGAAAAACTACTGTGTTTTTTTTATTTTCTTTTCATACATTAGATTACTGATTGTTTGTGGTTAATAAAGGATGTTTAGTGCCATGACAAGGTTCATAAATATAGTGAGATCAATATTTCAAAATAATATTCATTGAAATAAAATTTGAATTATTGGCCATGCTACCAGGTTGAGTTTTCTGATGATGTGCTGGATTTTCAAATTATCGGCCATGTAGTGTCTGGTTCTCTTTGGTTGCTTCTTTAACAAGTTGGAAATGGTTTTTTTGTTTGTGCAAGGAAAGGCACTTACTGCTGTAGGTTTTACTTACATGAATGATGAGGCTTTATTACAACCTTCACATTTTATGCCTGATATTCAATACTTAGAGAATTGGTTTATAAACTAATATATAAAAGAACTCACTGGGATTAGGGAAGCTTGAGACTAAGTTGTCCAAATCTTTCAATAAGCTCATCCCCTTACTGTCGTGCAAAATTGGATCATATCTTTAATGCTTCTATCTTTCACTGTTCATATAATGTAAACACTTCTTTAAGTGTCTGAGTTAAATTTTGAATATATTTTTATAGAAGATATCTTCGTGCCATGGGCTTACTTTGGAGCTAGTGTACATAATAATGCTTGCTATTATGACTGCAATTGTTGTCTCAGAAAGAATCATTAGTTGTGGTTTTACTATTTGTATTTTTTATGCTATCCGGTTTCATTTATCTACATTTGAATCAAGCAAAAGGATAATCTCTAGAACATTAGAACGGATTAGCTGTTGGTCTTCTATTGTCTGTTTTGTTTGGCAAGGATAATAATAAATTGTTCTATCTAATCAACTGTCTAACATTATGCCACAGTGACAAATATTCATAGTGTAATTAACATACTGAAGTAATTTGTTCTCTATTTTGCAATGTTCTATCAAAAAATTGTCCAAGATGTTTCTCTCACTAAATAGCTCCATGTCAAGAAAACAATGTGGATGTCTAAGACATTTCTGACCTGTTTGATTTTTCCTATCCCCTATTGTAAAAGCAGGTTGCGCTGGTAATAGAGCCCAAGGATAAGGAAGCAAGTTCAATGTACAAGCAAGCTTTAGAGCTTCTTACACAAGCTTTGGAAGTCTGGCCAAATGCCAATGTTAAGTTTAACTATCTGGAGAAATTGCTGAGCAATATTCAGCCTTCTCAATCAAAAGATCCTGCAACAGCTCTTGCACAAGGCCTTGATGTCATGAACAAGGTCTTGGAGAAGCAGGCACAGTTGTTCATTCGGAACAACATTAATCATATATCTCTCAAGTAGGCCCAATTTCTATTTCATTCATCTGTAGTATCAATTCAATTTTACTGATTATATATTCTATGTTTCCTGCAGATTCTGGAGCCTTGTTTTAACAGTAAAATAAGTTGGATGCTGGAAAGTCCCTTTGCTCCTTACTAAAAATGGTTTTCATTGCTTTTCCTCGGGAAGCACCTAGCACACCCTCATGATGTGAAGATTTTGTATCAAAGGGGTTGAAGATCTCATACAAAAACATCTTGCTGCTGTTACAGCATCTCAGATATCTCTTGAGCTTAAGCTCTGCCAACTCCAGTGATTTAGCTTTGCACTCTTTGTTGTTAAAACTCTTACTGAGGTGCATAAAAATTTCATCGACCCTTTCATTGTTCCATTGGTTCGTGTCCTACAACGATTGCGGGATATGGCTTCCTCAAGCTCTCAAATCCGACAGGTGTGACATCCTTCATGCCACCTCAAGCTCTGGTCATAGATGCAGATCTTTGAAGTTTGCAGAGATTTTCTAAATATTTATTCTTGTGTCACTTTGCTACCGTCCTCTTTACTCCTTTTTATTCTGTTTTTATGATGAAGTTTTCTAATCTCAGGGACAAAGATCCGATTTAGATTCATCTATCAGTGCACGTGCTGTTGCTGATTCTGGTTCCACTCATATCTAACATGAAATGTGTCTTAAAACTTATCAGTGAAAAAGGTCATGCAGTCCCCTGAATCTAAAAAAGATTAATAGGCCAGATACTGCACACCTTACTTTCAGAGAAGGGTACTGATCCCAGTGTGCTTTTATGCATACTCGATACAGTAAAGAGCTGGATTGAGGAGGATTTTAGGCACATTGCATCTGGCGCTTCAACTGCAGCTCTCAGTCCCAAAGAGATAGTTTCCTATCTCCAGAAGCTTTCACTTGTTGATCGGAAGAATTTTTCACCATCTAATGCTAGAAGAATGGGATGCAAAATATCTACAACTTCTTTATGGAATCTGTGCAGACTCAAGCAGGTGCTGTGTTTTTATTTTTATTTTTAATTTTTTGCTGCACTAACTGGGTGTGTATATATATATATAAAGACTTGCTGTCGCTTCATCTGCTTATTTTTATGCTCACCAGATATCCATTGGCCATTAAGTCAAGAAGTATTCCAGAAAGTTGAAAGGCAATACATGCTTGGCCTAAGAGCGAAGGATCCTGAAGTCAGGCACCGTTTCTTCTCTCTTTACCATGAATCCCTTGGAAAAACACTATTTGCAAGGCTTCAATATATCATCCAAATCCAGGATTGGGAAGCAGTAAGTGATGTTTTCTGGCTGAAGCAGTGCCTTGATCTTCTACTAGCTCTCTTGGTAGAGAATGAACCTATTGCACTGGCCCCTAATTCTGCAAGAGTTTTTCCAATTAAACCAAAAAGAAGTTCCAGAAAATCCTGGAGTTCTACAGCCCGGTTGTTGATGCTCGAAAGTTCAGAAAAGTGTTCCCCTTACATTTGATCAGCTTGTGAATAGACACACACAGTTTTTGACTGAGATGAACAAACTTCAGGTCAGTTTGGTTATTTTGTTTCTTTTGAGTAGTCTGCAGAATATTTTTCTTGACATTGTTGCTTTGACTTTAAGAGTGTTACCTGTTATGTTATTACTTTTCTCTGACAGGTGGCTGATCTAGTGCTTGCTTTGAGTGAACTAGCCTATACAGATGCTAATGTTGCATACCATATGTGGGTGTTAGTCTTCCCAATTGTGTGGGTTACTTTACATAAAGAGGAACAGGTGGCACTCGCCAAGCCAATGATAGCCCTTCTGTCAAAAGATTACCATAAAAAGCAGCAGGGTAGCAGACCTAATGTGGTGCAAGCAATACTGGAAGGGCTTCACTTAAGTCACCCCCAACCTCGGATGCCAAGTGAACTCATCAAGTATATCGGGAAGACCTATAATGCATGGCATATTTCATTAGCTCTGTTAGAGAGTCATGTTATGTTGTTCATGAATGAAGCAAAATGTTCAGAGTCACTAGCTGAGCTTTATCGACTGCTTAATGAAGAAGAAGATATGAGATGTGGATTGTTGAAAAAAGGTCAATGACTGCAGAAACAAGAGCTGGACTTTCATTAGCCCAGCACGGTTATTGGCAGCAGGCCCAGAGCTTATTTTATCAGGCAATGATCAAGACAACTCAGGAACTTACAGCAATGCAGTACCCAAGGCTGAGATGTATCTTTGGGAAGAACAATGGCTTTATTGTGCTAGCCAGTTGGAGTCAGTGGGATGTTTTTAGCTGATTATGGCAAAAGCGTGGACAACTATGAAATTCTTCTTGACTGTCTTTGGAAGGTTCCTGATTGGGCATATATGAAGGATAATGTGATTCCCAAGGCACAAGTGGAAGAAACACCAAAACTTAGGTATGTAGTGCAAGCCTTTTTTGCTCTTCATGATAGGAATGCCAATGTGGTGTTGGGGACGCTGAGAATCTTGTGGTTAAAGGTGTTGAATTGGCATTAGAACAGTGGTGGCAATTGCGGAAATGTCTGTACAATCTCGAACTCCCCTTCTACAGTTATTCCAGCAACTTGTGGAGGTCCAAGAATCAGCCAGAATACTAATGGATATTGCTAATGGAAACAAAGCAAACATCTGGAAATTCTGCTGCAGTTCAAAATGTGTATGTAGAACTCAAGGATATTTTGGAGACATGGAGGCTCAGAACTCCTAATGAATGGGACAATTTATCTGTTTGGTATGATTTATTCCAGTGGAGAAATGGGAAAATGTACAATGTCGTGATAGATGCATTCAAGGACTATGCTTCAACGAGCCCACAGCTTCATCATCTTGGCTACCGAGACAAAGCTTGGAATGTCAATAAGCTTGCACACATAGCCAGAAAACAAAGGTCTACATGATGTTTGTGTAACCATACTGGATAAAATGTATGGCCACTCTACTATGGAAGTGCAGGTAATGTTTCTAGAGAAAATTGTAATATTTAATTTTTCCCTTGTATCCTTCTTATGATTTTGATATCCTTATTCTTAATGTGTATATACAGGAAAGCGTTTGTGAAGATAAGAGAACAAGCAAAGGCGTATTTGGAAATGAAAGGGAGCTTACAAGTGGTCTTACTTTTGATCAACAATACTAATCTTGAATATTTTCCGCTAAACATAAAGCAGAAATCTTTGGCTTAAAGGAGATTTCTTGTTGAAGTTGAATGACTGTGAGAGAATGCCAACATACATATTCTACTGCAATAAACCTTTTAAAACATTTACCCAAAGGGATGGATAAGTTGGGGAAACTATTGTGATCTGGGTATATGAGATTCTAGCCTTTACATATTAATTTTTGGTGTTTTTTTTTTTTGGTGAAACTGACAAATCTATTTTTGTTAGATATACAAAGAGACACATGATGAATTATGGATTTGGAATATGCTGTAGCTGCTTCTTTCGAAAGGAATCAAATATGGGGTTTCAAACTCTAGGAGTCATCTAGCTTTCGGATCCTTTACCTTCTTAAGCTTTGACACTCTGATAAACCTGTTGGAAGAACATTTGATAAATATTTGGACCAGATACCGCATTGGGTTTGGCTTTCTTGGATACCACAGCTGCTGCTCTCTTTTGCAAAGAAATGAAGCACCACACTGCAAGCATGTGCTGCTAAAATTGCTACTGTTTATCCACAGGTAGATGTAACAAGAATTTTTATATTTGTGAATGACGCGTTGACCTAGTGAATATCAATTGGCATTTTATTTTTTTGCTTTTGGATGATCTAATGCAGGCCTTATATTATTGGTTGCGCACATTTCTCATGGAGCGTCGTGATGTTGCCGCTAAATCTGAACTTGGAAGAAATATAGCATTAGCTCAGCAGCGCATGCAGCAGACCATCTCTGGGCCTGCTGCTGGTACTCATAATATGGTTGATGGAGGTGCCAGGCCTTCAAATCATCCAGGGGCTTCTGAAGGTCAGATTCATCAAGGTACCCAGTCTAGTGGTGTTGGTGGATCTCATGAGGTGGGGAATTCTCAAACCCATGAATCTGAAAGGGGCCCTACTGTGGAAAGCAGTGGCAATAGTGGACATGAACAACCTCCACAGAGTTCTTCAGCCATTTCAGAAAATGCCCAAATTGGATCGAGGCGTAATGCTGCACTTAGTTGGGTGGCATCTGCTGCCAGTGGATTTGATGCTGCTAAGGATATAATGGAGGCTCTTAGGGTAAGCATCCAAATTTGGCTAGTGAACTTGAGGTAAAGCGTTACATTTCAAGATTGATTTATTCTTGGCTTTCATTGTTTTTCAATTTTGCAAGGAGCCATGGCTCTAACCATCACTAGTGTGGTAGAAGATGCATAAAATAAAAACTTTTATGTGGTGTTTGATTTTAGTGGGGGGTTAAGTTGGGTTTGGGGTTTAAGGTTTGATGTTCTTTTTAAAAATTTATTTCGACAGTAACTAAGTTTACTAGATTTGACTTAATTGATACTAATTTGATTGAATAGTTAATTACATTTATACTGTTACAATTAATGTTTTGTTATTTATTAATATTCTACTAATTTTTTAAATACTAGTATGAGCAGATAATCAAATTTTGTAAAAAGCACTATTTATTCTTCGGTGTTTGGTGGAGATGGTGGGATAACCTGGGATTACCTGGGATTATCTGGTGTTTTCACCAAAGCTATGCCATCTCTTGAGACATGTACCTATATGTTCAAAAATCTCAACCAAGCTATAGAGTCTTATTAGGTCTTCTTTAGGCTTCTTGTTTCAAGCTATTGTGGACAGAGTTGAGACCTTGAGCTCCACAAGAAACCATTTGAATTTGCTTACTTCTTAGTTGAGTTTGCTGTTTGTTGTCTTCGGATTTTCATTTTAATACATAAAATATGACATCTTGTGTTTGTAATAATGACCAATACCGTATATATATATATATATATATATATATATATATATATGATAGAATCGTGTATACTGGCGGCTGGATTCTATCACCTCCCATATATAGTTATATATAGATTTATATATATCTAATAATTTATATGTACTATATAGATATATATAGATTTATGTATATATTATATATAATATATATTGTATTGATATGGTGTGGCGGCGTAACCTGTATAAGTCTTGGTCAGCCTCATTTTAGCCCAACTTAGCACAAGATGTTTTAAGGATTTCGACCATATGGATGGAAAGAACATGAAAAAATAAGCTAGCGTGTTAATTTTCATATGATTTGGGAAGATGTATGGTCTTTTATCTTAAAAGGGTGTAATTGCGAAGCGGTAGGGCTTCTATAAATTTTCACTGTTAAGATGAGAGCGCACCTTTCCAAATTGTACGTAAAATCGACATCTTACCAGCTTATTTCACGATACTTCCATCCATACTTATGAATACTTCAAACATGCTCAGAGCCAAATGGGAAGGCGATCAGTAAATGAACGATGTTTCGGCCGTACCTTACTCGAGAATTATATATATATATATATATATATATATATATATATAAAAGGTCATGATATAGTGTGATCGGCCTAATCACTATACAAGTGCGATCGTCTCTTTTTGACCCACTTGCAAAGTGTTTTGAGGAATTTCAACCGTATGGATGGAAAGAACATCGAAAAATAGGCCAATTTATCGATTTTAAATACAATTTGGGAAGCTTTGCGAGTGCTTAAATGGTGAAAATTTCACCGTTAAGATGACCTTACCTTACTCTTATATATATATATATATATATATATATATATATATATATATCTGAACTGATTGATCCGTGCATTGATAGTGTCATTCTTGATTAAGTCTTTGGATTTGACACCCCGGAGCATGTTTGAGGAAATCCAGCAGGTATGTATGGGAAGATCATCGAAAAATAAGCTAGCCTGCCAATTTTCATACAATTTGGGAACTTGTAGGATCTTCATCTTAACGGATCAAAATTTATAGGAATCTGAACGGTCCAGAATTTCAACCGTTAAGTGGGAGGACCAAACGGTTACCAAATTGTATGAAAATTGACAGGGTAGCTTATTTTTAGCAGATCTTCCCATCCATATCAAAAAAAATCCTTCAAACATAATCCAAGGGGTCAAACTGGGCGGCGGCCGGATTGAAACAGTGGTCCGGCCGGCCGCATGTTATCAGAACTCTATATATATATATATATAACTGTTTTATGATGATAAGATAATTTAATAATTAGTTTTATATATATTTTATATAATATACATAAATCTATATATATCTATATAGTATATATAAATTATTAGATATATATAAATCTATATATAGTGATAGAATCAGCTGGCCGCATGTGCGGCCGGTTGATTCTATCACCACCCTATATATATATATATATAAGATTTCTGATATGTTCTTCTGTCAAACGCCATGGGATAGTAATGCAACTATTTTTTCCTAGAATTATTGCTTGATAAATTTATCTTTATAGTCTGTATGTGGTTATTATGTGAACTAAAGCGAATTAAGGAATACCATGATAATTGAATCATGAGAAACAAATCAAGATTGATATTACTATCTTGAACAAGCTTGGTTCATAGTTAAGCAGTGAATATTGAAATTGAATTCGATAGGTCTTCGGTGAGACTCCATGAACCAGATTACATAGAGCAGCAGAAATATGAAGCTTGATTCCAAGTATTGCCATGTTCCTTTGAGATATTGAACTAAGTTGATACTTCAAAACTCAACAGGTTTCACTTGTTTTTGTTGATACTTTAATGATGATGTCCGAAATGGCTTCTATAAGAGATTGTGTTCGTGTGAGTTTATGTTCTTACAGTTTACTTACTGACTGATTTTCTGCCTTAGATGGCGCTTAAGGTGATATGGATGGGACGCTAAGAGTTCATTATTGTGTATAAAAGATGCTTAGAGTTTGTATTATGAGCTATACAAGGATTGCAGATTAACAATTGTAGATCTTTCTAACATGTTAATTTGAAGAAGTTCTCTGATTTTGCATTTTTCAAACTTTGTGCAGGCCTTCCTATCTGAAATAGGTTCAAGATTTGTCACTCTGCCAGAAGAACGACTTCTAGCAGTGGTTAATGCACTTCTACACCGTTGTTACAAGTATCCGACTGCCACTACTGCTGAAGTTCCTCAGTCACTTAAGAAGGAGCTGTCAGGTGTTTGTCGGGCTTGTTTTCAGCAGATGCTGTTAACAAGCATGTTGATTTTGTGAGAGAGTATAAGCAAGACTTTGAGCGTGATCTAGATCCTGAGAGCACTGCAACGTTTCCAGCTACACTTTCTGATTTGACTGAACGGTTGAAGCACTGGAAGAATGTTCTCCAGAGCAATGTTGAGGACAGATTTCCCCCCGTCTTAAAACTTGAGGAAGAAAGTAAAGTATTGCGTGATTTCCATGCCGTCGATGTGGAGATTCCTGGACAATATTTTACTGACCAGGTTAATTATAATCTATTTAACATCATGTCACGTTTTAGTCTTAATTAAATTTGCTTTTTTTTATTGCATTTTCTTTTAATATGACATTTTATTCTTATTTTTTTTTCGGCATTTCAGGAAGTAGCACCTGATCATACAGTAAAATTAGATAGGGTTGGAGCAGATATTCCAACTGTGCGGAGGCATGGCACCACTTCCCGGCGTCTGACACTGATAGGCTCTGATGGTTCCCAACGGCATTTCAATGTTCAGACTTCATTAACACCAAATGCAAGAAGTGATGAACGAGTACTTCAGCTTTTTCGTGTGTTGAATAAAATGTTTGATAAGCACAAAGAATCTAGGCGTCGTCATTTGACCATCCATACTCCTATAATAATACCAGTTTGGTCACAGGTGAAGTTCTCTTCTTCTTTTGGTTAAACTAGCCGTATATGTTAAATGAAATGAGTTTTTTAATTTATTATTACTGGGTATATGACACCCCAGTTTATATAGTTATTGCAAATTACCCTCTACTTTATCTCTACAATTTATGTTCTGGGAGCATTGGATTCCATAAAACCACTTGCTGTGGTTTATTAGTTCAGAGGGCAATTCTGATCATTAATCTAATTGTTATGAATTTCCAGTTTTGTTTATGTTATTTATGGACTGTGGATGTTAGGGTTTGGGATTCTCTGTATTTCAAGGTTTTGGATCTGTTGTAGTGTCTCTTTCACAAAGATCAAACTCCAACCATTCTGTATACCCTATTCTTTTCTGCTTCTCTGATTACATCCTGATAGAAATCAACACATTGATTCCCTTGTTCATTCTATCAATCTACTTTTCAACATTAGAGTAAAGGTTTTATTGAATAAGTTTTGGGGAGTTGGAGATTGGTTTTAGTTTGGTGGAGATCCAACGTCAGAGATGAAGGCAGGTTGTTTATGGAGAAAGAGATGATAAACAAAATTGGCTAGTTATGTTGGGTCATAATTGGAAGGGAGAAATGCAATAAAGGACATTTGAATTGCATTATTAGATATTAATGTGAGAAGATAATATCAGCAGAATGTATCTTTAGAGGTTCATAAATTTATTTGAAGGGTTTTTGTTGCAACGTGTTTTGACATGGCAAGGTTATTTTTATATTGCCTGGTTATAATATGAGGGTTATCAATAAGGAAAACAATGAAGGTGTTTACATATCTCTAAGTGAACTAATTCTCTTAAAGTTTTGCCTTTCTTACAGGTGCTTGAATGGTTGAGGATGATCTGATGTATAGCACATTCCTTGAGGTCTATGAGATCAATTGTGCACGCACAATCGGGAGGCAGATATTCCTATTAATCATTTTAAGGAGCAACTCAATCAGGCTATCTCAGGACAGGTTTCACCTGGAAGCAGTAGTGGAACTCCGTATGCAAGCATATAATGACATAATAAAAACTGTTAATGACAATATCTTTTCCCAATACATGTACAAAACTCTTCCAACTGGCAATCTTCTCTGGACATTCAAGAAACAATTTGCCATCCAGCTTGCACTGTCCTGCTTTATGTCATACATGCTACAGATTGGGGCAGATCTCCAAATAAAATTCTGTTTGCTAAGAACACTGGCAAGATATTCCAAATTGACTTCCATCCAGGTAATTTTATTTTATTTTTTCTGCAACTTTTGAATGTCATGAAACCATACGTGATTGTTGGTTCTGTCAAATGCTTACACCTCCTTTTTGTGCAGCCTATGATGCAAATGGAATGATTGAGTTCAATGAACCTGTCCCTTTTAGGCTTACTAGAAATATGCAAGCATTCTTTTCACATTTTGGGGTCGAAGGGCTTATTGTGTCTGCCATGTGTGCTGCTGCACAGTCTGTGGTTTCTCCTAAAGTAAGTCATTCTCCTCCCTTGTGTGATTATTTTGACATTCTTACCATCAAATTCTCTGGTAAACAATAAAATTGGGCCGTCTGTTGCTCCTGAAGTAAGGCCCACTGATTCTGGATTTGTTTGCTGTTGATGTTATGTTTACTATGTAGAATTGACATGGACAAATATATTTTTTCAGCAAACTCATCATATATGGCATCAGCTGGCTATGTTTTTCCGAGATGAGCTGCTATCATGGTCATGGCGAAGGCCACTTGGAATGCCTTCATCTACAATTGCAGCCAGTGGAATCGGCCAATTGGACTTTGAACAGAAGGTGACCACCAATGTGGAGCATGTTATTGGCCGAATCAAAGGAATATCACCTCAATACTTCACTGAAGAGGTATCTCTCTCTTTTCACCAGACAGTAGTTTCTATGAATATGATGATGTGCCTCTTTTTTTTTCTGGTATTTGAAATGGGAGAATGTAAAGCTTTACTAATAATAAGATGGCGATTTGCAGGAGGAAAGCACCACCGACCCACCACAGTCGGTACAAAGAGGAGTAACAGATCTAGTTGAAGCTGCATTGTCCCCTAGGAACTTATGCATGATGGATCCAACATGGCATCCTTGGTTCTGACGGCCACTCCCATTTGTCAGTTTATTGGGAGATTGATTGACCAATCATTTTGTACAAAGAGTAGTATTACATCTGGACTAGTTGAAACTGTCCATTGCCCCCCATGAATATGATGGACCCGAGATGTCCATTTTGTGCATAATATGTGCATATTTATACTCTTGCAATCTTTACCAGCTTGTGTTAGATATAATTTTCTACTCAATTGTGCAAAGCCTTGTGGATTTCTGGAAATTCTTCTGTCTATGCTCTCCCTGTTGAATCGAGCTTTGCGTGCCGAGCTCGAATAGCTTGATTAATATACAAGGCTTGAGCTTCGAGTTTTATTCACGAGCCGGGTTTGAGCATGTCAATATTCTGCTTGGCTCGGCTCGGTTCATTTACACCCCTAGTGACAAGGCATTGTATGTTCTGGTAGATGCATTGTATATAAAATTATTAAAATATTTAATTAAATGTTATTTATGATTAGATAAATTAAATAATTTTTATTATCCAAAATTATTATGTTTTAGCAGTATTAATTATTTGGCTCTATATAATTTAGAATATTACTATTTTAAATTAGAGTAATTTAAAGTAATTATAATTAAATATTTTATGAACCTTTTATGTTTATATTATTTAGCATATGATAATATATGATATAATTCATTTAATATTCATCGTTAAATATAACCTAATGAAGCATGTAAAGTTATATCATATACAAGAAGAAGAAGAAGAACACCAACAACAATCAAGTCTTAATCTCATATTAGATCGGTCAACTAAATGTCTAATATACTTTAGGTTCTTAGACATTATTTCTCTCCATGTAATCTTAGGCCTATTTCTATCATTATTTTTATCTTTTATTATTAAATTATTATATTTTCAAACCGGGACACATGGGGTTCTATGATGCATGTGTCTAAACCATCTTAAACGCTTTTTATCTTATTTTATTGGTGCAATATATGTTCATTTTTAATCTTGTCCACACCACTCATTTATTTTAACATTTTCATTTTTGTCAAATTTATTTTATGAATATGTTGAACCCTATAAACTAATATAATATTATATTTTAAATTTTGATTAATATTAATATTTAATTATTAATACTTAATAAAAGTTATGATATAAAAAAAAACAATACAAAAAATTTTAAGCTCCCTCCTATCTCTATAATCAAAAAACCAAACATATTATTAAAAAAATAGAAATATTAATATAAAATTTAAAACATTGAAGGAAGTCGATATGTCCGAGTGGTTAAGGAGACAGACTCGAAATCTGTTGGGCTCTGCCTGCGCAGGTTCGAATCCTGCTGTCGACGTTTTTCTCTTCAATATTTTCTTATGTAGATTTTGATTTATTTTCAAAGACATAAACAGGTTATTATTATTATTATTATTATTATTATTTATTTTTAACTTCTAAATAAAGTTCAAGAATATGAAAGTAAATCAAATAGTATTTAAAACTAAAAATTTGATGAAATAGAAAATTGTTATAAAAATAGAGAATTTAAATTTTAAAACAATGATACAATGTTCATGAAAAGTAACAAATCATGATTATTTTAAAACAGAAAAAAGGAATAATAAAATTTTCTTTTTTGCATTTGATATGAAGCAATTATTTGTGAATTTTTAGCAGAATAAAACAAATTATGATTTTGAGGATACAATAACTTGAAATAGACTACGTTTATTTTGAGTATATAATAAGTAATTAATATGAAGTTTTGTTCTTTTCAAGCATTAAAAGGGAGCATTTACTTAACTTAACAATGAAAAGACCATAATACCCCTTCATTTCTGTGCTCCTGGTTTGATCTCGTGAGGGTATTTCCGTCTCGTAATCTCCATCATTAACCCTCAACCGAAGCATTCTCCAACCAAAACCCTCGTCTCCTCAGATCCAAATCAAGGGGGTCTCCTCCCAATTTCCTCACCAGGCTTCTCCAAACCCTCGCCGATGGTGAACGGCGGCGCCCAAGAACCGCAGCCGGAGGTGGATGGCGCCGGAAGGGTGCCGCGGATGGACCTTTTCCAGCTGGCGGCTCGCTGGCGGTCGGGGCCGGAGTGGGACGCGTTCTTGGTGGAGCTGGATCGTGAGCAGGTCCCATCTCAGCTCAACACCTTCAACAGCTCTGGCCTCTTCCATGTTATGTCGCAGGACAAGCTTTCGGTAGCGTACATCGGCAGCCAGCAGCACGGGCACGACGTCGGCGTCGTGCAAGCTGACTGTCCCGCACCCACCCGTCGGGTGGCTTACTACTTCGAGATGACGGTCAAGAGCGCCGGTCTCAGAGGCCAGACTTCCATCGGCTTCACACATCAGCAGTTCAAGATGCGCCGGCAACCTGGGTGAGAGATGATCAATGATTAATTGTCGCTTCTCTCTTTTTTATCATTTTGTGGCTTGTGAACTCCCGTTAGGAATTTCATTTTGTGCGTTTTTCTTGCTTTGGAAATCCGGCATTGTTCCACTAAAATCAGTATCTTTGCTTCATTGATCAATTTTGCTGTACCTTGGTGACTAAAGTTCAGGAACAGTCTATCGTGTATAATCCAAAAGAAAGTTCATAAGATGTGTGTTTTTTTTTATGTATATTAAGTTGCTGTTTTTTTTATTTTGTTTCTCTCCTTTAACTCTTCTCAATGGCCAATTATGTTGATGGGTATCAAGATAAGAATATTTGTAAACTAGGCTATCTTTAAGGCATGTCTCTTTAAAGTGAAGTAGAATTCGTCCTTGTCCTTTGTTTCTTTTTTTCTTTTCCATCTATTTTGTGTGGATCCTTCTTTTCTTCTGAACAAAGGGAGACAATGCTAGAATGTAGGGATTAATTTGTTTGTATTTCAGTTTAAAATTAGTTTCTTTTGGATGAAGTGCTTCACATGGTTGTTTTGCTTCGTTTTTTTTTAAAATTATATGATACTAAACCCCGTTCATTGCTTACTTTAATGTGGCTATCTTTAAGATATGTCTCTTTAAAGTGAAGTAGAATTCTTCCTTTGTTTTTGTTACCTTTCTATCTATTTTGTGTGGATCCTCCTTTTCTTCTGAACAAAGGGCAGACAATACTAGAATGTAGGGATTAATTTGTTTTTGTTTCAGTTTGAAATTAGTTTCTTTATGATGAAGTACTTCACATGGTTGTTTTCCTTCTTTTTTTTTAAAAAAAATTTATCGATACTAAACCCTGTTCATTGCTTACTTTAATGTGAGAATTACCCCCTTGAACACCACAACATTTTGTATTTCAGTTGGGAGGCTAATAGTTGTGGTTACCATGGGGATGATGGGCATCTTTATCGTGGACAAGGGAAAGGGGATCCGTTCGGTCCAACATATAGTGCTGGGGATACAGTAGGCGCTGGAATCAATTATATATCACAAGAGTTCTTTTTCACGTAAGTTGCTTCGGTGTTTGAATTTGAACATACTTTGGAAAATACTTGCTAGGCAGTCATATGAGTTGGAAAATGGTGGTAGGCGTGATGGATAACCTTTTTTCTTATAACCTTCAAGTTGGGAATTTATCTCCTTATTTCAAGTTTCATGCTATCAAGACTGTGAGCATATACCTCTAGAATGAAATAAAAAATGATAACACACAAGGTTTTTGATATTTTCATATCTCAGCTTGAAATTTTAGATCTCAACTAGGCTTCACTTGATACTATATAGCATGCTAGTTGATTGTGAAGGTCAATTATTTTATGTACCACTGTTTTATCTTTTTGCCACATATTTCCTAATTTTGACACTTGCCATGCAGTAAAAATGGAAAAGTTGTTGGGACTGTCTCCAAGGAAATAAAAGGTCCCCTTTACCCAACAATTGCTGTTCATAGTCAGAATGAAGAGTATGCATTACCTCCTCTTAATAGTCATTTTCTCTTCTATCAATTTAGTAAACATTCCTCTGGGTTTATCAGCATTTTCCTCTTCACATTTCTGTGGTGGAACATAATTTGAGAATTTGGACTACTGTAAGTGCTCCTTTATTCTGTGCAACAAATATCTGCATTGTAGTTTGAAAATAGTCATTTGTGAAAGATACACGATGAGTACATGATAAAGACATTAGCATGTTAAGTACTACAAAAGAAGTGTTCTTACCAGATTAATTTCAAAACTTGATGTTGAATCACCATGTGCTTTCATTTATTATTTATTTTTCAGTTAGTTGCAAAGTCTATCTTCTTCTTTTGGGTGTGAAAATTTTGCTGACTTTTGACATTAATGCATTAGGGTCACTGTGAACTTTGGGAACCAGCCATTTCTTTTTGACATTGAGGTATTTTTGATTCCTTATTGATCAAGATAGACTTATTAGTATGTTGAAGAGGTTGACTGTTCAAGCATTATCCTGACTATTACTTCTTCATAGTAGATTCTGAGTAGTATGTTTTTGTTGAATAACTGTAACGTACACTTTTATTTTTTTTCTTTTAATTTGAACATAAGACTTGATCTATATATATATATATATATATATATATTGCTGCATCATCGTATTGCTTTGATGATTATTCTCAATTTAATTTACTAGTTCATGTATAAAAATCAGTTAAACTTGTTGCTTTTGAATAAATTCTTTGAAGTGTATTAATGTATCATGTGTTTCATGTAATTAGCAATGTAAACCCCTTCTTTTCCTGATATTCTCATTCATAAAGGAAGTTTGATTATTGCCTTTCAATCTGAACATGGAATTTCTTAGTAGATTATTTTGCAATTCCTTTGTAGCTGATAAGTGTTCATGTGACCAGTCTTTTGTCGCAGAGGAGCGGTTAAAACAGCAGCTAATAATTGAGAAGTTACCTTTGCCAGCTAATGTTGGTCATCGGTATGTATCTTATCAACCTGGTGTTTTGCTTAGTTTACATCCTCTAGAGTCATTCTTAAAATCTTTATTATCATGTTGAACTGACTATTAGTGTATGTTTGATGCATTATATGTCTTGGATGCTCTTTCTGTATGTTCATATCCTATTTTATGGTGATGCCATTGTTCTATTGTGGCAAATATATGATTTTGTTTTAGCACAAGAAGGGTCAGAGAAAGATGCACAAGTATGCACATTTGAAACTGAAACTTGTGTGTCACTGGTGTATTTCTTCTAGGACATGCCCACTCTTTTTAGGTTGCCTTCAAGATCTACCTAGTATCAATATCTAAAATATTATTTAAATTCCTTCTCCATAATGCTCAAATTCTGATTTGACATTTTTCTAGGTAATTGATATCAGTTAAACCATTTTCTCCTTGAAACTAGTTAACTTTAATGACAACTCAATGCATGATTATCATTCCAGAGGCTCCAAAGATACTATTATCATATACTTAATGATGTTTTCTGATAAAACTCCTTCATATCCTTTAGGATCAAGACATTGTTTTGTGAGCATTGACTAACTCCTTCCTCATAATTGGACTTCCCCTCCTTGTTCACACTCTTGTATGGGTGAACAAGGAGAAACTTTCTTCTCTCTGTGTATGTTTTTGTGATATTATACCTTTTACCTACCAAGAAAGCAGAGAATCTGTATAGACAACAATTTTGTACCATATCCCATATGTTTGACGGTGTAACGGTCAAGGCGTGGAAAGCCTTTAGCTCTCTTCTATTATATTTTTTGTGGAACAACGCATTCTAAAGTGATTTGTATGTAAATTATAGTTAGAGGTGTTCATCCAACCCGACAAATCCAAGGAACTGAACTGAACTGTAAATTTTAATTTGGTTTGGTTTGGGTTCTAATTTTGTAAACTGATTATATTCAGTCTGGCTTCAGTTTGGAGGGCTAAAAACCTGAACCAAATTTAACCAAACCAAAATATTTTAAAATGATAAAACATATAATAAAGTATTATATAATATGTTAATGTTAATTTCCAATCTCCCATCCTCCATCTGTTTGGCCATCTGATTGATCTTCATACTCTCCAATCTCAATCTCATTCCCTTTCTCAACTCTTGCCTTCTCTTCTTTTCAAATACCCAATCTCAATCCGCCACCACATCTCTGCTGATCAGCAGTTACCATCGTGAGGTCTGACACCACGATGATGTCTAGAGCCGCCATTATTTAAGCTGTCGCTAGCCACTTCCAAGCTACCAATCTAGGACATCATCTTCAACACCAGGTCACCAGATCACTAACGATGCCCTGAAATTTCTAACTCTTTTGAAACCGTAAATTTGCAAACCAAATGAAAAACCAAACCAGACCAAATCAATTCCAGTTTGGTTCTGTTGGAAAAAAAAACAATTTGGCTCAGGTTGAAATATCACCAAAACCATATCCAAAACCAAATAAAACCATGATATCCCTGATTATAATCTACATTCACATTATTAAATCTAGCTCAACACCAACATGGGATAAAGAAAAGAAAAATAAAGTCAAAACTATTAGTTGATAATTATATTATATCAAATGAAAAAAACTTGGCTGCCACTCACCCACACAATATGAACATTATTTATTATTTTTGTTTTAAGGATTTTCATTTTAGTGTGTTATAAAACTTGGTTGAGGCATACTATCTATTGTTAAAAATGATCTGAAATTAACTCCAGTTTGTCTATATGATCAATGCAGCTGCCAAAGCGGTTACCATGCCATGAAGTCCATTTTAGTAGTTTCTTTGGGCTTGATGTCATCAAAACCTTTTTATCTGCAAACTTATGCACTTTCCTTGATTAAAATTGCCATGGCAGTTGCCAAATGCTTCTTAGAACAATAATCGTTTTTTATTAAATTTGTTTGTTGGATTCATGTAGCTGTCGTTTTAATGATCTCTACTAGGGAAAATCACACTTAGCCTATTTGTGTTTTGGGGGTTGGTTTACGTCTACATGTTAAAATTTTCAACTGCTTCATGGACACTCCAATGTTTGACTTCAGTTGGGTAAACTTTCACAAAAGAAAACACAAGTAGGCAATGTAGGCTACCTGCAAATCATTGGTAGATTTAGTGTAATTTTTCTGGAGAAGTTAAGTAAGGGAGCCTTGGCGCAACGGTAAAGTTGCCGCCTTGTGATCAGGAGGTCACGGGTTCGAGTCGTGGAAACAACCTCTTGCAAAAAAAGCAGGGTAAGGCTGCGTACAATAGACCCAAGTGGTCCGACCCTTCCCTGGACCCCGCGCGCATGCGGGAGCTTTGTTGCACCGGGCTGCCCTTTTTTTTCTGGAGAAGTTATTCTATATACTGGTTGTAGTTCTAAAATGGTATCTCTGTTAACAAGTGGTCATTTAAATCTAATAAGAAAGCTTACATAAATTATGACATCTTTGATTTCATGTTGGCAACTTAATCATATTTAAATTCAACTAATTTGCATTGTCAACATGGTTATTAAGGAAATTCGCCACACATGTCTATCTTGGTGAACATTAAATTTGTTATTCTGGTTTGGAAGTTCATATTACTTTAGTGCATATCTCTATTTTCTCCGGTCGATAAATGATATTATCTTATTTTATACATAATAGATTTACTTGGATGTCTTCTATTATAGTAAGGTTATCCAGGATCATTGCAATCAGGGCCAATCTGTAATTTTTCTTTGTTTGCAGCTGCCTCCTAATATGCTTACTGGGGTGTAACTTTCATCTTCTCTCAGGATTGTTCGCTCCTATTTGCTTCATTATGGATATCAAGATACACTAGATTCATTTGTCATGGCAAGTGAAAATACTTGCCCTCCCATTCCTATATGGCAGGATAATGGCTTCAATGAACAAGAAGATATGTATGCACTTAACCATAGAAAAATCTTACGTCAGGTATGTAAAAGACATTCTAAGTTTGTAGCTATATTTATAGAATCTATAAATTGGTTGTTTTTCTATAGAGAAAGGTATTTCTTTGGGTGAGGTAACTTAAGCCTGTAATTATCTATAGTACTTTTTTTGTGAACTTGTGAAATGGTGATGAAACTCGTCTGTACCATAGCATGTTTTTAGTTGTTGTATGACATTCTTTTGTGTGGAGCTCAAGTTCTTTATGTTGACTGATTTTAAAGGCAATCAACTTAAGAAAAATAAATAAATAAAAAGAATATATTTGCAATTCTGAAGTTGGTTATCTGAAGTTTTTATTTGAATGCCAATCAAATTTAAACCGGTGTTCTATAATTTCCAATTCTGAATTTTTTCTTATCCATGTAATGTTGCCTATCTCTTAAAAATATATTTGCTGTGTCATCTAAGAACTAGGAGAGAAGCTTGAGGTATTAGTTTGCTTTAAAATTAGGCTTCACACTACAAAACTTTTACATTTTATGTGTTGCTTGTCAGAGAGAAATTCCTCCTTTCCAATTCAATCCAAAGCTTGTTCCAATTTGCTCTAAGGTTTGGATTAGGATCATAAGGAATGGACTGTTAAAATAACATGCAGGAATCATTGAAATCCACTCACACCTTTTAACAAGGCAGCTACTTCCATTCTCTTCATATTTGTTTCTTGATGCAACTATGATAATCTTATATGTTAAAGTCTTTTGCATTTGCTGGTCCGTATGTGACATGGTACTGCAATTTGTAAACATTGAAGTTAGTCTTATTGTTTTGTTTATGCTTTTATATTTACTTCTTGGTAGCATCTTCTATCACTAGGAATGTTTAGAACTTTAGAGTTATTTTTTCTTTGTTAAGTTATGGCATCTTTTGTTTCAAATTTTGTCATTGTTTATTTCTAATTGTGAAGCTCATCAAGAATGGGGAAATCGATTCGGCATTTCATAAACTTAAAGAATGGTATCCTCAGGTGTTGAAGGTATGTCTATTGTCACTCCCACTTACCCACTTATTTATGTGAACTTTTACCTCAGAGTTGATTCTTCTTTCTATTTTCATAATAGTTTTTTCCTATATTTAAATCCACTGTAGGAAATGAGTGGAGCTGCATGTTTGATACATTGTGGAGCTGTAGCCCTATGAGTTGAATTGATTATCATAATTGTTAAACATAACCTATAATAAGTATTTTTTACCAAGATCCTACTAATCTTCTTATTCAACCTGTTGGTTATTTATCATGTGCTAAAGAAACATCTCCCTTTTGGATTTAATAGAAGAGTACCTACTTTTTGAAAGAAGGAAGAAAATTGGCAATCGTAGAGCAATGCCAATTTTTTACATGATGCTCAAGGAGAAATGGTGAATGTATCAAATTAGAAATTCTTAAGCTGGTGTCCTTACCTTGTTCCATTAGTATAATAATTTTTTCTTCTGTAAGGATTATCTCTGAAAGAGACAGTCATATAGATGCAATTGTGGGGTTTTTAGTTGATGAGGATTTCTCATTCAAGGTAATCTTTGTATATCTTTATTAGTTTGAAAAACAAGGGAACTCTATAAAATATTTTTCATGTTGATAACCATCTCTGCAGTACCTGAAACTTTATGAAATATTGCAGCAAGTAGATAACCATCTCTGTGGTACCTAATACACAGTATATGTGAAAAGGTTATAGAAAGAAGTGCAACAAAAAGAAGTGTGAAAAAGTCACAAACTGTCACATGGTATATGCGATAGTTATGTCATAACACCTTAAACTTGAATTGTAAGCCTTATTCATCAATACAAGATTGATTTTAAAGATTTACATGTACAAGCAGCATAATCAATTAACTTTTTGATGTCTCAAACCTGTAATTTCATTTAATAAAACTAGACACCAATAAATAAATAAATAAATAAAATCAGCAATCTACTCCACTTCATATTTTCTTTTTTTCCCCCTTTCATTCTCCTTTCTTTTACCCCATTAATGTTAGCCTAATAGGACCCAAGCCATGAAGTTTTGTGAAAGCAACCATTTTCCTGGAACGGTATTTCATACTCATTGTTTAATCAGGACATTCTTTCTTTAGGACAAAGAGAGGAAGGAAAATGTGTAAAACATTGATAGACAAGAGATGAACTAGAGAATAGACATTATATTTTACATTTGGGCTTGTAGTTGAGGTCTTCTTGTGGGGCATCCATTTCTAGCTGGTCTTTCCATCTTCTCTGGTAATTTTCAATTTCTTTTGCTGCATTTGATGATGAATTATATTAGGCATCCACATTTCTATTGAAAATTAAGCAATTACGTGTCACTTTACTGTAGCTCTGGCCCAACTTTGGTGCAGTTGTCTAGTGTTGCTTACAAACATATCCTACACATGATGCCATATATCAAGGTTGTTATCACCAAGGCAGGCACTATGATCTTGTTTTACAAACTTGCTGCCTTGTCCCTAGTGTTCTGTGGTGAATGATGCCAGCTTATGTCTGTTGATTCATTATCTAGTTGTTTTTTTTTTTTTTTAAATTTTTCTGTAACCTATATATGACAATCTTTTTACTGACAAACCTTGCCAAGGCACTGCGATTAAAACAAGGGTCAATCTGGTATTTGCAGGACGACATGTCAGTGGTCTGTTTCTTACTGCATTCCCAACGTTTCATCGAATACATTCGGGTATTTCTTGATTTTATCTTGTATTCCCTTTTCAAATATATGCTTTCTCTATTGATGTAATCATGCTTTTTTTTTTTCATTTTTTTTTTGAAATATGTTGTTTATATCTCTGCCATTGCATATAATATTGTTCGTCATATTTGGTCATTTACCCTAGTTTGGTGTACTGTACACCAGTACTTATTATGCGTAAGTGCTCAATATAAAGATACAACACTTGCGAAAACACATATGGAGCAAATGGGTTTTGCTTTTTTCCTAAAGAGATAAAATCTCATCTCTATTCTCTTTATTAAGGATATGTTGATTTTGTGTTTGTATTTTTTCGAGTGACTAGCATATCAAACTTGCAGATTGAGTTAGATTGATTTATTAGTAACTTTCATTTCAATGATGCTTAGTTCAGGTGCCTACAACTTTACTAATAGAAATAACTTGCAGTCCAAAATATTGGGATTTCAAGATTTATGGTTGGATGAGGAATTTATAATCACATCTATTAGTCGTGGCCGTAGTGGTACAGTGATTTCAGGAGATGTTTCATTGTGCTTAGAGAAGATGGTGATATTTTGTCATAAATCTTGTCATCTCAGTTTGGAAATAATCTCTTGGGATCATCATACATCTTATAAGCATTAGAGGGGATTATGACTTGGGAACTATGCTCAATAAGCATGACTCATTTTACTGATCACTCAAGGTCAAATGTTTTATGGAGGCTTGTGTTTTGGGTGTTTCTCTTCAGCTATATTTTAGCATATGTGTTTAGATTTAGGTTTCTTACAAATAAAAGGTTGTATTTGGCTAGATTTTAGTAATTATAAGGTTAGTTGTTGGATCACAGATGGGTCAGTCACTACCTAGATGCCTGCTTTGTCTTTTTTGCAACTATTATCTCATATATTGATCATCCAACACCAAAGTACTCAGAAGCCTTAAATCACATATTTAGCCGCCTGATCATTGAGGTTCTATTCTTTGACAATATTGGCAATAATCCTTTCTCTTTGCCTTTGTGTTATACCTTTTATTGCAATGTTCCTACCAAATCAAGGATTTATTTGTGTCTAAAGAACATGGAATATGGGTTCTTCACCAGTCCTGTTGAATGGGAGGATGTGTAATTCTACTTGCTGCATCCAAGGAAAGTGATCTGGTTCATGTCTATTTTATTTGCTGAAGTATTACCTTTTTTGGTTGTCATAGAACCTGACTAGTTATTGGTTGGTAGCCTTGAAATGTGAAATTGTGTTATAATTGTGAGCATGCCCATATTGTACCTTTTTATTGTCAGATTTAAGGCACAATGATTCTTCCTTTGCAAGGACTTGTTTTCCTTGTTAACTTTGTTTCTTTGTTTGTTTTCCATAGGTTAACAACTTGGAGGCCGCTGTCAATTATGCTCGTGCTGAACTGGCTAAATTTTCCACTGACAAATCATTCACACACCTGCTTGAGGTACCATGCAGAAATTAATGTTTTTTGTTTTCAAGATTTACCAACTGAAGTCTTATATGCATCTGAACCTGTAAAGACTAAATTGCAGATGGTGTTTATCATAACAATGTCAAAAGCCTGTTGAAATGCCAAGTGACTAATTCTCATAATTATAAAGAGCTATAAATCTACTATTATTTCAATGTGGTCTCGAATTTCAAGTGGTGCAGCCATTTTATTTCTGAAATGGCAAGTGGATTATATGGTTATAATTAGTCTGATAATGTATCTTCACCCTGCCGAGAGTCACTAAAATAGTGAAATATCTTACTGATGCCATAAAGATGGTGCCACTCAATGCTTCAAAGGAGACAAATTCATCCTAAAATGCCTTTTATGTGCTTCTGCTGGGTTCTTATGCGATCTATTTTAGTATTTTCGGTTATCTTTGTATGGGCAGCTTGTACTAGTATGTGCTCATTGCCCATTAATGGCTGCTATGGTTTTACATGTTAGGGGAGTACAAAGTGGGATGGATTGGCATAAACCTAAACTTTTGCGGGTGATTGTTGCAACTGATGCCAGTAAACCTTTCTCTTTGAAGGAGGCAGATCCATTGTAGCAGAAGACAAATTCATTAGGCTACTGTAAAGTTGAAACAAACTGGTCCAAACTTGAGATTTTTTAGCCTACTAGGTGGATATCTGTGAATTGCCTTTAGGTGTGTGATATCAGGTTATAGACATGAAATACCTGCATTTGAAGGTAACTCTTTTGCAGATATTTGGAAATTGTTGCTTGTGCAAGTCATGCTTACAGCTTCTTCCCCTCATCTAATCTGCCCTTCTGTCTATTCCTTGTGGTGGAAATGACAAATAAATTACTATAGCACTCATTCTTCAGAACTGTAGCCTTTTTTGCTTTTGGCTAACAGAACTTCTGATTTTCTAAC
This sequence comes from Dioscorea zingiberensis, assembly GCA_026586065.1. Taxonomy (NCBI): domain Eukaryota; kingdom Viridiplantae; phylum Streptophyta; class Magnoliopsida; order Dioscoreales; family Dioscoreaceae; genus Dioscorea; species Dioscorea zingiberensis. The sequence continues at coordinate 7,108,767 of CM048820.1, read as the reverse complement.
TCAAGCATGTGGCCTTCATTTAATTCTTTTCTCGTCTGTAGGAGATCGTTGGACTTCTGGCATACGGTGATCCATCGAATTCTTGTGTCGGTTATCTCCTTGACGCCGCCCATCGAGAATTTGTTACTGATGCTGTGAATGCGGTTATCCTTTCTACCAACCCGGACATCAAAGATTCAGAGAGCATTTTGCAGTCTCACCTCGAGAAGTTACTGAGGCAGCTAACCGTATGCTGCTTAGAAAAAAGAACAGTAAATGCAGATCAAGGGGAAGCCTTCTATCTCCACAGAGAATTACAAAGCAGCGGAGTGGGCAACCGCGGTTAGACACCATCCTTATTGCTCCAGGCATTTACATTGCTTTCCAGGCATAGGCACAAAAGCTTAGAAGCTGATGCTAGCTACCACTGTAAAGATATCCATTTACAGTAAAGCCAATTTGTGTTCCTGGAAACCAAATACCATGTGTCACCTCTCCCATTCTAACTGTAAAGTGATATACCTCTCAGACTGTGAATAAAAATCAAAAAGCTGTCTGCCCTCTTTGGCAATGTGAATAAGTTGATGTTTGGTGTTAACTGTGTGATTCTTCAAATTAGTTTATTACTTGAATCACTTACCTTGGAACTCTTATTTTGGACATCTAGATCATTACTTCACTTGCCAAGTTGTTATTAATATTATTCTTATGCTAGATCCTCAGCTAAGTGCAATTTAATTGTGACCCTCCCAATTTTCATGTAGATGTATCTGCACATGTTTTAGCCTAAATTCAATGCATGTGCATGGATTATTTTTACTTTCTCTATTAAAACCAATGGATTTACCCACCTTTATATCAGGTCGGTCGAATCGCTCTGCTGATCCGGTCACTTTCCATTTTAGTCTCTGGAGCATGTTTGATGGATTTCCAACCATACGGATATGAAGATCATATGTTCATTTTTATACAATTTGGTTACTGTTTGGTTTTCTCACTTAACGGTTGAAATTCTAAATAGTTAAAATTTCTACAAAATAAGAACCGTTAAGTGGTCGGATCAAACAGTAACTAAATTGTATGAAAATGGACATGCTAATTTATTTTTCGATAATCTTCCCATCTGTACGGTTGGAAATCCTTCAAACACGCCTCGAGGCAAAATGAGAGAAAGGATCAACATGATGATCCGTAGGCCGACTCTATCATGAGTATATATATATATATATATACAACAACAATAAAGCCTTAATCCTATACTAGATGGGGTTGGTTATATGGATTCTCTGTCTCCATGTTGCTCATTAATATATATATATATATATATATATATATATATATATATATATATAATGGTGATAAGGTGAGGCCTGCTGAACACCATTGTATACACTGTTGTAGTATGGGCCCATACTTTGTTTATATATATATATATATAGATAATACAGGCATGCTACTATAAGGCCGGCCGAAACACTGTTCCGGTAAGGTCGTCTCCCATTTTTTTTTCCCTTGGAGCATGTTTTAAGGATTTTCAACCGTATGGATGGAAAGAACATCGAAAAATAAGCTAGCATGTCAAGTTTCATACAATTTGGGAACTTGTAGGGTCTTCATCTTAACGGGTGAAAATTTATAAAAATCCTACCGGTTCAGAATTTCACCCTTTAAGATGAAGACCCTATAAGTTCCCAAATTGTATGAAAATTGACATGCTAGCTTATTTTTCGATGTTCTTTCCATCCATACAGTTGGATTTCCTCAAAACACTGTGCAAGTGGGTCAAATGGAGGCGACCGCACTTGCACAATGATAAGGCCGGCCGCATAGTAGCATGCCTGATATATATATATATATATATATATATATATATATATATATAGTGTTACTATGGGTGCAGCCCTCATAGTAACACTACTCTCTCTCTCTCTCTCTCTCTCTCTCTCTCTCTATATATATATATATATATATATATATATATATATATATCAAAAAAATAAATATTACTCAATTAAAGGTCCAACTGATCACCGCGTCTGTATTGTAAATATGTAGTTACAAATAATCCTACCAAAGTAATAGGAATTAGACCTAAGACGATTCCAAATAGAAAAACTTCAATCATTTTGATTTTTTTGTTTTGAGGAGAATAAAAATAGAAGTAAGATCTATCTCTAAATATTAATCTGAATTATTCATGAATCTCAATGACTAAGAACTGGCAATTGATGCGGAAAGGAATCATACCGCACAATTCTGGCGAAATATTTGTTTTTATTAATTGGTCATTCAATTCATTTCAAATAAGTTGCATCTTGTTCAAACTAATTAATAGAGCCGAGGTTATAGTTAAAGCAGCTAGCAGAAAACCGAAATAACTAGTTATAGTAAGCATGAAAAAACTAAATTAACTTAACTATATATTTTTTTTTCTATATATATAGGGAAGTGATACAATGGGGCCGGCCAGACATCCGGCCTCCCCATTGTAGCACATCCCTATCATGTTATATATATATTTATATATATTTTAAATTTTATTTTAACTGTATATATCCTATAGAATTTATCAATAAATTTTTTATAATTTATATATATATTGATAGTTATTACATATATATGTATTCTGATGATAAGATAATATAATAACTATCTATATATATAAAAATTATAAAAAAATTATAGATAAATTCTATAGGATATATATAGTTAAAATAAAATTTAAAATATATATAAATATATATATATAACATGATAGGGATGTGATACAATGGGGCGGACGGATGTCCGGCCGGCCCCATTGTATCACATCCCTATATATATATATATATATATATATATATATATATATATATATATATATTGTGGCTGATATGGTGCGGTCGACCGGATTTGCGGTTAGCCCGCCATATCTCATGTGAGATCGGGCAGGGCCTCGGGCCGCCCAATACCCGACCCGATCATGTAGAGATATGGCGGGCCGGCAGCAAATCCGGTCGACCGCACCATATCACATGTATATATATACATATATAATTTTTTGACAAATAATACTTGTTTTGATCAATTATATGATTTAGGTAATGATACAAAATAAGAACTTTATTAATAAAGAAAGATAAAATGCTAGTATATAGACACCAATATTCAGTTAAATCATCAGTATGATTGTCATTATTCTCATTACAAGTTCAAGAAGAAATCACCAAGCTTTATTCTCAGCGATGACATGAACATCAAGGACACTGGAATCAATCTCCCTCTCCTTGAGATCATCAATGCATACATCTCCACAACTATCAACCTCCTTCCATTCATCCAAAGAAGCGACCAAGCCTTGAGTAGCATCTGAAAGACTAAACTTCTTATACTGTTTTAATTCCTTCTCCAAAGCATGCTTCTCCTTCTCTCTGTTCACAATTATCTCCTTTAGAATCTCCATCTCCTCTTCAATGTATGCATATTTCTCTTCAACCACAATTTGATACTGCCGAACCTCCATCCCCAATTCAGCTTTCTCCTCCTGGAGTTTCATTATCATAGCCATGGTCTCATCAGCAGCAGTTGCAGCTGCACTCCTATCCTTCTCCAACTCAAGATAAAGAGCTGCACATGCTGCCTGCTCCTCCTCCAGTGCCTTCTCCAACTTCTTGATCAACTCTGAGTCTTCATCCATCTCATGTTTCTTTCCTGCATGATGTTTGTCATCAAGTCGGGCACCACCAAAAGGGAAGTTTAGGCCAAAGAGTGACAAAAACTTTGCGGCGAAGAAGGTGAGTGTGGATCTGTAGAGGTAAAGGTAAGCCAGAGTTAGATCAATGTAGGCACTCATTAGGGAAAACAGTGTCCAGTTGTGAATGGCATGCTGAGCTATGGCCATGGAGACACTATGAAGAGAATTGAAGGTGGTTAATTAGCAATGAGTTTGAAGCTCATTTATGAGTTTCAACTTTCAATTGTGCATGTGGGGATATGTACGTAGGAAGAGAGGAGAAGAGAAGAGTTGTGTTTCATACTTTCCACCAGCCATTCAAAGTTTCAGTCTAATAAGTTAGAGAGCTTATTTTATTAATTATCAAAGAAGACTCGTTTGTCATTCACAATGTATATATCCGGTAGGTGACACGATTTCCATGATTCTCAATGAGAGGGATGGTAATCATAGTATAGTATTAACTTTTCCTTTTTTTTAAACATGTTTTGTTGGCTATTCTATTAAAAGACATTGCAAATATATTTTTTATTTTTATTAAAGGCAACAGTCATAGTCTCATATCAGTGCATGGGTGCAGTGTTTAGGCCAGACTGCAAAAGAAAAAGAGTGTCGAGTACTCAATGAGTTGATAGAGAAATCAATGAACATAAATGAGTACTAATTCTATATATATATATATATATACATGAAGGCTAGAACCAAACAAATATTGATAAATCTCAGTGTATTGAAATAGAAATTTGAAGATAAACAAGTGTGTATATTAATACTTTGAAATGACCAAACAAACAGTGATGAATTAATGTTACTTATTCTTAATTCATGGGCTAAATCATGGGCTTTGAGATGTTTATATAGTGTTTTTTTGAACGAAATTGAATTTGAATTATTGAATTAGCAGGATTCGGTTTTTTTTTTTTTTGTGACAGAAAGAGCGGCTAGTCAAGTGGTTAGCTACTAAATCAAAGTTAAGGGCGTGCACAGTTCTCGTCATGAGTAGGGGTGGAGTGAAGCCTTGCCTTAATTTGTCTAAAAAAGCCGCTTCAATATGGGATCATGAGGGGTTGAGTATAGTGGCAGCAATGATGGCTAGGGCTGTCAAACGATCAAGCTGTTCGTAAGCAGCTCGAGATCGACTCGGTAAAAGCTCGAGTTCGGCTCGAAATTTCGAGCTTTCGAGCCGAGCTCGAGCTTTAATTTCGAGCTCGAAATTAATTTCGAGCCGAGCTCGAGCCGAGTCGAGCTCGATCGAGCTCAGCTCGAAAGCTCGAAATTTAATATTAATATATTAATATATAATATAAATATTATTAAAAAATCAATAAAATTTAATAAAATTAGTAAAAACTAATAAATATTATAATATATGAATAAAATATTTAATATTTAGTATTGACATATAATATATAATATAAAAAAATTAATTTATAAATAAGTTTATAATTTCAAACTAAATCTAAGATTTAAAAATTATAATTAAGTTCTTAATTTCGAGCTTTTCGAAATGGTACCGAGCTTTCGAAATTAAAATCGAGCTTCGAAAGCAAACTTATTCGAGCTAATTTCGAGCTCGAGCCTCGAAATGATTCGAGTCAATTCGAATTTGGGCTCAGATCAAGCTTCATGTTTCTAATGATGGCTGAGATTGTTGGTAATTTGATCAGTTTTGTGGAGTATTTGCAGTGGAAACACAAGAAGAAGAAGAAGCAAGATACGCAGGTGCTGTTATAAAACTGAGAATGTTTCAATGAGGAAGAAGACAAAGGATAGCTTTATTCATTAAAAGTTGAAAACTGACTCAACTGACCATACATTAATAATCTAAAACCTTAACTTGAGACAAAGTAATGAGTGGCTAACACTAACTCCCACAATGTCTGCCACTCACCTACTCAACTAGATAACAACCTAGATAACAAACAATGAGACCAAGTCTCTCTAACTGATAAACCACATCGTGACCTCCTCCATTACTGATCCACATCAGTAATTGATTGACTGAGCACATGTTCCCCTACTTCATTGGTCCATGTCAGCAGTCGCATGGATTATTATCAACATTAACATGGGGATCGGCTAGTGGAGACGACACCGATGGGTGCCTTGTAAAATACTACAAAATTTGGTCTTAAATATATTATCACATGCCATAGAAGGATAGAACTTGCTAAAAATGATATATGGTTTAATTTCCTCCAACATCTCATAGAATGCAATTATATTCACAAATCAGTTCTTTGTGTTTTGTTGAATGAATAAATTAATAAATATAGTTTAATTTTTTCTCTCAATTTAAACTTAGCTTTGCCTTGGTTTTATATGACAATTATACAAATCTCATTGACAAAGAAAAATAATCCCATTTCTCATAAATTTTATCATAAATGTCTCACTTTTTCACCTAATTACTAAATTACATGAAACTCTTGTTCAAAAGCATGACTTGTTGATTGGTTTAGTTTAAGAATTTTTATGGAAAACCAATGATATTACTTGTTTTCCCCTCAAATTTTAAATAATGTTGCAGTTTCCTTTTACTTTTCATTTTTTTATTTTTATAAAAATAATTTATTTAATTTCTCTATCTAATTATTTCCTTTCCAAGTCATCCATTATGTCTAAATGATTTACTAACAAGAAATATTTTTAATAAATATGACTATCTTATATAAATAAAATAGAGAATAATTTTATTTTATTTAGTAAGATTTCAAACGGAAAAAATCTTCTTTTTTTAGGTATATTGAACCAAATAGTTAAGTAAACCATGGCTGTGCACAATCCCCAGTGGAGCAAATGTAAGGGTGGGGCGAGACCCGCACCATGTGGGCGCTGGAACCACCCACACCAAGCACTGCTCACTCCCAAAAAGGTGCCCCAATCGTGAATTGAACCAGTGCCATATTGGCACGAAACGCTTACAGCGACCGGGGTGACCAATAGACTTATGAGTCATTGGCTTCTTTTTTTTCATATACCAGTTATCCGATTATCTTAGCTCAGCCTTCTCCGACAAGTTATTATTGCCATTTTTTGGCATCAGGAGTTAGACAGAAATATCAATTAACTAATCAAGCAACTAGAGTTTATGATCATATAACTATAGATAAACACATGGTCTATTTGGAAAAGAAGCCATGAAGATCAGTCAGTGATCAAACAAACGCCCAGTTAACTAATCATGCCAACATAAACAATTAACAATTCTTGAAACTAATCAAATTAACATGAATAACCAGATTTGTTCAAAGCAGAAATAGAAATCAAATTCCGTCTAAAAGATGGTAGAACAATTGTCTCATTAAGATCCAAATAATATCCAATATTTAACAATAATCTAAATTTCCCTATTGCCTCTACTGGAACCGCCTTGCCATCGCCTACATAGATGTATCTTTCAGCATCACTTGGCTTTCGACAACTCAAGCAACCCTGCATAGACACACTGATGTGAGTTGTTACAACAGAATTAGGTACTGAAGTTAAATTAATCTCTGAACAAACCAAATTAAGAAGCATACCTTTCTGAGCATGTCATGATTTATAGTTAGTGCATTGTTTCTTCTTGTGCCCTTAAGAGAGATCAAGCTTAAGTGCCTTCAGCTTGGAAGATGCCCTTATACTTCATTGAAATCAGGCTTGAAAAAAGCGTACCAATCTCCATGATATACTCCCTGATGCTGCCTATATCTTTATTGTCACGCCCCGAACCCGGATCCCGGGCCTCGGCGCACGCGACACACGCCGCGTGCTTATAGGGTCGCCCCTAGAAGCACACAAGGCTAAGTAACACAAGAAAATAATAAAAATAGAGTTTAAAATTTATAATCAGCGGAAGAAAATATAAGTAAGGTTTTATACAAAACCCTAGCAGGTCCTGAAGGACAATTCTCACTCAGAAAGAAATAGAGGCCCGCAAACCTACGCTCAACATATCCCCATCATTTGCTTTACGTCTTGGAAGCTCTCTCCTGAGTTCCCGCTCCTAGCTACTCGTAAGGTCCTCATCTAGTCCCGACCCTACTCCTCGTTGTCACCTGAGAAAAACATCCATCAAGTGCATGAGCCAAAGAAAGGCCCAGTAGGATCGCATAAACCATAAAAGGGGCGGAAGCCATAATCAAAGAACAGAATAAAGCAAGTACAAATATGCAAGTGCAACATCATCACAAGCAAACAACAAGTAACTGGAAAGTGGATGAATCTGCAGATGTACTCAATCTCTGGCATATGTGATACTAAGATGTCTATGACATCAACGACACCATCGGCATCGTCTTCGGCCTAAGCCGGACTGCGCTATAGCATACATGTGCACATGGCCAGAAAATACCGCTCTCTGACTGAGCCAGGTGGCCAGATATTATACACCCTCTGCCGGGGCCTCCGTCCGATGGAGCACCGAGTGCTCGTGGCCAGATATTATACACCCTCTGCAGGGGTCTCATGGCCGATATTATACACCCTCTCAGGGGTATTCGCTCGATGTATCATGCCCGTGCGTAAGAGATTGCTAGTACGTAATACCTAACAATGTGTATATCTATATATCCAAGGCAGCAACATCTCGAATATATAACAATCAGTGATCTCCTCGAGATCGGAAGCCAATACGTATTTAAGGAGTAACTCTACTCAAATACGCATACGAAAAACATGAAAACAACAATCTCCTCGAGATATAAAACCTATACATATGAGGAAACCCATCTCGAATATGTATTGGGAACCTCTCGAGGAAATAAGAGTACAAAATCAAAGTAGGGTAGGAGGAAGGAATACTCAAATCGAGTATCAACAGACTGAGCAAGGCAATATCAGAAAGCTCAAACAAGCATAAATAGAAAATCACACTCAAAGCAGATCCTATCAGAACATACAAGCTCAGATAAATAGAACAAGCATAACATGTCAACCGACAGAGCAGGTATCAAAAGATGGACTCCAACATCCATCTAGTACAACAACAACAAGAATCAATAGAATACTATGAGTTAGAAATTCTCACAGTACCCGTGCGACATCCTACCTTTATCGCTCTTGGGCCTACTCGGGCCCGATCCTCCTAGTCTGGTCCTAAACCGCCTCACCACGTCCTAAACATGGTAAATGTTCATCACATAACATTTCATATCAAAAGGAATGCATTACATGCATTTAATTACCTTAATCGTAAGTTTACCGAAATGTCGGCTTTTTAATTTATAACCGATAGGTTAGGGTCATATAACACATGCCCGCACTATTTTTATTAGTTTAAATACATCCCCGAACTATCAGAATGATCGGAATCGAATTCCGATGCTTTTGGAGGACATTAGAATTAACAGCTTACTTTTTGTCGGTAGCTACAGTAACTCTTCAAATCATGAAGTTGAAACCTCAAATTGAAGCTCGAAATCTTCACCATTTTATCTCATACTTCTAGTATATCATATTCACAATATTATATTCCATTCCCCCCAGAATTGGGTTCATTATCACCGCTACAAGGCCCATAATAAAATGAAATAAAATGGGTGTTCTGCTGCGCTACAGTATTTTCTGCATTTTCCATTCCTTGGAGTTCAACTCTTTACAATGTTTTGCAATTGATCACGCCTATTCTTAATCCAAGGAAGTGTGAAAACAATCTCAAAAATACTCAACACCTTCCATCCTATTATTTTGTAACTAAAATGCTTTGAAAGTACACTAATTCGATAGCAACAAAAAATCCATGTTTGCAACATCAATAGCCAATGCAAAGATAACTTATATGTTCATTAAGGGTTTATAACGACAAATCAAGAGAATACGGAACCTCTATCTTTACTAGCACAATCTCCAATGTGCTTAAGATCCCTCTTTTAGGCATCCCTTTACTTATTATGAATTCCCTTTCTTCATAATAGATGACTAATACGAGGTTATGTTATAACTGGATGAATTTACTCATAATATGAGATGTAACCACTTCCCTCAAGTTAAATCAAGTACGATTTCTCTTTACATAAAATTCATATTTCTAAAACATGGAAATACGGGATTGTTCAATTAAAGGATTTAGCTCTAATCATTCTAAGCTCATAACATGCCTTTTAAGAGGAATAAATTGCTAAGCATGAGCATGGAGATTTAATCATCTATAATTTACTTAAGATTTTCTACGAAAATTCGGCAGCACCTCCTCTATTTGGAGGGCCCCGAAAATATACAACCATTCTCCATGATTTATCCATTACACATGGATTTAATAACTCACACCTACAAGCATTCATATAATCACTCTAATCAGATCATACATCTTGTGCATACAAACCTCTACCACATTTACACTTAGTTTACGCAATCAATCGCATCCAATACTCCAATCGTCCCCGTATATACATTCATTAATTCAATTAGGTGAGTTAACATGCATTTATTCCCCCAATCCTATTCTCCACAAAAATTAGGGCTCACCAATGGTTCCGTCAAGGCTCCCGGCCGTGCACCGGCAGGGGGCAAAGCTGAGCTCAGGTCAGCGACGACCCTGGTCGGCGTCCGGGCAAAGAGAGTTGAAAAAGTGGCGGAGATGGGCAAAGAGTGGTGGCCGACGGCGGGCAGGGACTAACAGGGGCGTTCAGGCCGTGGGCGGGCTTCTGGCGACTGAGGGCGGCGGCCATACACGCGAGCAGGGGCAAGACAGCAGTAGCACCACAGCTGGCGGCGCAGAGGGCCCAGGCGGCACCGTGGTGGTGCGAGGCGTCGCCGGCGTGGACAGAGAGGCGGACGACCGGCTCAGGCGGGCCTGGCGCGTCGCCGAACGGGGCAACCGCGCGGGCGGCCGGGTGTAGTGGCCCGTGCGCGCTGTGGAGGTGGGGCCTGCCGGCGGCGGAGTAGGACTGAGAGGCTCTGGCGACGAGGTCGGCCGGAGGGGCGGGCCTTGCAGCGATTATCCGCTGTATGAGCAGCCAGCGTTGTAGGCCACCTTGAGGAAAGGGCATACTACGCAAGGCGATGCGTGGCGGGCTTGGGCTCACCTACGTGGCCGGCACGGCAAGGCGAAAGCTGATGGAGGGCGCAAGTACGGGCAGAGAAGGAGAAAGGCGTCTGAGCTCTCACACGAGAGAGAGAAAGAGAGATTTAAACTAGTATCCTTATAACTTAAGTAAAGAACCTTTTAAATAAATATTTATTTTAATAAAAATATTATTTTATTCATTTACACAACAATATTATTCTTCAAAATATCTCCAACTAAATCTAATTAGCTTTATTAAATATTATCTTCCACTATGCCGTCACGTGAGTGACGAATCAACCACGGGACTCCCACCATCCCCGACCCAGATCCAGAAATTCCGGGTCGGACGACCCTAGTGTCACAGGTGCACTGTGACCTCACGGGATTTGTCTCCATACCAGACCATACCCATTTTTTTCTCGAGATTTGAATCTGTCTGTTTTTCCTCAAAAATTAATCTGATCTAATTAATACTTGATTAATTAGACCTTTATATTTTTCCCAAATTCCATCGCTTACCGTTATTAAATTACTATTTAATAACTTCTGGAAATAAATGAATAAAAATTCTTATTTATTTCGGGGCGGGTGTTACATTTATACTTCATTGAAATCAGGCTTGACAAAAGCATACCAATTTCAGCTTTTTCGTTCTTGACAAATCTCTTTTCAACGAAGATTCCCATGATTGTGCTATATAAAATACTACAAAATTTGGTCTTAAATATATTATTACCACATGCCATAGAAGTTGAAAATGATATATGGTTTAATTTCCTCCGACATCTCATAAAATGCAATTATATAAATGTTTTGCAAATTAGTTATTGTGTTTTGTTGAATGAATAAATTAATAAATGTAGTATAAATATTTTTTTCCTTTTTTAGATAATGAATTATTGGTTCCTGGCATTGTTTGCTTTTTCCCTTGGGGTCCTTGGGGAGGGGGGCGCGGGGATGTAGGGGCTTAATGTAATAGTATTTTGGATGGGTGTGTTTTGAGTGGAAAATAGTACCAATTAGTACCAGGGACTAATAAATAATTACCTCTTCCTTTTTTCATCTCTATTTAAACTTAGCTTTGCCTTGGTTTTATATGCCAATTATACAAATCTCATTGACAATGAAAAATAATCTCATTTCCCATAAATTTTATCACTCATGCAAGATATATGTCCACTTTTTTTCACCTAGCAAAATTACATGAAACTCTTGTGCAAAAGCATGACTTCTTGATTAGTTTAGTTTAAAATTTTTATGAAACCAATGATATTAATTGTTTTCCCCTCAAATTAATTTTAAATATATGTTGCAGTTTTCTTTTTTTTTATTTTTTTCATAAAAATAATTTATTTAATTTCTCTATCTAACTATTTCCTTTCCAAGTCATCCATTATGTCTAGATGACTTACTAACAAGAAATATATTAATAAATATAATAGTTAATGAACTTTTGGTCCCTTAAATAGTGTCCAAATTGTCAAAAAAATCCTTGGGTAGAGGTGTGTAGGGGTGTAAAGTAAATAGAGTTTTGGGTGAGTTTTGGTTAAAGGTGAAACAATACCGCATAGTGCAAAGGACCTATAAATAATTACCTCTAAATATAACTATCTTATATAAATAAAATAAAAAGGTTCAGAGAATAATTTAATTTTATTATTTCTTAGTTTTGTCTATAAACCAGTCATTTTGTTTGAACAAAATTTCTATGCATTATATATTAAATCTATTATAATAATAAAAATAAATTAATATTTAATTTAAAAACAAATATATTTAAAAACTTGAATCTTTAACACTTTTTCTATAAAAACAAGTGACAAAAATAAATAGGATTTATCGATGAAAATAATAAATATTAGTACCAGAAATCGTGATGTTATCACTGTTTCCCGTCTTTTTTGTGTCATGGTTCAACGGAAAGTGTGATTATCATTCTCCGGCTGAGAACCGGAAAGTGTGAGTTTTGTTAACATATTATTGGAGAGTTGTTAACTAGAGTTCCCTCAATCAAAAAATTGGATTTATACCTTCAATATTTTTTTTTCAATTTTGGTTTTTTTTAATTTTAAAAATTCAAAGCAATAGTCACATCCTGAGAACATGATTATCTTATATAATAATTATTTTTATAAAAATTATTAGTAATATAAGAGATATTTATTGTTATATAACTATTATTGTTTAGAAAGTTCTGAGGAACACGATGACCATTTGTTAGGAATCTTCTATCCTTGAGTTAAAAGGAAAAAAGTTGACTCTCTTGGCAACAAAAATTTAAAACGTGTGGTTGGGTTGTTATTAAAAAAAAAATTTTAAAAAAAAATCTAAAATTATGATAAAATTCTAAAATCTCAACCAAATTTTCTCAATTTTTTTAGATTTTTTTTAATAAAATTATATACAACTGTTTATCTCTCACTTAGTAATATAAGATAGATGGAAGATATGTATAAATTATAAATTAATTCATTCTATCTCAAAATATGGATAGGGATGAGACGAGTACATTCCATTCATCCATATCATGAGAGAGATAATGAGAGAATCATGGTGCAAGTTTTGACTGATTTTCTGTGGGAGTTCTCTCTCTTTTTAGTCTCTTCTTTAATGAAAAAAACTCAGGATATTTATTACTACAACCACTGTGGATTTTCAAGAATATTTATTGGTGAAGTGATAACAAGTAAGTTTCCTTGTTTATTTAATTATGTAACATATATATGTGATATATTATTATTTGTTACATATGTGATATATTATTATTTGTGTCTATTTGATGTAGGCGGGATCCATATATAGCATGGGTGTTAACACACAATCTCCAATTATTTTTTTAATCTTATTTTTTATATTTCTGAACCATTTTCTCCCTTGATAGCTAGTCTTTAACCTTTGAATTGTTATATATGTTTAAATACTATTTTTCTATTTTTGATTCTCTTGTACATAACATTTAAAAAAAAAAATCTGGAATAATTGTTTACTACATACCATGTGATGGCATAGTCTAAAAGTTACATCATGAATAATTTAAGAGTGCTAAATCTGATATATTTTTTTAATGCCTACAAAAAGAAAAACTACAGAATTCTTTTTCTTTTCCAATTCATGACGTTCAAATATTAAAGATGAGGAATTATATCTTTAATTTAATAAAATACAGGGGGTTTTATGCAAAATGACATATTTTATAGTGTTTTTCTACAAAATTCACGAGGGTAGAAGTAGAACATGGACCTATTTGTAATTTACAATATTTCTGCAAAATGACAAAATTTCCCCTTACTTTATTTCATTTTTTTAATAAGATTTAGAGGATTTGCGGTTAAAAGGCTCAGAGTTTGATAGATTTATATGCAATTGAAAAATAGATATTGAAAGAATTTTATAGCTGAAGAATAGATTTACAGTTATATATTTTTATTAGAAAATATATTGATTTAAGGTTAATCTTCCTAGCATTGATAACTCACAAGAGAGAAGCCTTGAAGAGTTGTAGAACCTTCTTCCATGCACCAATGTCTGTGATCTACTATATATATATATATATATATATATATATATATATATATATATATATGATGAATCATAACATATAAATACTCAAAACTCAATCATTTAATCAGTTGGTAGTTAATTATAATGTTTCAGTGTAGAGAAAATTGTTAAGAAACAAACTTGATGTGATGGTTATAAACAGTTAACAAATACTATCCATATTAACCCACTCATGATCAGCTACTTTTATATATATATAGTGAAGGAATGCAATATTGATGCATGTTAGAACTTACACTTTTTTTTATATATATTAAAGAATACAGAAGCAATGAGAAGAATTAGAGAAGAAGATGACGTTGATGAAGAAGCTCCAATGGGTAATATTAAGATGATAATAAGTTCAATATTCCTGATGTCTTCTTCTCGTCGACTTTCTTAATTGATCTTTTGTTACTTTGATAATTTTTCTCTTTCAGTTTCTTTCTGTGGTCTAGCAATGGAGAGGGAAAAACTAGAATTTGTGGCAATATTAGTCCTTGTCGGTGGTGCATTACTTGGAGCTGGAATACCTCTCATTTTGACATCGAAGACTCCAGATCGTTATGGGATTGTATGCGTTGGGCTTGGAGGGATCTTCATGATCATCGCTATTCTTCTTTTCGTCAGAAACATAGCTCGAGTTAATCTCTCGCAGATCCAAAAGGACTTTTCATCAGAAACTAAATGTTGAGGGTCTGAACCACACTCAGCTCATAGTGTGCTTCCAGTGGCTTATACACAATATTGATTATATATATATATATATATTTAGATGTTATGATTGAAAGATTTTTTTTATTTTACTATAATTTTTTATGAGCATGCATGGAAAAACGGATCTATATATAGTTCTCTTAAATAATTTATGGTTGAATTTTGAGACTAATTATTTTCTCATCTTCATTTCTTTTATGGTATGTTTATGAGGAAAAAAAATAGAAAATTAATAGTATTTAAATAAATATTAAAATTTTCTACCCTTTAGCGATCACTTTACTAGATAATCTAAGCCTCTGATTGTATTCACTTGTTAGTTAATTATCATGTTTCATCGTAGAGAAAGTTGTTAATAAATAAAAAGAGAAATCTCAAAAATAATAAGGTTAATGGCAATTGATGTCAACTAAAGGTTGTTATAAACCATCCAATCCAATTTTTTCTTACCTTGTTTTTTTTTTATTTTTTTCTTTTTTGTGACAACATTTAAATACTTGGAATGGTTTTAGCCATTCGGATAGTCAAAAGGTTAAATGGTTGACTTGAATCTGCAGCGAGCAACGAAATCCATGCACGACAGTGCTCTACAAGGCAACAAACCAAGGAGGAAGAGAGTGATGGCTCACGTTTGGAAGCGTAAAACCTCACTAGAGAGGGATGATAACATCGGCATAGGGTGAAAGGAAAGGTAACATGGGTATTCCCTGGTTGGAGAACCTCACATACATCGGGACTTTCAAGGTAATATGGGTATTCCCTAGTCATTGATGTAGCCCTATTCTAGGGTAAACCATGTAAAATCTTTGTATCCTTTCTTCTTTGATCTTTCTATTATTCTCTTAATTTCGTATGATCTCTAGGATTCACGTCGGATTCCTATCACTTAGCATTGCTATTATCTTAGTGGACTAATCTTAGAGCTATTGGATGCTGATGGAGGTGCCATAAGAACTACTATGTGTTCTTGATCCTCTTGATCCTCACTTTTAGATGTTCTTGTTTACAGTGCGCTTCATATCATCTTTTCCCATCTTCCTCTTCTTTGATGGTTTAGTCCTTCTATTCGCATGCCTTAGCTAATTAGACCCATATAAGATGGATATTTCCTACCAGTTCTTGTAGATCATTTCTTTTGGCATGCAGTGTCTTTCACTATTTTCCATTAACAATAACGTATAGCATTCTTTTCCTTGTTTTGAATACTGGTTCTCTAGACAATCAAGTTTAATTAGTCTTTTCAGTAATTAATGAGGTTTATACTAAAGAGTTGAAAGAAGTTAATTAGTAAAAGAAGGTTATAAGGGTAGCATGTTGTCACTAGGAGGGCGAATCACACTGCTCAACTCTGTAATCTCGACAATTCTGAATTACTGGTTGTTCATATATCGTCTGCATCGGGACTTCCTATGGAAAGGGGTAGATAACCGGATTGATCAACTGCGACGGGACTTCCTATGGAAAGGGGTGGAGAGGGAGGCCAAAGCATACAAACTAGTAAGTTGGGAACAACTATGCATACCCAAAGAATTTGGTTGATAGGGGATAATAAATCTCCGCAGCATTAATACAACAATGTTAGGCAAGTGATGGTGGAGTATACTGATGTGTCAGGCAGGCATCTGCTCCCAAATATTCAAAATTCGGTATTTCAGCAACAACTAGTAAACTCTTTCCAAGGAGCGCCATACAGGGCCTCCTTTTGGAAAGGTATAACCCAACAACGAGAGGCCCTGCTACATAACCTAGCCACCATAGCAGGATTAGGGAATACAACTAAACTATGGTTAGATAACTGGATTGAGGGTCTGGCCCCAACCTTGATATTCCTTAGCCTACTGGGAATGGCTAGGCAGCCCCAGACCACGATACATGAAGGAAAGTAGCAGCTTGCACAGGGTACCTCGTTGATCAGGGAAGGACCTGATCTCCCTGCGTGAGGGGAGGCAATGCTTGAACAACTAATGAAAAGGGTACAGGAATACCTTAAAACAGTAGGGGATGTCTGGCGATGGAAACTCACCGCCCAAGGAACTTTTACGATCCAGTCTTTTTACCACTCCTAATGGATGGAGGATTCAAACCAGAAGTCACAAGGAGCTTCTAGAAGCAACCTTGTCCCACCAAAATCAAGGTGTTCTCCTGGATGACTCTAGACAGGAAAATCCTCACCTTGGACAACATAAGGAAACGAGGTTGGTAGGGAACAAGAACCCAGTGTTATCTATGCGACGGAATGGAAGAAACGGTAGAACACCTGATCCTTCAATACTCCTGCTCCATTGGCATTTGGCGTCATTCAGCTAGACGTTATCTCCCAAATGGATACCACGATTTGTAGGCCGAGAGAACAACGCTAGCGAACCTACTACCTAGGGAAGCTCACAAATGGTGGTACCTCCTAACAATGGCCATCATCTGAAATCTGTGGATAGAGCGAAACATGATGTTTTTAGGACAAACAACGGATTTACTTGAAAACTATTCGTCATGGTTTCATGCAGCTCACGCGCCCAAAAGGCCAAAGCTGATTCCAATAGAATCCATTGTTAAGAGGAGCCTAGCATTCACAAGGGAAGAGCCAACACAACACTCCCCAGGAGCGATAATTTTAAAGACAACTAAGACTGATGGAAAGCTGGAAGACTGGACCCCAGGAGCTTGTACTTGTCATGATGTAATTCATCCATGAATATTTCCTATGTATTACGTATCTACAAATGCATAAATAAAAGAATGTGGTTTATCCAATTTTTTTTTTTTTTTTAAAAAGAAGGTTGTAAGTTTATATAGATGTTAGTCGAAGAGTATATATATATATATTGGTAAATTGCATTATAAATCATGTATTTTAGTATCATTTTTTCAGTAACTCCAAAATTTCACATTTCATTTAAACCAACCAATATTTAGTTGCAATATATGTTGTTTATCCATTTTTTTTTACCATGTTCATCTTTTTTAGCAACATTTAAATACTTAAAATGATACATAATTTGAAAAATGTACAATTTAAATAAAGATTTTACCCTCAAATGATCTTTATATGGTGAGAAACAACAAACTAAAGAAGAGCATGGGAAATACCCCAAGAAGGCAGAAGTTAAAGTTCAAAAATCAATAACATTTTTTTTTTTTTTTGACAAAGGCAACAAGCACCTCTCAGTTAGGGGCAGACAATGTGTGGAACGCAGGAAGCCATTAAAAATCAATAACAATTGAAGCAAAAAAGATAACATTCTTATCCTATATATATATATATATATATATCTTTTCATGTGGTATGTATATATCTATAGATAATCACTAATAATTAATTATAGCAGGTGGCACAAATTATACCACCCATAACAAACAATCAAAACACAACTTGAAACTAACCATTATGAAATTAAGTAGCTATTACAAGTGATAGACATGAAATTAAATTAGAAATAAAAATAAAAACAAAGTAAATAAAACCTTGATATTTCTAAGTGGTAAAGCGATAGGAAGCATAAGAAAGGGAGCTATTTAGTGCCCAACTATGATGGATGAGTTCAGCCTTGGCCATTTCACCTGCAGCCCCTAAAGCCACATGCAATGGATACAAGTGTTCTGGCCATGGGTGAGCCATCTTTGCCCCTGGTGCCATTTCCTCATATTTCTTCACATCTTCATGCCTTCAAACCCCATCAAAACACATCCTAAGTTTGATTCATTCCTTGTTTCATGGAAATAAATATGTGATAGTGCAACAAACTTTCGCACGGAAAGTTGGCTACCATACTCTCTTTTGAGAGACAGATATAACTCATTCCTCTCATAAAAAAAAGGGTGACGGATTCGAATCACGCCTATTACATGGTTCTAATGACTTGCCCACATTTATCAAAAATAAAAAATAAAAGTTTAAATTGATGGTAAAAAAATAAGAGTAAATCAAATACTAGTTTTAGTCTCTCTTCTACTAGGATTGTGCCCATTTAATTACATGCATAACAAGTCATACCTTTGATCTATGAGTGCTTCCTTGAGCCAAGTATCAAACTCAATGGCCCAAGGCAAGACAGGGCCATCCTCCGGCTCACTGATGCTCAAGTTATGGGTGGCGCTGCCGGAACCGATGATGAGCACTCCTTCATCTCTGAGAGGTGCCAAGGCCTTTCCGACATTGTAATGGTGCCCGCCATCCATCTCCGGCTGCACCGAGAGCTGACACACTGGAATGTCAGTCTCCGGGTACATGAGCATCAATGGCACCCATGCACCATGATCCAGACCGCGTCTCTTGTCTTCCTTTGTATTGAAGCCTGCATTATTGAGCAGTTCTCTCACTCTCTTTGCTAGCTCTGGTGCTCCTGGTGCAGGATACTCAAGCTAGCAACACAATCAAAGATTTGTTAACTATAAATTCAATACAATATTTGATAATATCTTAACATGTTAGCTTCTTAGCTTATGTATCTGATCTGATGTATAATTTGTGTAAATGAGTACAAATTCTCACCTCATACATGACTTTAGGGAAGTTATTGAAGTCATGGATAGTATCATTTCGATCGACGATGTTCACCATTGGCTCTGGTGTCTCCCAGTGTGCAGAGACAACAAGGATCAATTTCGGTTTTGTTGGAAGGATGTTTTTCTGCCATGACTGCATGAAATGCCTCGCCGGAAGTTTATCGTCTATGGAGGTCATCGGAGAACCATGAGAAATGAAGAATGTATCCATGTTTAGTCAAGAAGAGGATGAACTTTCCCTTCCTTATAAATCAAAGTTCCCTCCATAAAAAAATAAGAAATCTTTTGTTTGTTTGTATTTTGGTCTTTAGCAAGATGTCACTGACTCTGACTCCAGCATTGTTTATATCATTGTGAGGTGTGAAGATAAGGAAGTAATGCATAATTGCAAAAGATATGATAATTTTAAATTCAAGAACTCCAAAGAGTTTTAACTTACTAATTATTGTTTAAATTATTTGATTCTCTTCAAGTGTCTAGGTGCAATGTAACTGGAATTTCTATCACATATTTAGACAGTAATTCTCAGGAAACAGATAGAGGTGAGAAATTTTTAGTTGTATTGCATTTGTCCTTTTAATTTGATATCTTCCAATACATACAAATCTGAAATAAATTAGTTTAACTCATATCAAACACAATGGGGTCCCATGTGTTCGGTAATTCACTTGATTGAGCGTGCTCTTAGGTTCGAGTCCCTGTCTGATGCTAACGACAAGGTATCTGGGGATGGCACGCCTGAGATTGGAGCAAGCGACAAGGCATCTGGCAAAGAGCAGTCCACGAGTCTGAGCAAGAGACAAAGCAAGGGGACACATTCAACTAAATACCGGGATTATCTCATGGCCTAATGATGTTGTCTTGATTGTCTTGTTTAGTATCTTGTTAATCAATGTAATTAAGGAATCGTTACCGTAGTAGAGATTCCATGTCGAGGGGACAAATCCTGCCATATCAAATGTTTGGTGAAATGCCTGTGAGGTTTGTTAGGAGTTTGTTAGATGCCAGCAGCTAGTGAGTGCCATTATATGGGCTACCAATGTAATCAGAGGGGGTATGCAATGAATTATTTCTGATTCTCCTCTCACTCCGTCTTCCTTCTCCTTCTTCTTCCCCTCTCCCCCTCTCTCCTTCCCTTCTGCCTTTCCCTCCTCTCCTTCCCTGGTTTGTTGTGACCCCCTTGGGGCGCATCACCGCCTCTATAAATGGGGGGAGCAGTTGGGCAATTCACTTGATCAGCATAATGCTCCCAGGTTTAAGTCCCCATCTGTACGCCTATAGTGAAGGGTCAAGAGTGCTCGTCACCTAATCGCCCCTTAACACAACCCTCTGGGAAGGTCTTTATGGCAGCCAAAAAAAAAACAATGGGTGACTTTTCTTCTTATACTCTTCAATACAAGAGATATGTGAGAAGATGCAGAGTCCATACGGGGTCCCATACGGGGTCGTATAGAACCCCCAGAGGTCGTATATAGCAGCCTTGGAAAGTATACGGCCTGTCCGGAATCCGTATGGAGCGACCAGCAAGCTATATGGGGTCGTATAAAACTCCGTATGACACTCCGTATGGAATGCCTAGTTTTTCGGATGAAGGCGTATGCGGGCCATACGGGCCCCGTATACGGTCCGTATACAAGTCTGTATGGCGCACGAGTATAAAAGCGTCCCTGTTGCGGCTGAAGACTTAATCTGAAATCATCTCAAATTTGGGGTTTTCTTGAAGAGGTCTTGAGGGCTTGTGGAGAAGAAGGCTTGTGGAGAGGCTTTGAGCAACCATTAGAAGGGAGCTTGGGAGATCAACTTGAAAGCCCTAAGGTGATTAGGGTGCATAGTGAGTTGTTCTTGTACTTCCTCTTCTTTGGTGTTGTATTCTTGTGATTGCTTTCTTCTTGATCCGAGCTTGAGATTTGTTCGGCGCCGAGATGTACTCATACTAGTGGATTCCTTGTTCCCTACAGGTGGAGACGTAGGCAAGGTATCGAACTCCACGTATTTCCTTGTGTTGTGTTTGTGTGGTTGTTTCTCTATTTTTGCCCTAGTTGTGCATGTGTGTTTTGGAGATAAACTTTGACAGTGGTTCGAGCTTGGTTGTGTGTGTGATTGGGCTTCCGCAAAGGGTTGAATTGTAGGTTCTACCCCAACAAGATGTTTGGAACATAAATGATTACATGTTACCCACGTACATTAATGACATTACACAAAAGTCTAATTAACATATAAATCATGTATTTAGTTCAATAATATATATTGTTTATCCAATTTTTTACGATGTTAATTTTTTTTAACAACATTTAAATACTTGGAATTATATCTAATTTAGAAAATTATCTTTGTTCATTTTTTTTTAACATATATATCAAAAGTAGCAGTGAGGACTCATTCATAATTTGAAAATTAATATAGGTGCTCTCTAAAAAAATGTGAGAAAGAAAAGTAAACTATGAATTTTATGGGGGTATTTACTAATTTCTCTTTTCCAAAGGGTATATAAGCAAAGGTTTATTTAAAATTTATAATTATAACTCCATTATTGTGAGTCTATAATATAAACATCATACTTATGAAAAAAACCTCATCTTTGAGTTTTTAGTCTAATATTGAGACTAATGGATATCCTTATTTTCGTACTACCAACACAACTAAGGTGAAGTTTTCAATATATATATAATTTCGCTTTTTCAAAGGGTATATATGCATAGGTTAATTTATAGTTTATAATTATAAACTCCATTAATGTGATTTTTGAGTCTATAAGCATCATGCTTATAATTTATAATTTATAAACAAAAGTATAGACTAATGGATATTCCATAGTTATGAGAACCTGATGAGACATTGAACCGGTCAAAATCTCAGGTCATCGGTTTACCTTTCAACTACTAGGTCAATTGGGTTAAATAGTCAATGTCGAGTCAATATATATATATATTAATAATAAAAAATTATTTTAAAAACTATTTTAAATAATAAAAAAATTAAATTAAAAAATAAAAAGTATTATTTTAAATAATATTTTAATAAATAAAAAAAAAACCGGAAAATATTAGAATCGACGGTTGCACGCACTTTCGTCACCGCTTCAATCGGTGACCGCAAATCCGATCCGATCCTGCTCGGTTCATTTGATAACAATGGGATATTCTTGCTCATTTATAGAGATAAATATATGTTTTTTATTCAAACTAGCAATTTGATATCCTTATTTTCGTACTATCAATAGAACTAGCTAGGTGCGGTTATATATGCAAAAGGTTATTTATAATTAATTTATAATTATAAACTCCATAATTGTGAGTCTATATATAAACATCATACTTATAATCAAAACTCATGTTTGAGTTTTGAGTCTAATCCTGAGACTAATGGATATATATCGATCCTTGCTCATTAATTAGAGAGATATGAATAGTTAATTTGTTTCCGATTCAAACTAGAAATCAAATAAGAGTAAGGAGAAGTTTTCACTATATATATATATATATAATATAAGTATGCATATTAATTCCATTACTGATCCATATCCTAATTAATTAGCAACAGATCAAAAGAGAAAAAGAGGGAGAGATCGATGGAAGCAATTAGTAATAGCACCAACGAGATCATGATCAGTAGATCAGCAAGAGAGACAGAAGAGGAGCAAAGGATGATGATAGATGTGAGGATCAGTAGTAGTCCACCTGCATGGATGTTGAATGTTATGAAGAGGAACAATGGTATGAACCCTTGCTTCTTTGGAGATAAGACTTTCACGGCGGCCGACAGGGATAGAAACCAGAGCCGATTTCTCTTTCACAAGTATGATGTTTTCAACTTCATTGTTCCCGGGTTGATGGAGCATGAGATCATTGCTGCCAACTTGGTTAATGTTGCTGATAAGAAGATCATGAACAAGGGGGAGATTTATAATGATGCGAAGATTAAGCTTGGGAGGTCGAAGCATGAAGGATTGCCGGTGATTTTATACACTGTGAATGGATGGAGGTTCAACTTGGTTCTTACTCGTTTGTACTCTAAGTCAGTTGTTATCAAAGGAAAAGAGTGGAACATTGTGCCGGTCATGGGAGGCATTAAAGTTGGTGATCATGTTCAAGTATGGAGTTTTCGTAAGATGGTCGAATCAGAACTCAGATTGTGTCTCGTCATTGGCAAGGATTAATTCATCTTCATCTTCATTAGTGCTCACATAGTATTCCAGTTAATATTTGAATGTTGTGAATTGGAAAACAAAATTAATTATTTGTGTATATATGATCTTCTTTATGCATGAGTGTTCATGCAGTATTTCAAGTTAATTAATAAATTATTTGTATATTAATTTTTCTGTTTTTTTCAATGTGACAGACAGGGTTTGAAAGCTTAATTATCTAGCCCTCTAATTAATGTGTTCACTTTTGAGTTAATTATCATGTTTTAGTGAAGAGAAAATTGTTAAGAAATAAAAAAGAAAAATCATAAAAATAACCAGCCTTTACTAGTGTTAAGTGTTAACTAGCAAGCTAGAGGTTGTTATAAACCGTTAACAAATATCAACCATATTAACTACTTAGGTACCTGTGTATATATAGTAAGTATGCATGAGAATAGTTAAAGAAGAAGAAGATCTGTTCTTCTTATAACCTTTAGTTGATCAATATATAAATCAACAAGGAAAATTTTATAAATAAATTATATTTCCTCCTTGTTTCATTCGTGCGCATGCTTCGCTTCGATATATGCTTCTCTAATCCTTCAAGTCTTTCATTCTTTATATAGTAATCAGCAACTAACTTCCATTTGTTATAGTTATTTAGTTTATTCACTTGTTTGTTGAATTTAGTCGGTTTGCAAGTTATAAGAACAATGAAGCTATAAAGGCAGTTAGGTTAGGTAAAACTTAAAAGCTAGGGAAGGAGTAACAGATCCATGTGCCTATATATATACGTGAAGACTTGAGATGTTTTTTTTTTGTGGAACGTAAGAGCGGGCTGGTTAGAGCAACCGCTAGTAAGAACCAGGGACGGGATCGACCCGGGATCGACTCCGCGCATCAACGCGTGGGAATACCACGAGTGTGCGGGGCGCCCACGGGGCGTCCCTCACATCAGCCTCGAACCCGCGACGGGGCGCAAGGCGTGTGAACCCGTTACCATCAGACCACAAGGGTCGTGGTGAAGACTTGAGATGTTAAAAGGAGAAGCGATAATAAGGTAATTGGTGAATCACAGCGACCAAGAAGGGGGTTATTCTCATATTCTCTCTCTTTCTCTCTTTCTTTGCATTCTTTCTTGATCTAATATGTTGGCACTGCTAGAAGAATTGAAGAAGGTTGATATGATATAGGTGCCTTCCCCTTCTTGCCCCTCGAAGCTCCACGCTGCCCCTGCCCTGAGGCACACCCTCCAAATGATCTCGGCGGTCTACCTAGTGCTTTCTGTGTTCCGCCATCTCCTGGGGACCTGGCAGACTATGCGGGCACAACCACTATGTGCTCATGACTGCCACAACAAAAGCAAGCACCAGACGCCCATCTACACTTAGACTCGGTATGCGGTCCTCCGCAATTGGAACACTTGACCGCTCGAGATATATATGCTGAGAGAGGATCCTCTCACCTCGTAGCTGGGATGATGAGTGAGGAGATCTGCCATACCGCTGCGCTCTGTGCTCACCCCTCGAAGGCCCGTAATCGCCTCCCGGAAGACCAACTCTTCCTTGAGCTCGACCCGGCCTCACCGGCCGCTTACGCTTCACCGGGATCCTATGTTTCTTGCCAAGTAATCTCGATGTCCTTGGCTATGTTCACAATCTCAACATAGGGTAACCGCCTCATGAATGGCACCACTACTCGTCGTATATGGTTTCGAAGGCCCTCCGCAAAACGACGGGAAGTGCTCTCCTCGTTCACCATTACCGACGGAGCAAACAAAAATAATCTGTCAAATTCCGCCTCGTATTCCTCTACTGACATCGTCCCCTGCTTTAGGTTCATGAATTGGCACTCCATCTGCGCCTATCTGCTCCTCGAGAAATACTTGGCATAAAATGCCAACTTGAACTATTCCCAAGTCTAGAAGGCCTCTTCACCTTTGAGCCGGAGTTCACTGTGGAACCAAAACTTTGCACGCCCCCTCAGAGCATATAGGAGGCGCAGTCTTACTTTCTCTTCTTCCGAAAGCGGCGTATAACTTGAAGGTACTCTCCATTTCCCAGATCCAGAGTTCTACCACTTCTGGATCGGTGGTCCCTTCGAACGGGGGTGGTCCGTTCCTGCGGAACTCTGCCAATAAGCCTCGGCCGACCTCAGGAACTACAGGTAGGGATGGAGGTGAAGCTTGCCACTAGTCTTGACGCTGGTCACACATCATCAACAATATCTCTCACATCATCCTAATGAGTGTTACGGGGTCAGGGTGCTCCTCCACATCAAGTACTGCCGCCTGTGGTTCCTTGTCATCTGACTTAGCAGGAGCCTCCTGCTCCCACTGCATGGGTTCTGGGGGTAGGCTCAGAGGCCTCGTGCGAGGTCATCCTCTGCCTCTTCGCATGATTGTTGAAAGACAAAAATAAGGTCATATGTTCATAATATATAAACTACTCTAGCAAGTATGCTACCTAACCCCACACTCTTAGAAAGAAATCAAAATCAAACTTCTAAGTTGCTAAGACTAGTTGGGTGCCTTTTATCTGTGTCTCTAATACCACCTTAATCTGTCACGTCCCGAACCCGAGTCCGGGCATGTCAACAAATCGGCCTCACCCAAATAAGGATGAGCCCCGCCTGGATGCAAGGCCCCAGATTTCCTGATATAGATAATATACAGAAAAAAAAACTGCGGAATAATAAAATCAGAGGTTTACACAAAATTTTAATGTAAAAGCGAAATAATACAAAGATAATGGTTTTACACAACCCTATAAGGATTTAGATGGGCCACCCCTAGGGTCAAGTAAGCAATACATACTCATCAATCAAATCTCTTACACACGAGAAAGTAATGAGATTCACAAACCTCGGATGATATATCGGATAACAGAGAAGTCACAAGAAGGAAATATATCCCTCCTACGCCTGATCCTAAGTCTCGTGCGTCACTTGTAGGGAAAAACAAGCAAGTGTATAAGCCAACAAAAAGGCTCAAGAGGGCTCACATAAAAAAACAATGATGAATATAAACAAAACAAAGCGGTCGAGAAAACTTAGAATATAGAGATAAAATCCGAATCTACATCTTTGTAGCAAGTAAATCGTAATAGATCATCGCTAGAGTCGGCATCGGTCGGGACCGACATCGACCCAAGTCAAAGATTCCGCCGAGCCGACATCGGTTAGTGCAGAGCATATCGACCCAAAGGTCGGCATCGACTCGACTTCTGTATAAATTGCTAGTATGGGAGGTTTATGTAAACCGAACATCGATCGTAAATATAGAACGAGAATGCATATATATATTCAAGGAAATAAATCCTTCTCAAACACACAGACAAAACCTCAGAGGTACGTAAATAAAACAAAAATCGAGAGATAGATCCCATAATCCATCTAACATAACTTGATAATCAAAGGATGGACCTCATAATCCATCAAATACCGAAAGCATGAGAGTTAGGAATACTCACAAATTTACTAGTGTAAGAGCCTATCTTTTTAGCAATACGTAATTAAAAGCGGACTCCCTAGCCCGCGACTCAAAGCTCCGTATCGCAATCTAAATATATACAATACAGCCGTGAGCATTAAATTTATGAATGCCTCTAAATGTACCCCCTGCCCTCCTAACATTATAGCACTTGAGATTTTTTGTGTACGCACGGGCATAGAAACAGATTTATGAGATGTACCATATTGCATTCCTTCCTCTTATATACACCGCAGCTTCCTTATTTACCACATGAGCCTAGCATATTTATTTCTATATCTAGGCATTCCTTATGACATCTGGAGGTGTGGAATAAAAGTTTAACTCCAATAAGCATATAGCTATCCCAATATGGTTTTATGCACATTCATTCACAGAATAAGAAGAGACAATGTCAATAGGCATAATTAGGACCATTCAGTCAGTACCCTCATATTTATCATATTGTTTTATCAACTCATAAGGATCTATATGCAAGTTCACAGGCATGGTAAGCCATAATCCATTACACTTAAGTCTATATATAATTAGACACACTCTCAAGTATTATTTATGTAACTGTAACCGTAACTTATACATTGATAATCAAACTTCACTATTTAATCTAGATGACTTCTAACCCACGTTTTGCCAGTCTTAATTACTTGCCATTAATTGTTCATGAGATTATAATATATGATAAATCAAGAGAGGCAAGAAGCTTGTGTTAGCCAGGAAGGTTTGGCATCTATAATGAGCTCACTATAATTTATTAAGGTATACATGCTGAACCCCCAGTAACTAGCTAGCTAGCAGACTGAACCAATCTTGTAGTCACTTAAAAACAACCATCATATATATGAAATCCTTGATTAATGATTCCTAACCATTTAATTAGTGGTATAAGAGTATTGTGCATACTCCTCCCAAAAGTAGATACGCAAATCAGTTTGGTTGCATAAAATTGCCATTAATCCATGGAGAGGAACCTCAACTACAAAATGGCAGTGCTGGATATATATATTACATTTGATTACTATCTTTGATCAGAATGGGGTTTATCCCCTTTAATCAAAAAAAAAATAAAAGAGTGCCTGAAGGAGGGGGTGTGGGTGAAGAGAGGGCAACTAAGACATTGGGGAATTATGTGGATGTGTCAAGGGTTTATTATATATGAAAATCATGTCATGGGACGTGTTTTCAAGAAACTAATGCATATATTAATTTATTTATGTTTTTTTGGTTTGATACAACAAGAGCCCAAGTTAGTGACGATGAAATTCAATATTGTTAAAAGGAGGCTAGAATTTATTACAGAGGAGCAACTGCCTAGGGGCCTAGATGATCATTTGGAATGAGGTGGAATAGTGCTACGGTACCCATCAATAATCTATTAGACTTTATCTAATCTATCGAATATAGTTTATCAACTTTTCTAAAATTAAAAAATAAAAATAAAAATAAAAATTAGAAGAGTTGGAGAACCTTCTCCCATGCGCCAATGTCTGTGATCTACTATATGATCGAATCAAAACATATAAATACTCAAAAACTCAATTGGTGTGGGGTCGATCAGTTAATCAGTTAGATCAGTTGTTAGTTAATGACCTAACTGTTAATCAGTTAATCAGTTAGATCAGTTGTTAGTTAATCAGTTGTTAGTAATTAGATCAGCTGCTGTATAGGTTTAATTACAACTTAAAACCTAACTGTCAATATCAAAGCTTATATATTTAATTGAGATTTTGCTTCACTTATAATCCTTCATATATGGTTTGTTTCCCTTCCAGATAGGCCACGTATTTATCGTTTATAATCATAGTTAATTATAATATTTCAGTGTGGAGGAAATTGTTAATAAATAATAAAATTTAAAAAAAAATTAAAATCAATCCTGACGGTTACTGATGAAAACTAGAGTCAGTTATAAACCGTTAACAAATACTATCAATATTAACAACTCATCAACTACCTCTCTCTATATATACACTCACTACTGAAGGCATGCATTGATCTCAAAGAATACAGAAGAAGTGAGAAGAGTTGAGAAGAAGAAAGAAGAAGAAGAAGAAGAAGAAGAAGAAGAAGAAGATATGTTCTCTGGATCTCCAATGGAAGAAGAAGAAGATCAGTTCTCTGGATCTCCAAGGGTAATGGGTACGTAATTAAGATGATAATATATAAGTTCATTTCTTTTTATCTGAGAATATATTAGTTTGGTTCTCTGCTTCTTGTCATCAACTTTCTTAATTGATCTCTTGTTAATTACTTTGATAATTTCTCTCTTTCAGTTTCTATCTGTGGTCTAGCAATGGAGAAGGAAATAGTAGAATTTGTGGCAATATTAGTCCTTTTCGGTGGTGCATTACTTGGAGTTGGAATACCTCTCATTTTGACATCCAAGAATACCCCGGATTACCCAGATCGTTATGGGATTGTAAGCGCTGTTCTTGGAGGAATCTGCATCATTGTCGCTATTCGCCTTTTCCTCGGTAACATAGCTCGAGCTGATCCGGAGCAGAATGATCAGGAGGGCCCTGCAAACATAGCTCTGCCTTATTATCCCCAGCCGAATCAGGAGGGCCCTGCAAACATAGTTCGAGCTGATCCCCAGCCGAATCCGGAGGGCCCTGCAAACATTATAGCTCAAGTTGATCCCCAGCAGAATCAGGAGGGATCTTCAAATGTAGCTCAAGCTGATCCCCAGAAGAATCAGGAGGGATCTTCAAATGTAGCTCAAGCTGATCCCCAGAAGAATCAGGAGGGATCTTCAAGCATGGCTCCAGCTGATCCACAGCAGAACCTGCAGTGATCCTCACACCAATGACCTTGATAAGTTCTTGAAAATTTTCATGCCTTAATTCAAGATGCAATGTTTGTCTTGGAATATTCTTGTTTTTTGTCTCATGGATGGAGGTGTTTGCATATAGCTAGCTAGTTCTTGTGATCCATCTTGGATCTGTATGTAGATATGCAAGTTCTTGTTGTCCGAATCCATATG
Source organism: Dioscorea zingiberensis (assembly GCA_026586065.1). Classification (NCBI taxonomy): domain Eukaryota; kingdom Viridiplantae; phylum Streptophyta; class Magnoliopsida; order Dioscoreales; family Dioscoreaceae; genus Dioscorea; species Dioscorea zingiberensis. The sequence goes on along the minus strand of CM048820.1, from coordinate 7,078,729 downwards.
ATGGAGAATTCAGTGGTGTTCTTGATGGTCTCATCCATGCATGGAGGTGCTTAAATTCTTTCTGGTTCTTGAATTCTCTGTTATAAGATCAATATAGAAACAAGTCTTCATTTTTCATTTTCCATTTTTTTTTTCTTTTTTTTGGCAAGTCTGACAGTAGATGAGAGTAGTACTTGTGCTCTTACTTTGTCTACAAACCATTAGTTTAATCAAATCCAACTTCTTATTTTCAAATTTCCAGAAAAGTGAGTAAATAAATAATAACAAAATAATAATAATAGCTAAATTAATTACATGTCTCCCTTCTCAACCACCTTAACAAAAAGCTTATTAAGGTTGAGGATGTTTTTTTTGGACGTTAAGAGCAACTGGTTAGGTCAGAGCTAGTAAAGAACCAAAGGGGCGGGATCCGGCAAGTAACGCGCGGGGATAAATGCCATCCGAAGACTGGCCCCCACCGCGAGTGCACAGAACGCCGCAGGAGAACCCCCAAGCATCACTCGAATCCGCGTGGGGTGCGAGGCGCAAGAACCCAGTACCATCCGACCAAGCGGTCGTAGGTTAAGGTTGAGGGTGTTGGTGAGGGAGTCCCTAGTGGAGTTGAGAAGGTCCTGGCAGACCAGGATGGCGCCCTTGACCATCTTGTCGTCGGAGTTGAAGAGCTTTGATTTGTCGAAAGCCTCGATGGTCTTGAAGATGGCGTCGACGATGGCCTTGATAAGGTCTTTAGGGGAGTTGTTGGTGGCTTTGGACAGGGATGACGCACAGGACTTCTTATAGCTAGTCAGTAGAGGAGCATATCATCTCCACCGACTTTGAGGCTGAGTGAAGCTTCTTGTGCGACCCGGATGCCGGGGAAACGGCGGGTGGCGGCGATGAGGGAGGAGTGGGCTCGGGTGGTGAGTTTGGAGGGGATAAGGCAGAGGCGAAAGGAAGGGGAGGGGGTGGAAGAGGGCGGAGGAGGGGTTGGCGTGGGTGACGTGGACGGACAGGAAACGTGAGAGTTTTAGGTTAATTTTATTTTTTTAATGATTTTTTTTAATACTATTTTAATTCTAAAAAAACCTCATCAGCCTAAGTGAAGGTTAGATTTAACGGCTGTTGGATTTTGAACTAAATTTACCCTCTTAAAAAATATAGGGACTATTTTATGTCAAATTCTACCTAAATATAATATAATTTAAAATCTAAAATTTAACCAACCTGATCAGTCAATAATTAAAACTTAAATTAATTACTAATAAAATCAATCCTCGTGCCTACATTTTTCAAAAAATATTATGTTTCCCATACAATTTATATTTCTCATGTTACTTCAATTATAATAGAATTTAAATTTTAAAATTAAACCAACATGATAAGTAATAATTAAACGTTCATTAATTAATAATACTCTCTCTTCTCTAACACTAATTATAAGTTTCTAATAATTACTTTGATTTCCAATACTAATTTGATAATTAGATGAAGTATGTAATTTAGAAAAATCTAAAAGTTCAATAATTAATTGTAGAAAAAATAAACTTGTTAAAATTATTTGGTAAATAATTAATATAACATAAAAAATAGCCTTTTCCATTATTACTAGCTACAGGCTGCTTGTTCAAGACGGTTGGCTTGTTAGTGTTAATATAGTAACCTTGATGTTTTCTATGTTATGCCTTGGATGTGCTTTTAGATATATAAAACATGCAGGGGGCCATAGCTTATAATTTATCTATTAAGCAACGCAACTCGTATATAAAAAAATAAGATTTTTTCCCATTGAAATCTTATTATATAAAATAAAATTATTCACTGAACCTTTTAATTTTATTTAGATAAAATAGTTATATTTATTAAAATATTTCTTGTTAGTAAATTATATAGACATAAGGGATGACTTGGAGAGGAAATAGTTAGACAGAGAAATTAAATAAATTATTTTTATGAAAAAAAATAAAAAGGAAACTGTAACATATATTTAAAATTTCAGAGTAAAACAATTAATATCATTACCAACCGCATTGGGCGGGCCTATGCCTGCACACAACCGTGACTTCTTTTGTGGGGGAGCTCGTCAAGCCTTTGTCAAATAAATAAATAAATAAATAAATAATATCATTGGTTTCATAAAAAATTTTAAACATAACCAATCAACAAGACATGCTTTTCCAAATAAATTTATGTGGATTAGATTAGTTAATTTAATTTTATAATAATGTATCATTTATGAAAATTATATAAGATCCACTCTCAAGCAGTCCGATGGAAGTTCATATATAGGAATTTTTATTTTTTCAATCATAACAATTTTTTATTTTATTTATTTATTTATTTATTTATTTTTGATATATGTGCCAAGCCACTATAAGTACACCATAAGCATATAAGCATAATTGGAATCCTCAACATCTAAATATTTGAAAAGTCCTCTTAGTTATGTTGGAGGCAAAAATACATTTTTGGTTTGTGTACTATGGTGTATTGTTAAGTATTTGGTATGCATCGTAAAATGTTCAATACGTACTCTTTTTAGAGTTTTGACAATTATGGTCCCTAGGGCTAAGGTGGCAGCAAAGTGGCATACGGGGTGAATACATAAATTTTTTAACATGACGCGGCATCCTATCTGCCATGCTGACGTGACAAAATATTAAAACTCCTGAAATATTAATCATTTAACAATGACTTGGCACGCCACATCAACATACCACGTCAATATGCTGCTGATGTTGAGGAGAAATCAGACAACCCAAGTATTTGAAAGGAAATTGGCCTTGTTCGATGTTGAGGTATTTGAGGATTGCTCTCTTAATGTGCTTGATGAACCGAGAAGGGAAAATATTTCAGATTTGTTGAGGTTGGCTCTCTGTGTAAGGTTTTGTAGAAAATCAAAAGCATGTATCATATACATGGCACAACGGAAAAATTAAAAATTTTCTAAACCCTAGCTCAAACAGATAACAAAGTTGAAGGATATGTATTTTTTTTGATATCTGTGCCAAATTTCTTTCTCTGAAAGAACGTTACATCAGCAGTCCGCAGAAGGGATGATCCAAGATCCGCAGAAGGTAGGAGGAGAAATCCTAACCATTAAGTTACAATCACATTTTGTTGAGGAATAAGATAATGATATTACATAATTATAACAACAATATATAGAGTCATGAATGGTTTGTGTTTAATTTATACAGGTGTTCTAAATAAAATATATAGATGTATATATTTCAGTGAAAAATTCAAATCCATAATATACCAATCGATAGATTTATAGTATGGAAGCTAACTGAATCACATTGATGAAAGAATCCTCCTCATCTTTCCCCTCTTTGCTCAGGTGTGAGTCCTCCCTTTCCACAATTTGGGCAACTCTTCAGTCCAAATCCTTGACACTCAAAACACCTAAAACATTCACAAAAGACAAGTCACATAAAAAGTACATAGCTTCAGTTTGAGACACCATAACTTTGCAAATATATATCTGAAACTTACTTCCATCTTTCAAAGATGTTCCCATTCTTCTTGTTCTTCCCACTTCCCTGAAAATCCAAGTTCAGATTTTATTCTTCAGAAATCAGAAAAACCAACAAAAGAATCATGTTAAAAACAATACAACAAGTGATGAGATTTAGTAAAACCTTACAACCAGGACACTCTACTGCACCTTTGCCACCGCAAGTTCTGCAACCTTTGGATACCTGCACATTTTTTTTTTATCTTCAAAAATTAGATTCAACAACATAATTAGATTGAAAATTCACTGCCTAGATGAACATTTCTAAACTCCATTAATCCAACTTTTATCTATTGAATGTGAACTGAAGTAACTAAAAAAACACACAAACAAACAAATAACCTTGCAAATTCACATTTCTGTTGGGCTATAGATTAACTGAACTGCAGCAAAATTCATTGCAAGGTATTTATATATGTACTTTCTAAATCAACAAATTCTTGACAATACAAACATATATACAATGGCTAGAAAAAGCTATGACAGAAGGTCATCAAGGAGAGGGAGATCGAATGGTAGCTTGACAAGACCAGAAGCAACAACAAGGAACAAAATCCAAACTGGTAGGATCTTTAGAAAGAACAAGAGCAGTATCTTCTGGCCAACAAAAGCTCGTTCTTCGGTGTTCTCGACTATCCATTCGGCCGTCTCCCGTAACTTCTTCTCGGCCGGGCTCTCGGTGGCAAGCAGTTGGAACAGTGGAGAAGTTGATGCAGAAGATGAGGATGAGAGTTGGTCTGTTTTGATACCTATTGCTCTCTCAACTTCAGCTATGGTTGGGGAGCCATTAATCTTCTTTCTTTTCCTCTTTATTTCTTGATTTCTGATGAGTTTCTGTTCAACAATTTACAAGGCCATTGTCTAATTATCTTGCTTTCCATTTCCTCAGTTTCATGGTCTTCATCTTTTAAATTAAACCATGCATGCATGCATTCATTCATGCATAGAAAAGCATTGGAGAAGAGGAAAACTACTCACTTGTTTGAAGGATGAAGCCATGGATCTGGGTGCCAAAACATGAGGCATGGTTCTTCTTGCTTGGGGACTTGGAGAGAAGATGATCAGTTGTGAATTTGACCTCAGGGATGAGGCCATGACCATCTCCATTAATTTCTTGTTGATTTGGTTCTTCAAGGTATTCAACTCAATTGGATTATGTTGCTATATAATGTGCAAAATATGATAGCAAATGAGGAGATAATGAAAGCCATTGGAGCCACATATTGGCTCCTAATAGTTTGGATATATATATATATATTGAAATAATTAGTTTTAGTTAGTTTTTAAAAATATATGATTAATCTTTAAAGTGGGTTAGTTTTGGGCTAATGATAAAATAAGACTATGCTAACTCCGCAAAGACTAAAATTTGATGAATATTTAGTTATTTACAACAATAATTTTAGTTTTAAAATTATTATTATTATTTTTTTAATATACCGTTATAACCAATTATTCTAAAAACAAAGAGTTACTCCAAACTTGGTCTCATATGAGTCATGACTCTCTAATACAAACCACACCCTCAAAAAATTAGTTTCTTAATTGAGTGAAAAAATTTAAATGATAAAATTGTAAGAAAATTAAATTAATGTTGAATCAACTTGAGAAAGCACTTAAAAATCAGTACATTGTATGCCACAATAAATTAAAATAATTTTAAATAAGTTATACTAATTAATTATACAAATTGATAATGATATATAATTAATTAAGTTGAATTTGGGCCAAGAAAAAACAAACATTGGATTAGATGGGCCCATTAGTGGCCCACTCTTGAAGGACATGAACCATCACTCTATTGGCCTCCATCCGACCGTTTAATCTCATCGTGCGGCTGAGATTACTTGAGTTCCTGGTCTCATCGTCCTATAATAAAGTATTCTCTCCTAATGTATTTAGTGCGGTTCACCGAAGCTCGAGAAAGAGAAGAGCGAAATTAAGATTCCAGGTTGATTTTGTGGATTTCTTTTGAATTTGGTGAATTAGCTTGTTGATGTTTAGTGACTCGTTGAATCCTTCACTTTTTGTGTTGAATGCATTTGTCTTTTGTGATGTGAATGATTCTGAAACTAGTTTTATTGGTTAGGGATTGAAATTTTTAGCCTCTTCTTTCCAAATTTAATTTAATTTTTTTTATAATTCTTTGCAAATTGTTAACATGATGGCTTAATAGATTTTTCCTGTCCTTTCTATTTACTTGGATTTTGATGGGAGAGTATGGGCACAAATGTTGAACAAAGAAAGGTTTTTGCTTTGAAGGATGGTTCTGAGCTTGTGTTGTTCTATCACTTTATATAGATTTAACACAATGTAAATCCTGAGTTGCATAAAATGATGTTCAGTTTTGGTTTAGAAACTTCATTAAGAATTGATAAAAAAAATTGTTGAAAGATGGAGTATTATGGCAGTCTATAGTTTTAGGGGTCAGAATGGGTGTTATCTTAAGAGTTAGTTTCAGTATTCTCCGTTTAGAAACACATTAATTGAATTTATTTTTCCACTCATGGGTGCGTTTAAAGGGGAAGGTATTGCAATATTACTTTGGATATAGAGGTAAGTGACTTTCTAACCTAGCTAGTTATTATTTAAAAATTATTTATTTATTTATTTTTATAACTCAATATGGGTTAGCAACTCTCACAAGGAAAAGTTTTGGCTACCACCTCTCCCTCAAAAAATTGAGAGGCTGAGGGTTCTATCCACGCCTGAAGCATGACAGAGTGCCTTGTCTACATTTACCCAAAAAAAAAAAAAAAACTCAATATGGGTTCCTGAAAAGAAATGTTATTTGCCACAAAAAATATTTCTTTGAAATTTCTCCATTGAAATGGCTTTGTGCAAAATGTTATGTACACTGTATTGGATTAAGTTTCATTGTTGTAAAGTGTATTTTGAGAGTTATGAATTTGATGAAATTATCCAAAAAAGGCAATTCTAGATTTGTACTTGTTTTATATGTCTCCGAGTATAGGAATGATGTGCCTTTGCCAATTATTAATTTTGGGTATGGCAACATTCATGTCTCACTCACTAATTAGTTCAGTGTCATGCCACTAGTAATAAAATAGCTGATTTTAGTATTGTGACTTGGTGAGACATTATTCACTATAATAAAATTTCAGAGAGAGTTAATTGTGAACATTATTCCAAACTGTTATGACTCAATTAATTATTCTATAGCTGAAGGATTGAATTGGAAGAATTTTTGCATTTCAGTTTAATTACTCTGTGACTGTTAGTTGATTGCCAAATAGATTATAGAGTTCATTTCTTGCATTGTTATGGGGTTGAGCTCCATAGGCATGCGGTTATTCGCAAATGCTTCTCCCATGATATGGCTTCAGGACATAACAAGTTCATAGAAAGCTTTTAATATAAATAAGAGTGTCTTGGATTTATTTAATACCATTGAAGAAACAAACCATATAATTTTTCTTTAAATCACCATTTTCTTTTCAAACTTGGCACCATTTTCATCCATTATTCAACATTATTGTCTTTAGTCACTGCATTTGTCATTATTTAATTATCCTGGTACAAGGGAGATTTGCCAATTTTCCATCTGAAGTTGTTTTATTTTTCTATGTTCAGCCTGGTTAAAATTTAACATTAGTCTGCAATGTCTAATCTGGGAGTTGAGAGTCAAGTCCATTATCCATTTAATTGATGCAGTTGCCCCATATTTATTATTATGGCTTTCCAAATTGTGTGGTGTTTCTAATTAACTGGAGTTTCCATATGGACTTGGTTATCTGCCCTTGTTTAGAATTTATCCTAATTTTTTATGCTGTGTTTGTTACTCTTCTAGGATTTTTTTTTTCTTGGCGCAACGGAAAAGTTGTCGCCATGTGACCTAAAGGTCACGGGTTCGAGTCGTGGAAACAACCTCTTGCCAAAAAAAAAAAAAACAAAAAAACAAAAAAACAATGGGTTCATAGCTCTAATAGAATGATATTATCGCTTCTATTGACATAGTTATCAGTTATCACAAAAATGAAACTAGTAATGAAACATCAGCAATTTGAACTACAATGGGTTCATAGCTCTATTTTGTTTTTGGGAATTGTGATACCATTGATTGTTTATTTTTATGTTTTTCTGATGGTCTCTTCTCAGGGTAGGTAAACAAAGACTTGCTATAGCACATATGCTTCAGGGCGAAAATGGCTGTTGCAGGCCGATCCCATGACCAACAGACATGCTTCTCTTCAGCTGAAGATGTTCAACATACTGTTCTTTGTGGATCAGAATCAAGGAATCCTGTTTTTCTCGATTCAAGACTAGATGCTAGAAATGTGCAATCTGGATCCAAAAATTTTGGTGGTTTGAGACCCAATGGATCTGTCCCCGCATCATGCTACTCCATTAAATCATCAGGGCACAAATTATAGGAAGTCAAAATCTAGTGCTGATGTCAACTTGATTATGCCTTTTAATTCAAAGCCCCATCTCAGTTCCCCATCTTATTTTCCTTCTCAACCAATTAAGCCTGAGCACAAGGTAGAATCTTGTTTATCAGACTTCATCATGATTGTTAAATTCCTCATAAAATGGTTTGTTAGTACTTATTCTTTTGATTTCTTATGGAAGCATTCACCTAATAGACAGTTTGATCTTATCATCTTAAACAAATCAATTTAAGATAAATCTGCCATAGTTGGATCTTTAAACCATTACTTGTTCCAACAATTCTGATATCTAATATTGAGGTTCTATTTATGTTCAAGAGTCGTGACTTTACACATATGTTATGTTCTGCCTTCTGAATTTTTACTTTCTTTTGGATGATTAAGGTCTCACAGAGAATTCATGGCTCATATTCTTATGATACTGGTATTGGGTATTTGATTATTTAGTTTTGGGGCTTCCAATCAATGCAGTTAATTTTCTAATTCACATGATTAGCTGCCACTATTTTTGGCCTCATTTAGCAGTAGAATGACCAACTGTACCATTAGAAATGGATTCAGCGATAATTTGGTTTTGAAAGGAAGAATTATGTGGTTTTTTACATTTTCAAATATTTTAGGTGTTCCTAAAAAAATAATATGTATGTTGGCTCATATAGCTTGCCACAAAGTATAGGTAATTTCATGTTAAGTCTGGTTTCTAATTACTAGAATATACTTCTGTTCCAGACCGGTCAATCAAGTTCTGAAGTTTATCATATTGCTGAAGGGCATAGTCAATTGGGAAGGATATCACTGTTCACAAATCAAGGTCAGGGTATGTTTTCGGTTGGAAACAATCTTGGGAAGGTCAGGCCAACCAGTCAGGTGGTTAACGATAAAGCCTGTTTTAAGATGTGTGGGAGAAATAATTCCTACAGAATCCATGATGAAGCCTCTAGAGAGCAAGTTCGTGGTCCCCGGTGTAACAAAGCTGAACATTGTGTGATTACATCTGACAAAATAAGCAATTTTAATATTTTAATTCGCAGAGAGAATTTTAACAAATCAGACCTGCCAACCATCTATGAACAAGCCTTATTCTTTATGATAAAGTCATATAGTGAAGATGACATTCATAGAAGCATCAAATATAGTGTCTGGTCAAGTACTCCAAACGGGAACAAGAAGCTAGATGATGCTTACCGAAATGCAGATGCAGAATCAAGAGTGAATGGTAAAAGATGTCCAATCTTCCTTTTCTTCTCGGTGAGACATAATACATGTCATATAAGTTTATAATTCACATTCATCTTGGTTGTCTCTTGTTTTACTTGCGTATTGCTGTAACATACTCCCTTTCCCGGTGATCCTGCATGTTAGCTTTTTTTTTTTCCATTTTTTTTAAGCTAAACAATTTGCAGCAATGACTACACTTTGTGATGACAAAAAGCTGCCTAACACTTATTTTGCCACTAGAGTTTTAAGGCCCCTTTCCATTTTATTTGTTAGAAGACAATCAGTATTTATTCTTCCAAAATTAATCAAATGTAAAAAAGGATGGTGCCTTTTGTATGGTTTGGAGAGACTAACTATGAACATTTTGTCACAAATTGTAATGTTTAACTTGTAAATTCTAAGTTAGTCAAGAGTCATTTACACATTTTCTACATTCTGTTTGCAATAATAATTCTGGAAACTATATTTTTTTATGTGTGAACTGAACTCCCTATCTTAAATAAAAAAAAGGAAAATGTTTACATCCATGATGCCTATTAGTTCTGCTCAATTGTTTAATCCAATCTCCTTGTCCCTGCGACGAGGAAAAAGTATTTTTAAATATTTGTATGCACTATTCATTGGAGTCCAAGGCTCCAAGCTCATAGAATCAAGCAGTACAGCAATATAATTTGTTACAAGAAATAGCACATTTTAAATGTTACAATGCATAATGTTGTTGAGAAGTACATCCAGGAGAAAATTTGATACAATTCATAAACTAAATCTATGGCCCATCATTGTACCTTGTTCCTTGCACTTGACCACCAAAAAAATAGACCCTTCTCAAAGTTACCCAAATACGGGAAATCACTAGGCTTTTTTAGGACCTTAGATTGCCTTCATAGACTTACATTTAACATAAATTATTTTCACTATGGTTCCTTGGGATCTTTAGTATTTATGATGATATCACTTCCTTTCTCCAACATGTGATTCTTTCTTCCAGTAATTCCTGAGCTTATCTAGGTATTGTTATGCCTCTGCATTCTTTGAGTTTGCGATACATTTCTTTATGATGCATTTTAATGTTGCCTATACGCTTTTTGATCTGAAGACATATTTTATTATCAAATCTGTAATTCTCTTGAAGCATCAATGTGACATTTTGTGGTGTTAATTGTAAAAGCACTACTTTGTCCACCATAATGATTTTAGTATCTTTTTAAACTCAAAAGAAGACATGAACAGACTATTCTTAATGGTTTTCTATTACAATGATGCTCAGCTATATAAGTGGGAAATTAATTATTTTACAGTGTTTCACATTATTATTCATTTTGTTTTTCTAATTTTTATTTTACTATAGGTTAATGCTAGTGGCCAATTTGTTGGCATGGCCGAGATGGTAGGGCCAGTTGATTTCAGGAAAAACATGGATTTTTGGCAGCAAGACAGGTGGAATGGCTTTTTTCCAGTAACATGGCACATAATAAAGGACATTCCTAACAGGCATTTTCAGAATATTATACTTGAGAACAATGATAACAAGGTCGTGACCTTTAGTAGGGATACTCAAGAGGTACCTTCTTTTTCTTCATTTCATTGTATTTTCTAAAGTAACATCCTTGCGAACAAAAATAAGCTTTTCTGCCCCATGTATCATTTATCTAGAATTTTATGTTTTTATTATTTTTCTAGAATTTTTGTATTGTGGTGCATCAATATCTAGAAAGCAAGTTTGTCCATTTCATCATATCGGACAGTTAGTATCTTTGATGCACTTCCTTTTTCTCAGATACGACTTCGACAAGGTCTGAACATGCTGAATATTATGAAAGCTTATCCCCTGAAAACGTCAATCTTAGATGACTTTGAATACTATGAAAACCGGGAGAGGACACTCTGTAAAGTAAGGAGTAGCGAGCTGGCACTGCTTCAATCAGAAGTCGGTTACAATAAGAAGGGCACTTCCCTGGTAAAGTTATGCCTAACTTATTAGTCCTCTTTCAAGTTTACACCTTTAGTTCTATGTTATTCTGTTGTCAGAGCTTCTTAAGGCTTATTCCAGTTGGCGATACTTTCTTCTGAGTTTGAGATATGATTGCAAATTGAAACTGCATGAGTTTTTGCTCAACTCATGCCCAGTTATTTATTATAATGTTTTCCACTATCAGCTTTATACTCAACTCGACAAATTTGAATAAAATTTGTTTAGATGCTCATTGGTATAAAGCATTTCCTAGAGAATTGTATCCATCACCCTGAGCTTGCTTTCTGTGAGACATGCAGCTTCTAAATTACTTTAGGCCTGGGAAAAAAAAGAGTTTTGATCCTTTGATGACTTCAATTTAATCTTCTAAACTTCCTTCCTCATAAAAATGCATATAGAATAATTGTAATAGTACATAAAGATGTCTTTTTGCTTTTCTATCATAACCTTGTTTAGAACTCTGCAGAATATTTTAGATGCAAGTTTTAAGAAGTTGGATGTGTGTGCAAGGCCCAAGGAAACTTCATTCAGTCAGAAGTCTTCATTTGATTTATGTACAAGAAACCATCCATTCAACTTTTCTCACTTAGGGAACAGATGACAGTCCGGCAGAGGTCTGTATGCTTCAAATGTATTTTTTTAATTTTTATTTTTTTTGTAATTATCTCATTTTACTTCATACTTGAACATTTCAGGTGTGCTTCTTCTGTTTGCACTACTTGATTCTCCAATTGGTGATTATTCCCTGGTTTGTGAAAAATAAACAGAAGTTTGATTTCTTCCCAACAGTTATATCTTCATTTGTATTTTACTATTGCTATATTTATGTTAGTAAATGAATGTTGTGTTATAGGCTATTGAGCTAATTATTAACTAGTCTTGGCAACCAACATAATCAAGAATAGATCAGTATTGCCATACTTTCATTTGATTGTCAAGTGCCATTCTGTAAGACTTCGGAAAGTTCTGTATTCATTCATATATTTTAGCCACTCTTTTATCTTGTAAGTTCTGTCGTAGGGCTAGTATCTATGTACCCTCTTAGTATTCAGAACAGAGTGACAAATCAATCCCAAGTATGTCCGCAACCAAATTTTGACTTTTATTTTGCATCTAAACAACACACCAATATGACGTTGAACTTGATGTTGCATTGTATCTATGCTCAAACTCTTATTCCACTAGATTACATTTAGATGGCATACCCTTTCGGTTTTGACTTCATATGAATATGTTGGGATTTTGTCCCCTCTGATTGTAGACATAAAGTGGTATGAATATGAATTTTGATATAAAGCCATGTGTTTCATATTTACAAATTTCAAACAACCGTGGTAAATGCATTCAAGTGTGTGATGCATCTCACTGATTTGATCATATTATAGTCTGTTTTGCCTTAACCACCAAAGAATTTGGTGTCTTTTTTCTTTCTATCTGTTTACCACATCAACTTTAATCCCTATTGTGGAGGTTGACCGGGGTCACAATTGTGTTCACTCTTTGGAAACCTTTTTTTTTTTTCTTTTCTTTTCGGAATTAGCCGACAAGCGACCCCATAAGATTCAAAGGACGGGCACAGCTGCATGGAGCAAGCTCAATACGCGCACTGTGCCCTCACCCTATATAGAGGAGAATTCTACCACAGAGCAAGCTCAACGTGTCAAACACCTCTAAGTAGGGAACCTGTCACTACCTTGTGTGAGTGGAGGCTCGAATCCGAGACCACCCGTTTGACGCAAGGTAGTGGTACCGCTAGGCCAAGAGGCCTTTAGTGTTTGGACCTTTTTCTGCTCAAAAAAATTTGCTTCCGCTAGTTGTAATTTTCAGAGAAGAGATTCTGAAATTTGATTATGTCAGGCAACACAGGGAGGAGGAGGAGGTTGCTCTGCAACCACAAATCCAAGATTGCACTTGAGAGCTTAATGGTAAATGCTTGATGAACTGAGTTTTTATCTTATTTTCAGGAACAGATGTCATAGCAGACTTAATTGCCAGTCATTTCTGCATATACACCTTCAGATTGGGGGCTATAATTGAATTCAAACTTAATAAAGTTTGCTTATAGTGATGGCATTGTGCGCAGATTGGGGGCTATAATTGAATTCAAACTTAGTAAAGTTTGCTTATAGTGATGGCATTGTGCTTTAACTAAGGGTATGCTGACTATTGTGTTATTCTTTAGTTGTAGATTAAACTTTTTGTTCTTGATGTAGATCTATCAGAATGTTCATGTGGACTAGGGACTTGGTTTGACATTATTAAACACCTTAAATTTGTGAAGAATTGGCATGAAAGGTAGAATTACCAAGTGGATTAGCTTAGTGAAACAAATTGTTGTTGGATGGCCTGTTAAACAGTTCAGTATAAGTCTCCTCTATGTCAAATTGGTGTTGAAGGTTGGTGAACTAGAGATTTTGATCTTCAACTTTGTCATCTAGAAGCCCAACAAATATCAAATGTTAGCATGCTGCTCTTGAATTTCATATATGATATGTCAAGCTGATCCCTTTGAGTTGGTTGCAAATTGATATGATAAGATCCTGATACTTATTTCATAGCTTTTCTGTCTTGAAAACTAAATATTACAGATTACGCAAGATTACCGAAAAAGTCTTCTAAAAGGGATGGGATGTAGTTTTCCCACCAGACAGGTTGACCATTACTACAAAGAATTAATTATACATGTGTTATGTGCTTGATGACAGGATGATGTGTTTCTTCTAAATCTTAATAGATGAATCTGTCCTCTGTTTAATGCAACCCATGAAAATGCTTTGTTGTTATCATTTCATTTATATTTTTTCTTTCCTCCCATTATCTCCTCTTTGTCAAAATCAGTACCAAAGGTTGGCAAACTAGAAGTTAAGTTGGTCCTTATTAATATCAGCATTATGGTCTTATTAAGTTGGATTTCAAGCAAGTCAAGTTGTTTCTTTTTCTTTTGGTGTTGGATGCAATGTTGCATGTTCTTGGCTTTACAAGCAATGTAAATGTTCTTTTTGTTTGGATTGTTGACCATGTTAATGACATGCAGTGCTCTGTGAAACCTATCCACTCTGTTGGTTTTGACCTTAAAAAAAAAAAGGGCATCCCGGTGCTATAAAGCTCTCACATTCTGTAGGGTTTGAAGAAGGGTCGGACCATTTGAGTCTATTGACCTTAATTTTGTATATTACTATAAAATGAATTATTATAAGTTGGTTTTATATATAATTGGTTTGGTTTTGTATCTGACCCAAATCCATCTGATTTACATCTCTAACCAATAAATGTTTGAACGTCCTTTTTAGTTTTTACAAGTCAATCAATTAGGTTAGGTGATTAGTTATTCATTCCATTAATTCTTTCATAATCCTGCATACGGTCAACTTAATTAGGTATTTGCTTATTCAAAATCATTAGCAATTCCAATACACAGTCAAACCTCTATTAGTTAGTTGTTACCCCTTGATAAATAATTATAATATAACCATTATTATTCCAATTCTTTTTCTTTTCCCTGCTAGATTTTCGATTTATTTTTTGTATTTATATTTTCCTAATTCTGGAAATTTCTTTTAAAAATATAGAATTATGTCTACCTCGATCAATATAATTTATAATATTTTAAGGTTGTATATGCAAATAAATAAATAAGACTTTTCCCGTGACTGGCGTGTCTGGTTCGATGTCATACCCCACAAAGGAGGAGTTGGTATAACCGCACTAATCCACGGTTTCGTTGACTTTCTATAAAAAACTTAAATACTGAATTGAAAATTCGAATAACCTCTGGAAATTTCTGGAAAAAAATTTTCCACACGTTGTCCACCTCTTCATTTGAATCAATTAAAATTACACAAAGCCCAGGCCCCCCTAAAAAAAATAATTAATTTTCATGGAAAACATTCACACGTGTGGGAAAACAAGAGGAATCCGTGTGGCGCGTGCGGAATCACACGGAGCGGATGGTGGAGGACCGGGACAGAGTAAGCGGCGGAGGAAGCGAAGCCGCGACGGCGCGCTCCAGCGCGGCGACAACCTCCGTCATCGTCGGTCGGTGCCGGCCCTCCACGCTGACGCAGTCGGCGGCGAGGTAGCCGACGTACGTCACTGCCTCGATCTCGCAAGGCGACGGCGGGGGGAGCTTTGGGTCGAGCACCTTGTGGACGTGATCGGCGACGATGTGCGGCACCGCGAACTCCACCACATTGCGCGGCGTGCTGCTCTCCTCGTACCGGTGGATCACTTTGCAGCCGGAGAGCAACTCGAGGAGCACGACGCCGAAGCTATAGACGTCGCTCTTCGCCGTGAGGTTCTGGAGACGATAGTACTCTGGATCCATGTACCCCACCGTCCCCGCTGTTTGGAGGGACTCGTGCGGTGATGGCTCGTCGTCGAGGCTCATCAGCGAGTGCCCGAAGTCGGAGACTTTGGCCGTCCATGAATCGTCGAGCAAGATGTTCGACGATTTGATGTCGCGGTGGATGATCGGCGGCACCGCGTAGGTGTGCAGGTACTCGATCCCCCGCGCGGCGTCGAGCGCCACGCGTAGCCGCGACGCCCACGACGACAGCGGCGAGCTGTCCAGTTTGTGGAGGTGGTCGTGGAGCGACCCGTTGGTCAAGAACTCGTACACGAGAACGCGCTCATGGTGTTCGACACAATACCCCAATAAACGAACCAAGTTCTTATGGTTCACGCGCGACAGGAGCGCGAGCTCGGAGAGGAACGCGAACTCCTTGTCTTTACCGCGCGTGGGCGGGCGAGAGCTAGACGTCGATGCGCGCGCCTCGGCGCGCTTGATCGCCACCTTGCGCCCGTCACTGAGATCCGCACGGTACACCGTGCCGTAGCTCCCGGACCCTACTTTATTGTCCTTGGCGAAGCCATTGGTGGCTGCTAGCAATGCTTGTAGGGTAAACTCCTCAATGTATGATCCATGGCCTTTGCTCAACAGAGCGGTGAGCCGCCGGTCTGTCGGCAACTCCGGTCTATCTTCAATGCTCCGTGATCTCTCTGCCCGGTTCATTCTACCGGAATCATGAATGCGGCCATTCTTCTTCGACAACTGATACAACACATAGCAAGTTATCGCCGCCAAACAGACGGCAACTCCGACTGATCCAATGACTATAAAGATGATGATCCTTCTCTTCGTACCTCCTCCTCCTCCTCCGGCCTTTGTGGTATTCAAGTTTGTTTTAGGTGTCGGTGGTGGTGGTGGTGGTGATGGTGGTGGCGGTGGCACAGGCGGTGACTGCGATGGTGGCGGCTGCGATACTCTGAGCTGCAGGCCACATTGCTCGCAAATGACTCCGTCGTGGCAGACATCTTGGGAGTCCGGCACTAACCCACAAGTACAAGTAGAACGAGGCTTGCAAGGCGCTGGAAGTGCTTTTTTGTAGACAAGGTGCTTGCCGAGGAACAAGGAACTCCCCCAGCACATCAATGAATAGTTTGATCTCAAAACCCCACAGAAAGCATGGCCCTTGGCTTCAATGGTCATGAACGGCTCGTTCACGAGATCTCCAGGTAGCTTGAGACCATCTCCGAAGCAAACCACTGTTCCATTGCTGTGGAGCGCGCACGTGCGTTTCTTCTCCCCAAGTGCCACTGCCTGAACGTCCTTAGCCAATGGAACTCCACTGCTCGGAGCTCCACTTCCCCAACAATGAAGCTCTCCGTAGACGGAGATCGCACAAGCATGTCGAGTGCCGGCGGCCACTTGAGTGAAGTTCCCCGGCAGGACCTGGCCGCCGCTGCTGCCGCCGAAGCACTGGACGTCGCCGCAGTCGAGTAAGCCACAGAGAAAGTCTCCTCCAACGGCGATGTCTTTGAATCTCAAGTCCGGGGGAACATAAAGCTCTCGCCACCGCCAACAGCTGAGCTGACCGGTGTCGGCGCGGAGGCCGCAAACATGGGCGTCGCCGGAGGCGAGCGTGTCGAGCTCCGGCCCGGTGTAGACTTTCTTGGAGTCAAACGGCGGACGCTGAGTGAAATCCCACCAACGCATGACATTGATGGAGGTGTTGAGAGATGACAAGGAGGAGAGCGCGCACAAGAAGCCATTCCCGGCGGCAATGGCGGAGTAGGAAGCCCCGGGAGCCGATGGATAAGACCGAACTGCGCCGCCGGGGAACCCCGTGCAGTTCAAGTCGTGGGCGGTAGAGGCGCCGGGGAGCAGCGCGCAGATTATGGTTGTATTGGTGAGGTGGGAGATGGCGATGGTTGAGAGAGGAGAAGAGAAGGTGGTGTTGGGCGAGAAGAAGAAAAAGAACAACAACAACAACAATAGAAGAAGGTGGAGGAGTGAAGAAGACATTGAAGGGTTTGGATGGATATGGATGGGAGAGAGAGAGGGGTGTGGAATTTCATTGTATCAAGGGGAGAGGGGAGGAAGGGAACTTAGGGGAAGGTTGTGACTTGTGAATGGAGGAGTTTGAACTGAATGGTTTTTGTTGTTACTCTTGGAAAGAGAGAGAGAGAGAGAGAGAGAGAGAGAGAGAGAGAGGAGACTCCCTACAAAGACCAAAGACCCAAGTCTTTGGACTTAATTGCCTCCATGGCCTTAGGCTGCCTTGGACTCTTGGAATGCCTCCTACTGATAGTTTTTCTTTTCTGGTATGAACTCTGAGCTGCTGGATCTCTCTGACCAAATCTCTGATCTCTTTCTTTCTCATCATGGGACTGTTTCAGACCTCCTACTGTAAAAGAAAAATCATATGAAATTTGGTATATTTGATATAGTTTGGAATGGGTCTAATACCTAAATTAGTATTTCTATTATATTGAATCAGTTTTTTTATTCCTCTTTTATAATTTATGTTTAAAGATCTATCTATTTTTATGATTAAAAAATATCAATTCTTCTTCAATTTTAAGGGTTAAATAGAATTTTAAATATGTTTTTAGGAACTGATAAAGAGACCTAAGGTTCAAAATGACCGATTATATAATAGAGGACCCCAGAGCTGAAATTATGTTTGGAAGGAAAAGAAAAAGTTGGTGTTTATATATATATGATGTGTATTGTTTGAGAGATAATAGTGATTTGGGAATGTGAATGGGTGGGGAATGGGTGGATAGTGTTGTTGTTAGGGGGTTATTTTCAGAGATGTGGAGATAGAGGGAATATATATAGGTAGGTTGAATATAGGGTGTTTCAATCACGGCATTTTATTATTTTGTGAGTTATCAACTTGAGATTGAGTTCCGAAAGTGGCATCCAGCCAAACAACACGTTCACCTGCTTCCCGGTTGATAATTCTTTCTCAGGACATGCCACTTCATGCCGTCCATTACCCCTTTTTTTTAATTTTTATGTTAATGAATAATCAATCCCCATTTTTTATGTTTTTTTTTTATGTTTGAAATGTCTATTTTTTATGAAATGGGGAAATTTTAATTTAGACGTCATAATTTCTGATGGTTTTGGCCAGTAAATTATTTATATAATCAATATATATATATATATATATATATATATATATATATATATATATATATATATATTGACGTGAAAGGCAGCTTCCCTCGGGATCAACTCCAATTCAGGATAAGAAGTTCAGATGTTGAAAGTGAGGCTAAAGAAAGACAACATATGATTGTTAGTAGTGGTGTAAGTAGTGAGTTGAAGAGGCTGCTCCGAGAATTTGAACGTGGAACCTAAAGGAGGATACAAACAAGAGAAGAAAGGGAACATGTTTTCTGCCCTTATCTCACTCCGACGGTCAAGTAAGAAGAAGAATAATAAGAAAGAAGAATTGGAGGTTAGAGCAGAAGATGGAGCTTATCCCTCTCTTCTGAGATATCGTCTTATTTGTCCTCTTGGTCTGTCTTGAGTTTTGGGCCATGCAGACACACCAGTTATAATGACTTTTGCTATGCACACTTTTTTTTATCTTCGAAGTGACAACAATTATACCCTACTATAGGGGTAGAGTGGCTTCCCTCAGGATTTGGGTTGTCTTTTCTTCGAGGTATGGGTTGCGGACACAAGTTCGTTCAGATATATATATATATATATATATATATATATATATGTATAACCTTGAAGTGAGCTCACAAACAAAATAGGGTCCATTTTTTTAAAAAAAAATTATTATTATTTTTAGTTTCAGGGTCATTTTTAGGGGGATACCTGCTAGATTTTAAAATATAATTTTTTTACTATTAAGTATTAACACATGGTACCACCTTGTCTATAGTTACCTCAATATATTGGTTGTGTAGGATGGCCAGTTTGCTCTAAAATCTAGTTAATAGAGCAAAGCAGAGAAAACCAATCTTCCTCAACTTTCCTCACTCACCATTTATTTTATTAACATAATTTTATAAAAAAAAATTACACATAATTTATTATATTTATTTATTTCTCTCTCATTTCTTGTAGTTTAGTTCCTAACAGTGATTATACTAAGCTCAAAATATGATTGGATTAGACCTCAAACTGGCTCAATCAATCAGTTATTGAATTTATTCATTCCTACCAAACCAAACCAACCTAAATTATCCAAATAAATTTTCAAGATGTTATTATTATTATTATTATTATTATTATTATAGTTAATTTGGCACACCATCTGCTTGTTGGTAGAGTGTGTAGTTGCTTAATTGTGATAGAGATTTTTTTTAAAAAAAAAAATTAATGTTTTTGAGGTAATATAATAAGTTTTGTCTTTCTTACTAATGGAACCCTTCCAATTAAGCTAATTGCCTTCTTAATGATTATAATATTGCTAGTATCTTTATCATGATGAGAAAGTTAGCTAGGTTCATGGATGATTAGGTTAAAGAACAAGATTTGTGATCTAAGTGAAATTTTACAATTAATAATCATTTCATTTTGTCTTATAATTTGGTAAAACAGAACACAATCCTTTTCGATCATTAGACAAATAATAGAAGGCTCCTTGGTGCCACAACGCTCCTGCTATGCATGGGGTTCGAGGAAAGGTCAGACTAGTTTGGTCTATTGTACGTAGCCTTGTCTCTGTCTTTTTTCTTTTTTTTTTTTTTTTGTGTAAGAGACCGTTTTCACTTTTCACGACTCAAATCCGTAATCTTCAAGTCACATGATGACAACTTTACTCTAAAGCCAAAGCTCCCCTTCTCATTAGACAAATCATTAGACAAATAATATAAAAAAAAATTCATTTGAAATTTTCTATCTCAAACTCGAGTTTTATGTTAAGTCTATTTATTTATCAAATAGTTAAGAAAATGTAAAAGAATGGTTCAAAGAACAATTCAATAGTTATCTTAATGAGAAGTGTAGTTAATGTTTAAAAGCTTCAAAACTTTGAAGTATGTATCAATTATAAAATTATAAATTCTAAGAGAAATATTAAAATGAACTAAAGATGAGAACAATTTGTAGCTATATTAATATGGTACAAACCTCTTAAAAGATTTCAAAATAAATTTAGAAATTTAATACTCCAATCATCCATTTGGAGAGTTAATTTCATGCCTACATATACTTAGTTTAGTACTTTCATTGTTGCTTAATTTAGTGTATGGATGTGTATATATATATATATATATATATATATTTGGTATATAAAAATGTTTTCATATGTGTTGAATGATCACTATACATACTGCAAGAATAATATCACAAGAATCTCAATATTTTGATTAAAAAAAAAAAATACACCTTGAAAGTTTATGAACATAAAATGTCAACAAACATGAACAATTATGAACACAAGATTTATTGGCTTGACTTTTTCTCATTGATATGTGTTATATAGCATTTAATGGTTTGAAGTCATAAAAATATGAAACTAATGATCAAGCTCTGATTTTTATTGTACTTGAAAAATCTTCTAAATTGAAAAAATTGAAAGAGACAGACAACTTCATTGATTTATTTTTAAAATATTTTGAGAAATAATAAATACAACTTGCTAATTTCTTCTGATTAATTAAATCCCATCTCTTGTTATTTATTGGTTAAGAACAAAACAAAATTAATCACTAAAAATATATTATTTAGAAAAGTAAAAACTAATTAAAAAATAGAGAATTTAAACAACTATAGTGTGTTTAATTTACTACATCGATTAACAAAAGTATTATTTGAAACACTCTAGTGATTTTTTTAAAAAAAAAAATTATCAACGCTAATAATATTCTTTTAAAGGAGAGTTACTAGATAGACTTACTAAGTCATAGATCCCTGTCAAATTTTTTCTCTACGTCGTAAGTCTCAGCGTCTCAAAGTGTCAATGATTCACTCGACCTATTAAATATACTATTTTTAAGAAAAATATTATTCTTAATTTTTTTATTTTGAAAGTAAGAAATAGTGATTATTAGTTAATTATCAGACAATGACAACAATGACGAAGATGACAAGTTCGATCAATTCTTACCATAAAGTTCACAAATATTTGTTGGAGTAGTTTGAAAATCTTTGTCACCTCACTACAAGAAAACTGCAAAATAGCTAGGGATATTAGCGAGGGACAAATTTTTATAGCAATTCAGCTAGGGATTTACGACGGAAACATATTTAGCTAGGGAATAGCGAGGGATAATACTTCGTTGCTAACGTTGTGAGCCAGGGTGTTGTATCTAGCTAGAGAATAGCGAGGGACAAAGTCTTCCGTTGCTAAAGCTGCGCGCGAAGATTTTGGCGCGACCATTAGCATCGACTTAGCTAGGGATTTGCCCTAGCAAAATTAATATATTAGCGAGGGAATATTATCCCTCGCTAAATCGCCCTTGGAGGCTTGGACCCTTGGTTGGTGTTTAGCGAGGGACTTATTTCCCTAGCTAAATTCTGGAAAGTGGATATTTAGCGAGGGAATTTTGCCCTAGCTAATTACCTACGGAAAGTTTCCCTCGCTAATTTCATGACTTATCATTTCTGTTGTATAATAAGATATTAGCGAGGGAAAGTTTCCCTCGCTAAATTCATGGTAGACTTGGTAGTGCACTTGTGTTGTGTAGTAAGATTAGCGAAGGAAATATTCCCTAGCTAATTAGCTAGGGATAAGTTTCCTCGCTGATTTCATGGTAGTGCATTTGTATTAGCATTTAATTAGCGAGGTAATTATCCCAAGCTAATTAGCTAGGGCAATTCCCTCGCTAATGTCGTGACTGTGCATTTGTGTTGAGTCTGAAAGTAGCGAGGGAAATATTCTTAGCTATTTAGCTAGGGTTAAGGTCCCTCGCTAATTTCATGATTGTGCATTTGTATTAGTATGAAATTAGCGACGGAAATATTCCCTAGCTAATTAGCTAGGGAATTAATCCCTCGCTATTTTCCTGCCATGTATTTATGGTATACCATGGTATAATTGATCTAATTTAAGATTTTATGTTAGCGAGGGAATACTTTCCCTCGCTAATATTAGAATGAAATTTCCAAAATTTCAACCCTCCCTCACGTTTCAATGAAATTCAGCCAAAATTTCAACTCTCCCTCGCATTTCGTTTTTCCCTCTCTGAGCCCCAACTTCGAGCCCTAATCCTCGCGCGAGCTCCCTTCGATCTCTTCCGATTTCTGAGCCCTAACTCTGAGCAAACCATCGTCTTCGATCTCCTCCGCAGACTCCAAATTTTGAGCCCCCTCCTATCTTGTTTCCTTTCTCCCTCTCGAAAACTCCAAACTCTGCGATCTCCTCCGTCTTTCTTAAATCGTCGCCTTTAGATTCCATCCTGTCCTCCTCTCCTCCGTCAATCACCAACATCGCGCTGGTAAGGCCACTCTGATCTCTCTTTTCCTCATCTTCAAGCAAGCCCCAGACATCGTGCCTTGAAGTAGTCTGGGTGAACAGGCTTATGAAATGGTTTTTGGTTTCTTTCTTGCAGTCTTGGCGCTTGATGCTTTCAAGAGGAAGTAAGTGAAGACCCACTCTCAATTCTTTCAAGAGGGAGAGGTACGAATAGTGTTAATTCTCTATAGTTGTATGCTTGATATACTCCACTTGCTAGTTTCGTGTGCTTGATATGCTTTCAAGAGGAAGTAAGTTCGTATGCTTGATATACCCCACTAGCTAGTGTTATTCTTGGTTAGTTTATCCTGTGATTGATTGAAGTTTTGGGGTTTTTTTTTTGGTACTCTGATTTTTTCTAGAATACATGGTTAACATTAGAAATTGTAAGAGTAATGTTCTTTATTTTATTTCTAACTCTTGGGGTATAGTTGTTGAATATTGCATGCTTGTTACCAAAATATTTGTTCTTCTTACTTACAGTTTCTCTTCATTCATGTTCATTTCTTTCTTTAAATATTGATGTAGATACACAATAATTTTATCTTAACATGTTTTGGGGTAAATAAGTGAATCTCATGTCCCGATTCAAATGATTATTCTTACTTACAGTTTCTAGAATACATGGTTAACATTAAAAATTGTAAGAGTAATGTTCTTTATTTTATTTCTAACTCTTGGGGTATAGTTGTTGAATATTGCATGCTTGTTACCAAAATATTTGTTCTTCTTACTTACAGTTTCTCTTCATTCATGTTCATTTCTTTCTTTAAATATTGATGTAGATACACAATAATTTTATCTTAACATGTTTTGGGGTAAATAAGTGAATCTCATGTCCCGATTCAAATGATTATTCTATATTTGTCATGGATGCTCATAGAATGCCAATATTTCTATCAACACCTTCATGTTATCCTATGATTTGGTTTTTATTGAAAGCCTCTCTTAAATGTTATTTGTATGGGACATTGAAATGAGCACTTTTTACATAGGGGGTGTTTGGTTGATGGAACTTGAACATGGAGCACTTTCACTCACTTTTTTGTGTTTAGTTAACAAAAGTGTTCAACAAGAGTTATTTCCCGTTTCTCTCACCTACCCATTTGACTTCAGTTCAAGAAAAGAAAAAAGCCAAAGTCATACTTCCATATGAAATGGGCTTGTCGTGAACTCGTTTTGGATTAGATTTAGAATTAAATGAATTTAATAAATCTTTTTTTGTTTTTTGATGATGCCCCGAATCCCTTCTTGAAATCTTACAAGGTGTAGTGGTTTAACAAACTAATTCAATGATATCCTTTAGCATTTTATGTCTTTGGTTGTCTGAAGCAATTGTATTGACAATTTCAATTTTACATGTCAATATGAATGCTGACCAGGATGAATATAACAAGTTACAGATGCAACGGGTGAAACTTATTAGGTGGTCTATGTTAAGAATGCTTTCAGTTTTATGCAAATATTTGGCAAAAAATTCATGGGATATTAACAATACTCCAGGAATGATGTAAAATCAAATGAAATTCATCTTAATATTCGGTTGCCTGATGGTTCCAACCTCCAGACAAAATTTTCCATCTCAGATACATTAAGTTTGGTAAAAAATTATGTGGATGAAAATCAAACCAGCATCATGGGCCCATACAATTTGGCTATTCCTTACCCTTGCAAAATTTTTGATGAAGAAGGTAGAAATTTTCACATCCAATCTAGAAAAGTTATGTTCCATCAATCTCTGTTAGTCATGGTGCAAATTTTAACTTGGGTTATTTTATAAGTTTCAGATTTTTTACATTCTAATGGTTAATTTCCAGCAAAGATACATATTTATTTTGTTGGAGAACTATTTGCCACATTATTCATCTTGTATATCCTGTATTAGCTCAGTTGTTTATTAGTCTGTTTTGGTTTTTTTCACTCTGAGTGTTCATTCCTAGGTTTTATTTTACACATTGGAAATATACATATTTATGTCAACTCTAGTTACAGAATGATAAAAAATTATTGGTGTAAGATTGACTTTGAATGGGAAAAAGAAGAAAACAATATAAAGTTGGATGAGGGAATAATTTTTGTAATCTTTGACTTTGACTTTGTTGTCTGCTTTGGAATCTTTGACTTTGTTGCTAAAGATTAAATTGACCCATTGTAGCCTCATATGCTTGAACTGAACATTTCTTGCAGTTGGTATAATTTTTGTAACTTTACTAATAAGTAGTGTGACAAAATCTTTGTTGACATTGTTGCAATATTATCATTACTAAACTACAATCCTGCATTTATTGATCTACTGATTTCTTGGATATTTTATCAGGTGGCTTCACATAGATGTCCTGAAATTTGGCTCAGCATACATTAAAACAAACTATAATGCATTCAATTGGTGCTCTCTTGGAGGACCAAAGCCAATTGTATGCCTGGCAAGTGATTGTTTTTGTAGTAAATCATGTAACTCAAAATTGATAATCACATATTTGTTTTTCGCTTGTTGTTTGCACACAATTCGGAAAACAATCATAACAGTTTTCAGTTTTAATATTTCTCCACATTTAGAGATTGGACCAAACACATGGTAAGATTATCAAATTTGCAGCCTCTTCCTGTAAGATTAGAAAATCTCAACCTAATACTTTTGTCAAGCAGAAACAATTGACAATGCAAGTGAGCTTTGTTATGTTACTTTCTAACTTCCAGTTAATTCCTTGGTTTATTCTAATACTTTTTCCCTCAACCTAATAATGTGTGTGCTTTTTCTTAATATAGAGTTTCATGAATAATAATAACATTCATTTTTTGTTTCATTTCAGTCGATATGACGTGAGGAGGGGGCATTAGGGGTGGAGCTGGTCGTAGTGTTGGAGCGAGGGGACGAGGTGGTAGACACATTCCATTATATCATCATGACTCCTCATTTTGTTTATATAAATTTGTATACGCATTCATGAGTTTTCATATATATACTACCCCTGTAACAATCTTTCTAACCGATAATAAGAGCAATATTGTTAGTTGAACCAAATAATTATATCAAATCAACTTCCAAGAACACTAATAACAAGATACAAAGTTTTGAGTCGAAAAATAATTTAGATAGTCAATTTGATCAAACTCTTAAATAATGGAAAAGAATTTTAGTGTTAGAGAGTTATTATAAAAGTAATTATAAATTTTGGGAAGTAGTTAGATGTACTATAATCATTACTAGATTATATATACATCCTTTCAATTTAAAAAAAATTTACCTGCTGAAGTCTCACATTTTTTTAAAGGTTTGACTATTTCTCCTTATATATATATATATATATATATATATATATATATATATTCAGTGTGTTTTTACTTGGTACATGATATTTGGTCTACATTGAGATAAGTACAAAATTTGTTGTTTTTTTTTTCTATACTATCCACGCAGAAAGTTATACCCAGTGACGAAATTTTCACTTGGGAAATTCAAACATCACAAGGACAGCCTTTTTACATTCTATATATATATATATATTCTCTTTGGAAGTTTGATATGTAGTTGTAAGAACTAATTAGTTGGGTGGTTACTCTTATAGTATTTTCTGTTCTTGTTATGGCCATACACAAAATACAGACCTTTTTGAGTGTTTGTTCATTCTTTGGTTTGTTTTTGTGCTTCACTGCTTTGCATTGTTTAATTTCTTATTGATGTTAAATTGAGTCACTTTTAGGGATTGTGCTTTGTTTCCATGTGTTTGGAGTCTTTGGACCATGGTAATGTTTGTGAGAATTATGATATAAAACTATTTTGATTCCATTTTGTTTTTCTGAAATTGGTTGAACCCAACCAATTATGTATCTTGAAATGTGGGTGCCATCTTGAACCAAATAACTGACAACACCCACATAAAACAAAAACTTTTTATTGGCAAAGTACAAGGCCATGTTTTGCAAACTTGGATGCAGTCCCACTTTCTGGTTTTATTTGGATAATTATGCAATTTCATCCCAAACACAAACACATGGCTCCCATGCTTATTGTCCCATCTAAAAATTTCACCTTTTTTTTTCTTCTTTTTTAACTCACACATACACATATCCTTTTAAATATCCCTAATATCTAGGAGTTTTAGATTCTTTTTCTTGATGATTTGTGCGGCTTCTTGTCTTACATGCTTTTTGTTTAAAAGAAGAAACCTATATAATTTTTTACTTCATGTCATTCTAGTTTGGTTCTGAATCTTTGTGGTGAAGAGATTGTGGGTATTCACTGCAGGGCTTTGGTTAGCATCTGGGTCCATTTGTTTTATTTTTATAGGATTTCCAATCAATACCAAATAGTTTTAATCTTCATGATATGTGGTTTTTTTGTCTTCTGTGGATGTTATTTTGTTAAATAAATCTCGGATTTTGATGCTTTTATTTTTCGCTGCTGGGCTTTTATTTTTTTAGAATAAATCTCAGATTTTTCCAATCAATACCAAGGGTTAAATTGCTACTGGTCTACATATTAAAACAGACACAATCTTGCAACTAAAATGTTGTATGACCACTCATATCCACATTATTGATGCTTATAGATGTTGGTTTTACAATGCATATTAACACCTTATTAATTGAATTCTTACATTCTTCTCTTAGGATCGATATCTCGCTTTAGTGGAGGAGAGAAACAGTTCAGGGGGGACAGTGGACGAAAATAGCCTATATTTTGAGGCTGCTGGTGGGGTAAACAAGAATAATGTGTTTGGTTTGGGGACAAAGGCTAGCCACTACTATGATGTTGCATCCTCTTCAGCATGTCGTGCATCAAACTTACACAATGCTAGAGATGTCAACAAGCAGGTTGAAGCTGCTATTTCATCCATAGAGCAGAGGGTTGATGGTTGAGGAGAGGATGCAGCTGCGAGCGATAGAGATTCGAGCATCTGTCACCGAGGAGATTCGGGCATCTGTCACAGAGGATGTACGAGCATCTGTTACAGAGGAGATGTATGCCTCTGTTGACGCATGATTTCAGGAGATGCAGCAGCAGTTCAAAGAACAGATGCAACAGATGTTAGGTACCCGCCACTCACTGTCTGATCAGCCTTGAGGAGTTAGATCTTGTTGATATTATATTTTGTATCTTTTTTGTATATATATATAATGGTTATTTTGATGTGAATTTTATAACAAATTATATATATATTATGGTGTGTATCTTATAAGATCTCAGTAGATCAATGTGTTAAATCATTTCTATATATATATATTGTGTATTATGCTTGTATTACAGGGTAGCGATCATATTGTCTATTATGAATTTACAGGTGATATTTAAATTTGTATTACAATGGACCGATAAATAAAATTATATATTGGTTATAAATGTAATTTTTAGCTAGGGAATAGCTAGGGAATAGCAAGAGAACCAATTTTAAAATATCAGCTACGATAGATGGGCCCTTGCTAAATAGCTAGAGAAATCTCTGGCTGAGTCCTCGCCAATGGTAAAACTTTAGCGAGGGAATATAGCTAGGGATTAGCGAGGAACATATTTCCTAGCTAATTGGCTAGAGCAATATCTCTTGCTAAATCCTAGCAAATTATCGGAAAAGGAGGGATATGGCGAGAAGAGTTTAGCGAGGCCTGGCTAGGGAATAACGTTCCCTAGCTAAATGGCTATAGGTTATTTTCCTCGCTAATCCCTCGCTAAAATTCAGCGAGGGATACTTCCATCGCAAAATATTTGCTAGGATCAAATTAGCGACGGAAACGTTTCCCTTGCTAATCTCTAGCTAAATAAATTTAGCGAGGGAAATTCATGATTTAGCTAGGGATTTTTCCCTAGCTATTTTACAGTTTTCTTGTAGTGCCTCTTCAACGACTTGTGTAGAGTTTAATTAGATGAATCGGCTAAATAATATTAAGATTATAATTCTTATAATATTAACCTCATGAGCAAATTAAGAATTGTTATTATAGCACTAGGAGCATGAACAAGTCAAGCACAAAAAGAAAGAAAATATTACAAGTCATGGAAATTAAATAATTTGAAGTCTCAACAATACATAGCTCTTGATTGAAGAAGACGTGTATGTCATGACAGAACCAATTTCTTTATCTATCCGGCATCATATGACATGCTTATTTGACAATGTTTTAACAAGCTAAGAACTACCTCAACTTAATTAATTTACTAAGGAATGAAATATTTATAGAAAATACAATTGATCATTCTAGTGGAATTTATAGATTTGTGTACATAGTGTAGTAACAACTTATATGTATTAAATTATTTTTAAAATATCCATAATACTTTTATCCTCATTTCTAAGGGTTACTAAATAAAAAAAAATAAAAAAAATACAATGTTTATGTATATTGAATAAATTATATTAATTATACATAAATAATTGTCCCAAATAATATATTTATTATGTATATATATTGCACTCTGGTCTTTGATTTTTCTTTTCTTTATCAAAATTATCTTTTTTAAATTTCACATTTACTTTTATTTTCTTAAATTATTCGGAAGTTATTTTATCAAATCTAATATGCAAGTCCATGTATTCTGTGAGAATTACAAGTAGGTGACGTGGTGATAAGGTACGGCCTACCGCTTTTTTCACAAGATCTATGGTTTATATGTCCCCATTTGAGGTTCCTGGGCATGTTTGAAGGATTTAGCCCAATATGGATGGGAAGATCATTAGAAAAATAAAATTTAGTCATCGATTTTTCATACAATTTGATAATCATTTGGTCCTCTCACTTAATGGTTCTTATTTTATAGGAATCTGAACGGTCCAAAATTTCAACCATTAAGTGGAAGGACTAAACGGTTACCAAATTGTATAAAAATTGACAGGTTAGCTTATTTTTCGATGATCTTCCCATCCATGTCGTTAGAAATCCTTCAAACATGTTCTAAGGGGTCAAATGGGAGGCCGCGCGCAACTGTACAGTGTTACGACCGGCCGGATGCTATAAGCATTTTATATATATATATATATATATATATATATATATATATTACCAACGGCATAAGGGACCTATTGGTATCGAGTTACTTTACTAAAAAATTCTACTCTTCCGAGAAGAACTCTGGATCGAGTTCCACCTCTTACAAAAGTGGGATGCGCCTGGCCCCTTCCTTGACTTCCCGCACTTGTCACCTTTGTCCAAATAATAATAATAAAAAAATTATTATTATTATAATCTAAATTAACCCCATTAAAAAATATGAAGTAATTCACTAATCAAATATTTTTCATTTGATTTTTATTTTTTATGTCATATAATTGAAACCCTAATATCTACCTTAAAGCAAATACTTCACCAACTTCTTGTTCAAGGGACGACAAATATTTTATTACTTCAAATTATTAGCTTTTATATATATATATATTATTTTTGTCAGAGATGCTACAAGGTACTGAAATGAATGTGAGATATTTTATTATAATCAAATATTCAAACTTCCAAGGACCATTATTATAATCCAATGTTCCTAACACCACAAAAATAAAAAACACAAGAAGTAAACAGGTTGTTGCATGACAAGAAAGATGCCATCCTTGCTTGAAAAATTAAACAAAATTATGTTGCATTATATCCATAGTAATTTCAAGTTTAAGATTGATGGATTTAAACTATAATTCTAAACAAAGTTATGGGTATTCACTGTGCCAATGATTTTCAGTGCATATTTCTTTATATATATATATATATATATATATATATATATAAAAATAAATAAATCATGTTTTATTTAGGATTAATATAGTGTGACATGTAGTTACAAAGGATGTATGTTAGAAAAAGGCATGTAACCACAAAGAAAAAACAATATCTGCCTAAGGTACTGTGGATATTCAGGTGTTCCTCCAACCTCCTCGTCTCTGGTCCTCGGAAGAGTGTCCAACGTGAAAGTTAGGCTTCTCTTCATCATATTTTGTGTCTCTTATAACTTTAGTGTTTTTAACCGAGTTTTTTTTTTCCAAATTAAATATGCTTTTGTTTAAAGCTTGTAACCGAGCAATGAGATGTTTTAACCTAATGATCAATATACATATTTATCGTGTTTCGAAGTGATATTTATATATATATTTCCGCTCACTTCTAACTTTGACCATATGTTCTAAACAAATATATAATAGGAGTTATAAAAAGAAAATCTAATTAAGCAAAGGTTGAGTATTTGGCCGTCTAACATGTCCTAAAATATTGAACTAGTTCAATTCACTGTTTATGCTCTCATTCCTTATGTCATATCTATAACTGTAACTCATATTAAATCTTTAATTGGCTCCAATAATTCATGTCTTCTTTCCCTCTTCTTCTCCCATTGAGTCATTATAGGCATGCTGAGCTAATTAAGTTTGAGTCCAAGCATATGATTCAAACATGCAAAATTAGTCCTAATCACCAACTCACTTCATTGTTCATTCCCCTTCAAACAGGTAATCCTAGCTAGTAGCAGTTAAAGAATATTCTAAGTCACCTAATTATTGATGGCAGCCACCATGACTTTAAAACCTAATTAAGAGTGGCCTTGATTCCTTCTATCTCATTCAATTCATTCATTTATATAATTCATTCATTCAAAAGCAAAACAAACACACAAATTAGGTTTTAAAACCTAATTATTGAAGGCAGCCACCATGACTTCAAAACCTAATTAGAAGTGGCCTTGATTCCTTCTTTCTCATTCATGCATTTAGAATTTTAATCTAGATTTTGAATAAGAGGGTTCATGATTCATGCATTTCAAAAGCTTACAAATCGTGTCATTGATTTCCTAACCCTTTTCAAATTAATTTGATGCAGTTCACGCGTTAAAGAGGCCAAAGTTGATCGCTATGGAATTTATAGTCAAGAGGAGCCTGACATTCACACGAGAGATATATCATGCATCTCTTCCCTAGGGGCGGGCTTTGAGGACATATAAGAGGAAGGGCTGAAATTGATGTACTAGGTACTTCATAGGATCATAGTGATCCTTTAATGGCCTACTTATGTTATCAGCCTCTATTTATGTATGAACTTTTATTTGGTGAATGAATGAATGTGGTTTATTCACTTTAAAAAAAAATTCATAAATCAATTGATAACAATATGAAAAAAACAAATAAATAAATAAGAACACACAAGATATACATGAAGACCCCAAATCAGGAGAAACCAGAAACAGAGTATCGGAAGATTTCATTATGATTAGATATGTGTATAAATCTTTAACAAAATATAAATAAAAAAATATAATCTAAAAAGTCTATAGCACACAACGCTCGTACCGTTACAGATTTCTATGTTTTCCCTAAACATATAAAATTTCCATTGTATCAAACCATAATTAGTTTTCATTCAACTTAATAGCAAATATTATAATCATCTACTCTTTTACCTAAAATGGGTCTTGTTTCCTTGTTAATGAAGCATGTATGTATATGATTTAGTTGGTCATCATGAAGAATTCATTCCAATTTTCACCAACTATATAACGAACAAGGTGTGACTAATTAATGATTCATGACTTCTAAAACCCTAGAAGTGACTTTGTCGGCTTGTTCCCTTGTGTCTAGTCATGCATGCATGCATGCGTAACTTACGATGCCCTTTTCTTAACAAAGATGGCTTTTTAGCAACGTGCATGGATGAGACTTTAGCTCATGTGTTCAACATGCATGTAGGTTAAAAGCTAAAGTAATATATATACACTCAACTCAAAGATTAACATATATATCATCAAATGGAAGGTAAGAGTTGGGTAAAGGCTGCAATATTATTCTGATGACACTTTCTTTTCAATTCCGTAACAAACTTTGCAATCAATTTCAACCACTACTAATTGACCAATATATTTATATATGATTAATTAGAAAATTAGTTAGTTAGCAGCCTAATTAATGTCTTATAGTTGTCTACATTATCCTATATAAATTAATTAAAATCTTTGAATCCATGAGCTAGCTCTTTAATTAATACATAAAATAATGAAGAAAAGTGATGGGTTTGTCTTCCAATCCATGTCAGTGTTTTGCCTACTTTTGTATACATAAGGTTTTTGGCATTGTAGTTTCTGTCTCTGTTTGCTAATTGATTAGTTATCTAAATTTTAAATAAAATGTTTTTTTTCTCCTTTTACTCTTTAAAGAGCATGATTAAGACTTGAGAAGTAGAGAAAACAATATTTGTACTATTATTTATTTATATATATAATAGAAAGACATAAGCATTTAGCATAACAAAAAGGCCAACTTAATTAGACGCCCATATGCTAAATTCTTTCATTAATTTTTTTTTAATTTAAAACTTAATGTATAGTTAAAACTATATAAGTGGTTTTTGCTTGTATACCGCTACAAATTAATCCTTTTTTTGTGCGTACATATACCTTCTGGTTTTTTTTGTTTTTTTTTTTTATAATGAGCGAAGTGAAAAGAAAAGAAAAGAGGAAAGTGATAGGAAAAATGTTTTAAGGGTAATTTAAACTTTTTAACTATAGTTAAAACTCAAAATTCTACTAACTATGATTGATGGCAGAGGCATGTAAGCAATATCACTTTTACGAAGGCATTAATTAAGCAAATACATTCTTTTGTAGGAGCATGTAAGCTATTTTCTCCTAACATAAAAACTTTAATTAGCAAGAGAATAAGACTGGTGGAATAATTGTAAATCTTTATATTCAATATTGCATAGTATATATAGCTAACCAATTTATATATATATTTTTTAGATTTTTTTTATTAATAACACTTATTTCTTTATTTCTCAACTCACAAAATTTTGAGTATTCTAGAAGGAATAGTAGCTTTCAAGTGATTAAAACTGTGAACATGCATGATCAAAACTGATAGACAATGTTCTAGTGGAACAAAAATCACTAATAATTAAACATATAAAGCAGCAAACCAAGCAAATCTCCATGAAATCTATGCATGTGTTCTAAGAATCTAATGCTTGTGATCTTAAATCTTAGCTTCATTAATCTCTTTGCAAGGATCAGCATCAATGAGCATGCTCACTACCCCTCTCATAGAAGGCCGAACTGAGGGCAACTTGGCTGTGCAGAGCATCGCAATCTTTAACACATTGATCATGTCCTCCATTACATTTTCTGATACTCTACAGTCCAGAATTTGTGCAGCATTTTGGCAATTAATTTGAGTTGAAGCCCAATACACAATGTCCCTACCTTCACCAAAATACGGTTCAACAGGACTATAACCGGTGAGCAATTCAAGCAAGACAACGCCGAAGCTGTAGACATCGCTCTTCTCACTCGCCTTTAATGAATATGCAAGCTCTGAAAGTAATCAGAAAGAAATTAGAAGATGATTCATTTCCCCCTGAAAATTTAACAACAGTTAATTAATTAGTTCATAGTCTAGGAATAACATACCAGGAGCCATGTAACCAGGTGTGTCAGAAAAACCACTCAATTCCAACTCTTGCGCAAAATTTGCAAGACCGAAATCAGCAATCTTTGCTTCATATTGTTCATCAAGCAATATGTTTGTAGATTTTATACCTCTATGCAGAATGGCTGGTGAACAGTCATTGTGAAGATACATGATCCCTTTTGCCTTTTGAGGAAGCGATCTTATACCGCTTGCTCCAGTCTAGCTCCGGCTGGCTGTCTTTGGTTTGTCGCCCGAGAGCTTGGTGCACATTCCCTTTGGGCATGTACTCAAAATGAGAAAATTCAACCCGCCTTTAGTCAAGTAGGAATAGAGTTTCAGTATGTTTTTGTGCTTTACGATTTTCTTTAGTGTGTCTAGTTCCGGCATTGAGACTTGTCTTCCATTTCCCTTCCATAACTTCTTCACCACAACAGTCGCTTTGTTTTTCAATTCCAATCTATAAACTTTACCTGTTCCTCCACTTCCAATCAAATTCTTCTCTTCCAAACAACAAATCTCTTCGGCACGGATATCTGTCAGGAGGAATGACTCCACCTTCCATACTGGATCCTTCACCGGCAATGACTTTCTCCGGATCCTTTTCTTCAATATGGCTTTCAAACATGAAGCTCTTGTAAGCCCTGAACACTATCACTGAGCACAGCACTGTTACTGCCAAAATGATCAATAGAAGCACCATAATTTTCAGTGTCTTACTCTTGTGTCTATGACTAACATTGCAAACCCCCAAAGTTTCAGAAAAACATAGTCCTGGATTGCCTGAAAATGCCTCTTCTCCAGCAATCATCAGCAGGCCTTGAGGGACTATTCCTGTTAGTTTGTTCTCAGAAAAATCAATGGAGGTCAGCTTCAATGCTTGCAAGCTCTCCGGAATGGTTCCGGTTAAAAAATTCCGTGATATGTTAAGCGAATTGAGGGAATTCAATAATGACAATGTTGCCGGTATTTCACCGTTAAGTAAATTCCTCCCCAGGTTGATCTCCGCCAATTTGGTGCAAAGTCCAAGCTCTGATGGTATTGAGCCTGAGAACTCATTCTGTTCCAAGTGCAATGAAATTAGACTGCTGAGGTTTCCGATTTGATGCGGTATTCGACCTGAAAACGAATTGTTAGAAGCATACAACTTCTGCAACTGAGAAAGCATTCCAAGTTCCATTGGAAGCTCACCTGAGAACTTGTTGTTATTCAGATACAACTGATTAAGGTTTGTTGATGTTCCTATATCTGCAGGAATGACTCCTGTGAAGCCATTATCGGCAACATCTATTATAGCAGCAGATGGAAGTCCCCACAAGCCTTTCGGTATCATTCCCGCGAATCGGTTCTGACTGATCCTGAACCTTACCAAGGACTGGCAACTAGCATAAGTATCCGGGAATTCACCAGAGAAGTTGTTTTGCAGAGCCAGAAGATACTGCAACCTATTGTTTTGACACAAGAACCGTGGGAACTCACCGGAGAAGTTGTTCTCCGATATGTCTATACTGATAAGCGGAGAGTATAGGCCTAAATTTTCCGGGAGTTCACCGGAGAAACTGTTTTCATACAGAGAGAAGCCAATGAGATGATGCATATCTCCAAAACCAATAGGTAGCTCACCATAGAACTTGTTTCGGAACAACTGGAAAACTGTCAGATTCTTCAGGTTAGCAAGTTCAACAGGGAGCTTGCCACTAATTTGATTCTGCTTGAACATGAATTCAGCAAGAACCTGGTGAGGTTTGCTACCTCAGGAGGGATCTCTCCAGTGAGTTTGTTCTGGTAGAGCTCAATCTTATAGAGATTTAACAAATTGGAAATGGCTTTAGGGAAGTCACCAGAGAGTTGGTTCTGAGACAAATCCAATGATTCCAGTTCTGTGAGCTCAAAAATGGATGCAGGGATCTCTCCAACAAGATTGCATTGTGCCAAGAAGATCAACTTCAAATTCTTCAACTTTCCAATGTTTTCCGGTATCTCTCCCTCATCAAACTTATTGGAAGCAAGACCAAGAGAAACAAGGCCTGTAAGGTTGCCAAGCCATGCAGGAAAACCACCAGAAAAGGCATTGGATGAAAGATCAAGAACTTGGAAATTCTTCAAGGATGAAAAGTCTGGCAAATGGCCATTGAAGCTGTTTGATGATAGATTGAGAACTTGAAGATTAACACAGCTCATGAGCTCAGAAGGAATATGACCAGAAATGGAGTTGTCCCCCAGGTCTAGAACAGTGAGGCTTTGCAGAGTAGCTAAGGATGATGATATCTCACCAGAGAGATTCATGTTGGGAAGTGAAACTGCAGTCACTTGGCCTGAAGTGGAGTTGCAAGTGATGCCTGAGAAATGGCATGGAGATTGGGAGGCTTTCCAGTTTATGAGATGGTTCTGAGGATCATTTAACTTCTGTTTGAATTGGAGGAGTGCTTGAACTTCAACTTGTTGGGACTTTGAGCATCTGATCATTAAAACTGAAAAGAAGAGCCATGCAGTTGTCATCAGGAAGTGGAAGGAGAAGTTGGATTTTCTCATGGTTGATGAATTCAATTTACACTGGATTTTGAAGTTCTGTAAATACTGCAGAAACTACAAACTTGTTGTATTTGTTGGAAAAGAGTAGTAGTGAGAATCTTCCCTGGGTCTTCTTGTTCTTTGTCTGCAAAATGATGCCATTTGTAGAGTTGAAAGAGACTATAGCATAACATACAAAAAGAGATTAGCTTTGTACCTACAATATTTTGATCCACTAAGGCCGGCAAAGTCTTGAAAGACTGAAAAGAAGTTGGATTTCATCAGTATTTATCAGTAAACAAAACAATGTTCAATTTATCAACATTGAATAAGCCCTTCCCTTGTGTCATTCTTTGTCTTAGCTGATGTGATGCTTTATTCCAATTAGTTTGGAGACAAATGAGAGGAACAAACTAACTCATCATTAGCTCAAAGGTTCACAAAAACAACAACAGAACAAATGGGTATGTTCTGGTAAACATACACTTGATATACTACTTTCTTAGTTCTCCACAGCAAGGATGGAATAAAGCATTTATTTTGATCCATTACAGAGCTTTTCAGCCAACATGGAAAAAAAGAAAAGAAGAAAAAAAGGCCTGAAGATTTAAGAATTTGTTTCCAATATACTGGAACTGACCATATTGACATGATAAATCTACATGTTTGGCAAATGGAACAGTACAGCAGCAAAAAATCTTTGGAGCAGCAACATGGTCTTCTGGGAAGTGTCATCCATCCCTCAATCATGCAGGCATTGGATGATAAGTTGATCACATTGAATGGGCAAAAATGGATATCGGACCATCTGAAGGATTTCAGGGTGAACCCGTCATCCCGGGGAAGAGCTCTGATATCTTGTTGAATACATCCATAACCTGATAAATATAATTACACAAACATTTGACGTCGGTGTATGAATGATGCAAATCAGAAGGTAAAATTGATTTTTTATGAAAGACCTCATGTAAAGAAAATAGAGGAATATAATACTCGTTCCAATGAACAGTTGAATTAATTGGCAAAGGGAAAAATGGAAGGCATCAGTATAACAAAGAAAACGAATTTTAGACCTCCACATCATATTTTACAAAATCAGGAGACCTAGTACTATTTTACGTAAGGCTAAGCATTTATTTGCAGAATCTACAACTTGGCCAGAAAGAAATGCTTGTTCTTTCTGGATCTTAAAAACCTAGCATTGGTAAGTTCCATTGATGAAGGATGCTCTCTTTAGATACCAGATAGAAAAGATATAGCAGTAGCTCCATCCCTTTTATCACGCAGATTGCAAATCTGATGATTATAACTTTTTGCTACAAACCTTATTATGTTTGTATATACAAGATGTTAAGAAAAAAATTCAAGACAATAGATCAATACCAGGCAACATACAATGGAAAAGGCCATCTACCTAACTAATACCAAAGTTTAGGAAGGCAGACTAAGATTTATTGGCAGGGCTACACTGTAATGTCTGGCAAATCCATACGAGATGTTTGATTTAATCAGATAATAAACTGATGAGTCAGCTAAACCACAAGCTTGGCTTTGAAAGAGCGAAGAACTTTTCTCTTGTTAATTACTCATTTATAAAAAAACTTATAAAACCAATCTAAAAATGAAAACCAGAAGCTTTCAGGTCTTAACTGATGCATATAATCATGAATTAGATAGAACGAAGAGTACTGAACAAATACTACTCATTCAAGTCGTACCTCCTTATCATTTTGGTACTTTGCAATACTAAGTGGATTCTGAGAGCACTGCAATAACAATGAAGATTATGTTAAGCATGAAGGAAAACAGATTATGAGGGAATATAGTATTGCCACTTTCGTGGCATACTTCCACATGATGGCAGCCTGAACTTTAGGATTTTGAAAATGCCATAGCAATGTCAGGATTGGCCATAATCTTAGAAATAACTTCTTCTGGAGTAAGCCCTATTTGATCTGCATGGAGAAGAGCAGGACTTAGTTTTACAAGATCCTTAAAACATAACAGCAATAACTGGTTCCATAACATTACAACTTCTGATTAGAGTTGCACTCACAGGTAATTGCATAGTGCACTGTAAGTAAAATAGTTTATACAGCCAGAATCAGGTGGCCAGTCATGCAGGACCAGAAATTAATAGAATATAAAACAAACAACTTCCTGCCTTTCATTACAACAACAAATATTAAGCAGCTGGTTAAGCATAGTGAATCGTTTTATTTATCAGCCTCATCACCTTGTATACAGGAGATAAACAGAAACGCAAATGATCTCTACAGAGTATTAAGCCATGATAACACCACTGTGTACAGTTTCTTGGCAACCTGGTTTTGTACAACTTTTAAACATTCATTTAAAGGAGTGCATGGTTTTATTTATCGGCCTCATCACCTTTTGAACAGGAGATAAACAGAAACACAAATTATCTCTGCAGAGTATTGAGCCATGATAACACTGTTATGTGATATATATGAGATTAGATAAGATAAGATAAGATATATATGTATAGATTAAATAGATATGA
The DNA here is from genome assembly GCA_026586065.1 of Dioscorea zingiberensis. Lineage (NCBI taxonomy): Eukaryota > Viridiplantae > Streptophyta > Magnoliopsida > Dioscoreales > Dioscoreaceae > Dioscorea > Dioscorea zingiberensis. The sequence continues at coordinate 7,039,525 of CM048820.1, read as the reverse complement.
GATAGATACATGTATATATACCATATACTGCACCCTTATGTGTGGATTGAGGTGCTGTGGTTCTATTGTACTTTTGAAGCTTCTTTATTCCTAACATGGTACCAGAGACTAGGTTTGTGATCTCTTTTCCCTTCCCCTGCGCGCATCTCTCCTTCCAGACCCTATTTGCGTGATCTCCTCGCGCCTTCCATCTCCCTGCACGCCGGCCCTGCTTGTGCCCTCTTCTTCTACTATTACCCTCCCCTTCTCCCTTCTTCTCCTTTGTTTTTATTTCTTTATTTTTTTTTTCTTTCTTGTGCGCGATCCCTGCGTACGTATTTTCCTTGATTTTTTTTTTCCGTTTCTGCTCTCTTTCACGCCTCTCTTTCACGCCAGATTTATTTCCGCCTTTTTTTTTCCTCTTCTTTTTGTTTGTTTTTGCAGCCTCCCCCTCCACTATATTATATATTATATATATATATATAAAATCTAGGTTTTCCAATTTCTTTTATATTTCTTTTCCAATTTCTTCTCTATTTCTTTTCCTTCAACCTATTCCATGGCATCTGTTGGCTTTGGCGGTATGCTTGATGAGGTCCGACCTCGCAATTTACATCAATCTGATGTGGTGCTTGACGGTACCAATTATCTTGCCTGGAAGCTCACGATTCGACGTCTTCTTGATGGCCTGCGTGTCCTTGGTCATGTTGATGGCACTCTTCTCCTTCCAGTACACCTCTTGTTCACGACTCCCGGATTCTTCTCCTTGCGGATGTGGGTCCTCTTCCTGCCTCGCTCCAATTTGCTTTTGAGGGTTTATGAGAAGAAGTTGGAGAAGTGGTATCTTGATGATTCCAATCACGAAGGTTGTGCATTTGTCGACGGTTATCCTCGGAGATTCAGTCCCTGTGATTGTTGGAAGTTACCCTTTGCTTTCGGGATATGTGGGACTATCTTGCTCGTCGTTATTGTGGCTCCAGTCAGGCGCAGCTCTACACTCTCTACCAGACACTTGGCGGTCTTCAGCAGGGTGATGACACCATTGATCAGTTTTACAGTCGCTATTGTGGTATCTGGCGTCAGATCGATGCTCTCACCCCTAACGCTGTCCCTATAGTTCTTGCTTTCATTCCCTACATGCACCTGCTACATGTAGTGCCTTACGCTCGTCGTCATGGGGAGACTCGGCGGTATGTATGAAGTTTATCATGCGCGTCTCCGTCCACGAGTTTGGCGGCCTCGCGTGCTTTCGGTTATTACATTCTCCCACCAGCCTATACTCGACGATAAGGCCTTTTCCCTTGTTCTTCTTTGAGGAGACACGCCAGAGCCTCTTTTTCTTCGTACGGCCGGCATTGCCGCTCCGCGTTTTACTCCTCCGAGCGTTCTGACGACTTCTTCAGTACATCCTGCCACTACTTCCGAGTCTTCTCGGCCTCCTCCTCGGCCGAAGAAGAATGTGACTTGTTATCATTGTGGCATTGTTGGCCACCTTGAGCGTGAGTGTCGGAAGAAGCAGCGTGGCCTTCCTCGAGTTTCGACACCAGGTGTTCCTTCGATATCCAGAGCGGCTACCACCTCTTCTTCAGACACCTCCACGATTTTCAGACACGGGCTCGGTCCAAGTGCGGCGTCATCCCCTTTGTCTTCTTCTCTTGGATGACTCCCCGAGGGATCAGCGGGCCTTTGCCTTGTTTCGGCGTTTTCAGCAGTTTCAACTGATGGACACTTCTTCTTCGGTCGTACTAGCTTCGGCTCGAGGTTGATCCTTCTACATCTATCTCGGGTACTCCATGTCCTCTTTGGCTCCACGGATTACAGTGCATCCCTTCATATGACTTCGATGCCACTCGTCTTACTCATTGTCGCCTGCTCCACATATCACTCATGTTCAGATTGCGATGGCACCCATTTACATGTATCCTCCATTGGTCACCTTACCACTAGTTCCTTCCTCTGTCCCCTCCTCGCTTCTCGTGTCCCTCGTCTTTCCATGAACCTTATAATACGATAGCCACCGACCGATTTTGATTGCCGGGTTGCGTTTGATCGTACTTCTTAGCGTGGTGCGGGGATCGCAAATGGGCAGTGATTGGAGTTGGCCGACGCCATAGTGGGGTATATGCTCTAGAGTCTCTTCATCTTCCGTCTTCTCCGTCTTTCTCGCACTGTCATGCTGCGGTTTTGGACTTTCATCAGTGGCATCATCGTCTAGGTCATCTCTGTCCCTCTCGTTTGTCCTCATTAGTTCGTAGTGGTTCCTTAGGACCTGTCTCTCCCCGGTCTGATATTGTATGTTGTGGTTGTAAGCTTGGCAAACAACTCCAACTACCTTATCCGTCTAGTTCGTCTCGATCCTCTGCACCCTTTGATCTTATTCACTCTGATGTATGGGGCCCTGCTCCTTTTATTTCCAAAGGTGGCAATAGATATTATGTTTTGTTTATTGATGATTGCACTCGCTTTACTTGGGTTTATTTCATGAATCATCGCAGTCAGTTAGTTCACATATATCGCACCTTTGTTGCTATGGTTCACACTCAGTTCTCTGCCTCTATCAAGACCTTTCGGTCTGATTCAGGAGGGGAATATACTTCTCAAGCCTTTCGCTCACTTCTTTCATCCGGGGGCCTGCTCCTTTCAAATTTATCATGTCACAGGGCTCATGCTCAAATGGGGTTCTTGGAAACAAGCATCGCCATATCTGTAGAGGCTTTCGTGCTCTTCTATTAGGGGCCTCGGTCCACTCCCCATTTTGGCCGATGCCGGGCCAAGATCAAGTAGCTTTACCTTATTAATCTACAACCCTCTTCTTTTCTTCATGGTCTTAGCCCGGGTGAGTCCCTTCACGGTACTCCTCCTCGCTATGATCATCTTCGTGTTTTTGGATGCCGTTGCTTTGTCTTGCTCCCTCCACGGGAGCGGACAAAGTTGACGGCTCAGTCAGCCACCTGTGTCTTCCTTGGTTACAGTCTAGAACATAAGGGGTATCGTTGCTATGATCCCGTTGCTCGAAGGATGCGTATCTCTCGGGATGTCACCTTCGATGAGTCTACCCCCTTCTATGCTTCCCCTTCCTCCACTATGTCTTCATCTCCCTCTGTTGACTTTTCTTTTCTTTTTTTATCCCCTTCTTCTGAGGAGTCCGTTCCTCTGTCACCTTCTCTTTCACCTACATCGATTGTTCCCCCTCGCTTTCAGTCCTGGCTGAGTCCGGGCCTCCTCCTTCCGATCCTCCTCTTCCTCCCAAGCCATCCTCCTATCCGGTTTACACTATAGTCGGCGATTTACTTCAACCCTAACTGCGACCCACTGGTACGGCCCCTCACTGCTCTCCTCCCGCTAATGATCCAAATTTTAATCGAGGTACCTTCTCATACTTACTCTCTTCGTGACCGTTCTACTTTAGTTCCTCCTACCCGGTTTGCTGCAGCTAGTGCTAGTTCCTCTGGAGTTCATGAGCCAGGTACCTATAAGGAGGTTCGCCTGGGCCACTCGAGTGGCGCACCGCCACGCATGAGGAAGCTTGATGCATTGGCCGTCTGCACTCAAACTTGGGATCTTGTTCCTCTTCCTACGCATGTTGTCCCGATCACTTGCCGGTAGATCTACAAGGTGAAGACTCGCTCAGATGGGTCCATTGAGCGCTCTGGCACGTCACGGTGGCTCGTGGATTTGTGCGGGGAGTATGGGCCGGGACTATGAGGAGACATTTGCTCACATTTGCTCATATGTCGCACGCGGTTCGCCTGCTCATTCTTTGTGACTGGCTGTCCGTGGTTGGGCTCTCAATCAGCTAGATGTGAAGAATGCTTTTCTTCACGGTGACTTACAGGACGAGGTTTACATGACACCTCCACCTAGCCTTCTGACTTCTCCAGGGCTAGTTTGTCGCCTTCGGCGTGCTCTCTATGGTCTCAAGCAAGCACCTCGTGCTTGGTTTGAGCGTTCGATACCAGCATTGTTGGGGCGCGGAGTTTCACAAATGAGTACTCATGACCCAGTCTTGTTCACTCATTCTTCTTCCCGAAGTACGTACAAATCTGCTTCTCAATGTTGACGACATGATCTTCACTGGTGATGATGATTTTGCTCATATTGTCTTTATGAAGAAAAAGTTGTATGAGACTTTTCTGATGACAGATCTTGACCTACTGCGCCACTTCTTGGGCATTGAGGTGACTTCCTATCTTGATGGTTTTCGTCATTACGCCGGCGCTTCATTCCCGGATCTGCGCACTTGCTCGCTCGGTCTTAGTGACACGCAGCGTCTTCTTTGCCACACCCGATGGAGCTTCATTTACAAACTTTCGAGCCTCGATGGGATACCTCTACCGTGATCCTACCCGCTATGCGTCATTTGGTGGGTAGCACGGTCTATCTTCTTGTCGCTCGTCGGATATTTCTCATCGTACATGTTCTCGGTCGATTCAGAGTGCTCCAGCCCAGTTCACTATGCACATCTCCTACGAGTCCTACGCTATCTTCGTGGTATTACATCTCGCAGTCTTTTTTACTCCCGTCGATCTTCACTTCAGTTGCAGGCTTATTCTGATGCTACATGGGCGAGTGATCATCATCTCACTGCTGTCAAGCTCTTTATTTATTTCTTGGATCTTCTCTTGTTATGCGGAAGACCAAGAAAGCAGTATTGTTGCTTTCGCTCGGTGTTGAGGCCGATATATGCGTGCATTAGCGCATCTACTATTCAGAGATTATTTGGCTCCGTTGGTTGCTTCCGGGATCTTGGTGTTTCTATTGTCTCTCCCTACTCCTCCTTCATTGTGACAGGCATTCTAGGTTGCCCTTCGGATTGCTTTGCCCGATCCGGTCAAGTACGAAATGCCCATCAAGCACATCGGTATGGATGCTCACTTTACCCTTGTTCTCGTTTCAAGGATCGGACGGTCTCCTCCGCTATCTTCCATCTCGAGGTCCGTGTTCTTTGATTTCTTCACCAAGGCTCGTAATTCGTGATCAGCATTCTTTTCTGTTGTCCAAACTCAAGACTCTAGATCCGCCTTGAGTTTGAGGAGGGGTGTTATGTGATATATATGAGATTAGATAAGATAAGATAAGATATATATGTATAGATTAAATAGATATGAGATAGATACATGTATATATACCATATACTGCACCCTTATGTGTGGATTGAGGTGCTGTGGTTCTATTGTACTTTTGAAGCTTTTTTATTCCTAACAAACACCACTGTGTACAGTTTCTTGGCAGCCTGGTTATGTACATCTTTTATACATTGATTTAAAGCTTGTTGTATAGCTGAAGACTTTGATCTGACCCACTCTGTTTTAGATCAGATTTGATATTGAAAAGTTCAAACTCCAAACAGAAGTTAGGAGAAATTCATATGTCCTGCTCTAACTCTAGAACTTGTCAGTCAGGAGACTCGAATATTATTCAGAACTAAAGCTTATATAGTTATATTAAAAACAATAGCTGGCAACAAAAAAACAAGTACTTCTGACTCACCAAATTGTTGCTTCACCTCAGGGCTGCTAAGATCAAAGTTTTTCAAGGAGTCCACCATGCGCTTGTCCCATTCACTGCCTCCACCCATATTATTCCTGAATAAAAGAAATAATTTTTAAATAACTACTGATGCTCACATGATACATTTGAATAACTTTTAATTGTAATTACTACTGAATAAGAATACATACATTTTTTTTTCTTCTTGATTGTTAAAGAGCACAAGGCTAAGGAAACCAGAGATAATTAATAGTTAACATAACAAGATGAGTCTATTTCACTATTATACACGAGCTGCTTCCTTTATGGGCCCAGACGGTAGGTGTCACCATCAAGATTTGGCAAATGATAACAGAGAATAATACAGGTATGGGTACGCAATATTAGACTAATACAAAAACAAACATCCAAATGGTCAATAAAATCAATGAAAAAAATGCAAGTAGAATCTTAACAATCAAATTTTCAAAACCATCAACATTTGACAACACAAGGATGAGTGATGATTACACAGCATAATAAGAAAACAATGATTAAATCCAATCAAAAAACAAGGTTGCAATTAGACATTAACAATCATATTTGCAAAATCATCAAGACTTGGCAACAAAGAAATTGTTGATCAATAAACAATGATCAAATGGTAAATGAAATCAACAATTAGAAGATTAGCAATCACTTTTTGAAAACCACCTGTCCATCAAATTATGAGTATGTACATAAAAAAGTGAATGGAAAAACAATTGGAAAGAGAAATGCATCTCTTACAGCATATCTTGCAATTGTTGCCGGTATTGTGGATTCTGTAGCATCCCTGGAAACAAAATGCATTATTGCCATCAATCTCAGCAAATGTTGCATTCTAATTTGCACAGAAATGAGAGCACAATGCTCCCAAACGAATAAAATGAACATCAAGGAAATCTGATGATCTTGCAAGTAAAATGGTGAACAGTACACTTAAAAGTAGTTGGATTCCTCATCTCCTCAGGTAGATAGCTGAAGAAATTCAAAACATGGGAAAGTAATTAAATTACAGGCTTGGGGAAAATAAGGCAAAATGTATAAAAAAAAAACACAAAGCAGATAAATTACAAGATGACATAAATATAAAATAAAGTGCACCACAGTATTTAACTCACACCAAGGTTGTGGTTCAGCCAAAGCTAAATTATTCAATAGCAGTAAGATAATTATACATTTAAATGCAAATTTAATGGGAAAAAAACACAGCCTGCAACTAATTAATCAAGTGAAATAATAACAATAGCATAGCCTATGTTAGTTAACATAACAAGACAAATGATTCAGGCAAGAATCAACCAAATCAATTTTGGACCATAATAATAAGTTCAGCATTTGAGGATAAATCTACGGAGGAATTCAGAATTGAGAAAGCAAATTCTGCTGAAGTTTGGAATTACTTCATGCCATTTTTAACTATGGAAAATCTAAAATCCAAAAAAACATATTGAAAATACATTTTAAAGTTTTATGATCTTTACAACTTTAAGATGAAAATAATGAAATTTAGCAGCTGACTAAAATTCATGAATAATTTTATATAGAATTATTTGAGAAAGTTTTCAATTCTATATGGTGAACTATATGAGTTGTAGACAACTACAACAGGGACCCTCACGATGGAGTAGCAAGTAAGAAACAATAGAAATGGTAGCAAAACTTTGAAACACAAACATTTCAGCATATATCTGAAATGTGTGTGTGTGTGTGTGTGTGTGTGTGTGTTTGTCTGTGTCACCAGAATAAACAAATACTCCCTAGTTTCAGTATTTGGTGAGAACGGCAACTTTTTCCATTCATGAGCACTAATCAAACAATCGATACAAAATGAATGAAATTCATATATTGACAAACTTACGGATAAAACCATCTGCTGCACAGTTGGATCTTCCATCATTTTCTCCAATGCTTCAACAGATAAGGTGGAAGCAGGTTGACCTTGTCCAAGAATCAGACTAGCTTAGTGTATAATTCAAATGAGGAAAAGGTTCCCAGATATCAAAGAAATATCTAGGAAAGGTTCAATTAAACACAAAATTTCAGTATCTTGGGGGAAAAAAGAAAAAGAAAAAAAAACAGTCACTGAGTTAATAGCCAACTGTTAACCATTTCCATTTAATGGCACTCAAACCAAAATTTGCATAATTAAATTCCTTCTCAATTAGAATGCCGTGAAGGCTATCTAAACTTATAGGCACGGGCCTTAATGCCCACTAAATGGAAATAATGGCAAGATAAAAAAGAAATTGAAGCATGGATAAATGACAGAAGTATAGACTTGATTGCTTACGAGATTCATCAGTAGATGCTGTTTTACTCTCCCCAATAGCAGCACCATTTGAAGAAACCTACAAGAATCACGCAGTTCAACAACATCACCTAATATAAAGCAATCATACCTGCAAGCTGTACAAAATGACACAAACTTACTTCCACTGTAGTTGAATCCTGTATTGTGGCTCTGTAGTTTTCAAATGTTTCCTTCTGCGCCTCTTCTGGAGAAACATCAACAAAAGCTGCAAAAGATATTCTATCTAGTAAGTGCAACCATACAAAAGGAAATGCTGACAAACTAACCTTAAAGAGGCGGGCAACTTTCATTTTCAAAAACACAAGAAGCCAGAAAAGAGGAACTCATGGGTTAAGGTTAATCAAATGGAAACAAGAATCACGTTATGGAATAGTTATTGAAGCATATGTATAAATAAACTTTGAGAAGTATTAGTTTAATAGTTAAAAGGAGATTTTCAAGTATCAACATCTAGCTTCTAGATTAAGTTATAGCAATCCAGCTAGTTATGTATTGAAAAGTGGATAGCATGGTTGATAAATGGGCTAACAGACCATATATCGGAGAGAGCAAGAGGATTGGAACCCTAAGAATTATATAAGGATTCTACATATCTCTATGAACCCAAGTGGAGAAATGATCCAGTGGTCTCGGTTCCACTGGATCATCCATGGAAACAAGCCCATTGATCATCACAACCATTTATGTTGCCTCGAGATGTGTGAGAGCCACACATCTCGAGGCTATCTTTATGGGCGCCTTGAGATGGGTGGCGCTCACACATCTCGAGGCGCATTTTGTGGTTGTGATGATCAGTTGGCTCGGTTCCATGGATGATCCAGTAGAGCCGAGACCACTAAATCATTTCTCACCCAAGTGACCCTAATTTCCATTAATGAGTGATCCATGAAGCTTCACCTCAAATATAGTTCTTTATTCTGTTATGAATAACTTTTCTTCTAGGAAACAAGAAGGAAAAATATGCAACTCTAATAATGAAAAGATCTTTTTGTGAAATATGTGTGAGCTGTCACAATCCTGTTTCACGTCTCTTTTTCTAATCTTCAATATTTTTGTATCCACATTTCCATCTAACTCTAGTCATTTCATATCCACACAAAAATGGAAAGAAACAATAAAATAAAGGGCAACCCGATGCTACAAAGCTCCAGCATAAAGAAACAATAAAATAAATAAATAAAAATGAAAAACAAATCAAAACTCAAAAAATGATGGAGGCCTTAGTGATCCCGTAATTTGCCAACTGAAATAGGGGTATAAATTTTGGGACCAGAAACAAATAATGTTTGATTGTCTTGACAAGTCAGCGAGGGTCCGGTGTTTTCTTTTGCAAAAAAATGGACCAAGTATGGTTATATTTTCTAGCTTATTCTAGTAAAAAGAAAAGCGTTGATTGATTCAGCATAAGCATATGACAGGAAAACTCCCTAGCACAAGTAGAGGAGCGGACAAGAAAACACTTAAATTCAAGTCACTAAATTATGTAAGTTGGTAGCAATCATCTATATCTAGTCCTTCTGTTCCACATTAACAGACAAATTTAGACATGAAAAGGGATGTAGCAGAATTCTTTCGCAAACATATTTTTGATCAACACATAATACCAAAAGATAAAGCTTGAATGGTTAAGCATATATTACATTCCTTATTTGCAAGATAAAATACTAAATTGAAAGAAATGTTGCGTAAATACAACAAACTGTTTCCTGGACAAAAAATCTTATCAAAACCATGAAGCATCAGATGCACAAGGTTCTCCTGATCTGCAACTAATATCACATTTGCAAGACAGGGTAAAAAAAATGTTTAGTAAAAGACAAATAAATATGCGAACAACTGAGTTCTAGACATGAAAGATGAAAAGCATAAATCATGAAGCAGCAGGTGCACAACTGTGCACTCGATCTGCTAGTCATACCGTAACTTTTTGGTTCCTGGTGTGTGCCAATCTCATCATTTAATTTGGTGGATGAAGTCGACTCCACTTTCATTGGTGGGACATCCACTGTAACTACTGATTGAGAAGAAACTGGTGTCGGTGAGGAGGTCCGTGGAGCTGATGGTGGTGTGGGAGGAAATGGAAATTGTGAGCCTGGAAATCCGGGAGCATTACTGAACCCACCATTACTTGTTGCTGATTGACCAATCATAGTCTTAACAACTTGTTGCATTGCATATCTCTGAGACAATAACTTGCAAGTTATGCTATTGACCAGATGTTGAGCATTGGCATTAATACAGAAATCAGCAATTCAAGGAAGTATCAAGCTGATACAATCACCTCTAACCTTGTTCCATCAATAAGCAATTCTTGTTTAGCTCTTGAAATTAAAATAATTTATGCTAGGTTGAGGAATAAATGAGGCCAGCTTATAATTAATCAGAACCCTTCTTACAGAAGTGCAATGCAATTTGCTTCCTTTGTATGATTTATTCCAGCTTGCCATACATTAATTGTATATGTGTGCTTATAGATTGCAGTCCTATTACTTGAGATTTGAAACAAGAAGAAATTATTTACGTTCAATACTAATTTATGCTAGGTTGAGGAATAAATGAGGCCAGCTTATAATTAATCAGAACCCTTCTTACAGAAGTGCAATGCAATTTGCTTCCTTTGTATGATTTATTCCAGCTTGCCATACATTAATTGTATATGTGTGCTTATAGATTGCAGTCCTATTACTTGAGATTTGAAACAAGAAGAAATTATTTACGTTCAATACTAATCTTGTTCTTATATATTTGCGTATAGGATTCCTCTGTAGCTGTTCAAGAAAAGGTGGAAAAATGAGACAAAAATCAGCTATTTTCATGGCTCTAAAATGGAGAATGCTTAATATATCCCAATTCTTTTCCTTCTATTTAACACTCAAGTGAATATATTTCAACATTCACGAAGACTATATTTAAATGTTTTATCAGCGATCAAAATCACATTTGGTCAAATGCAATATTAATTTGAAAGACAAGAGTCAGGGCTTCCCTACAAACTACAAGCTACATCAAAACTAGGTTGCCTTTGAAAATGAACAAAAGGACAACCATGGATTTCCTCTAGAACAATATGCCACATCAGTGCCTAGGACAAGTGAACAGTATGCAAGGGTTCACATTATTGCCATACACACATGTTTCCTTAATCTCACATAGGGATGTAGAGCATTCAGGTCCAGATCCATGATTAGAAGCATAGGATACTAACAATTGCTTTTGTAGAATGCATAAAAAGTTATTGAAAGAAGAAAACATGTATGAGTGCATCAGAACATTCACACTGAAGTATGACCGATATTACATAGAATTGATATATTACACACATATCAATAGCACATTTACACCAAAGTGATAATCCACCATAAACTATATTAGATCTTTGATGATACCACTCACACAAAGCTCATATGGAATAGGTCTTAGCAAAAACATCATAAAGGTATAGGCATAGATATTACTTAAATAGCTAATTATTTTGGAGATCTAACTGAACTCAATGAACCAAGTTAGCAAGAAATTCCAACAATAGCATTTTAAGTTTTATTTAAACGTATAAGAAATAGAAAACATTTTAAGCATTTAACCAAACAAGCATGTAAATATTTCATAGAATCATATTCTTCAAAAAGCGCATCCATTCCATTTTCTCTGGAAGGCTTACCATTCCAAGGGCACAGTATACCTTAAAAATGAAAATAATGATGAACTACGCTCACCTTTAACTTTGATGCAACCTGTATGACAATAAGATAGAGAGCTATAAATTATAATAGAAAATTATCATAGCAAAAGAGATTAACAAACACATGAGAAACACATGCATCTCACCGTGGTGAATAAAACTGTCAACCCAACACCAACCCCTATCCAGAAAAGAGGTGATCCTCTGCAAAACCTCATCGCCATCAAGAAATTGAAACAAAGAAGAAATATGATGTTGTCATAGAAAAGAACAACAAGAACCACATCCAAAAGCTAAATAGTTCATTTCAACAACTTGCTAACATATTGTAGTCCTGCCTGAAAAAATAACAGAAAGAATATCAGTGAACATATGAAATTACATGTTTGATGAACGCTGAGGCACGGATATTTGTGGAGTTCCACTGGTCGTCGTTGTTGTTGTTGTTGAATTGTCCTTGGAAGATGAAATGCTAGCAAAACCTGAACATATTGAGAAAAATAGGGAGATCTAGCTCAGATCCATGCCTTCAAAGATAGATCCAAAAGCATAGGAAAATGTTATTTATACTATTCCATCCAAGAAAGTGGCACTGTATTGTATAGGTTTATGCTGGAAAATCTCTATACTAAAATACAAATCAAAACACATAATCAGGGATAAGTTGCTACAGAAACCTCTATGGAATATGCTATCTGCCCAATAACTTATTAGGCCAAGATAATGAAATTATGACTCTTGCTATGTAGAAGGAAAACCTCAGTCTTAAACGGCTACAATCAGAATTGAAAAGGAATCTTCCAACTCTTCTCCCATGATCTAACCAAAATTTATTTGACTTGAAATGGCCTTCCAAGAAATTCTTACTTGAATTCATTCAATATGCTACTTGTCAAGTAGCATTGGTTATGGAATAAAGGGAAAATAAATACATAAATGCATCTATAACTTGTTGGAAATTACTCTTACTAAGAGCAAGTACTCATATCATAATTGTATTTCATTTTCTATTGTTTTGATTTGCCACCCATTAAAGACAACTGATAGCCCAAAACTATTCAGAATCTAGAAAATCAATAGTCACCGCAGAGAGCAATGTAAACCATACAATAATGACCAAATCACACTACAAGGGGCTGGTCTCTGCATAGAAAAATGAAACTTTGATATAGAAAAAGGCTCTATAGTGTTAGAATTGAAATGGACTGGGGGTAACCTTCAGACAAGCTATAGTCACAAGTAGGTTTTAGGCTATGAAAAGGACTGGAAGTGGTAAAAAAGCAGACATTGACAAGGACCACAGTCATGTTCTACTAAGAACATCGGAGATTGCAAAATAACCTGAAAAGTTAAATCTCAATTACAATAATCGCACTGTGGTCATTCAAAAGTATATCTTTACATGGCTATTATGGTCTATTAGATGTGTAATAATACTGTCTCTACAAACAAAAAAAGCAGCATTTTCAGATTGAAAAATCATATACCATAACTTGAAAGAATTATTTCCGATTAGCATTTAGGTCATGGAAAAACTCTCAAACAAACCATGCTGCAAAGAAATCAAAAACCAGCTTTTAAAGCTACTCAGACCAAAGCTAATCATAAAAAATTCAACTTTTCCCATCCTCGGAGCTTTCTCAGCTTTGTGCTATGCAATGCCTACATAAACCGATGATAATGAACAATTAAAGCCGCTTCTTAAGCTCTAAGCTCCTATATGATCAGCCAGTCCTAATGAATCCCCCCACGAATGCGCAACTCCCATATCATTCCCGGATCAAATTATGCAAACTAAAATTTAAAAAACAAAGAAAAACAAGACGAGCTCTCGATACCAATTCTGAAGATCCTCTGAGAGGCTCCATCGCTGCTTCCCCGCTTGAGCGCGGAGAGCACAAGCCCTGTCCTCCTTGCTCCGCCGCTTCCGGCGCTCCCCCTCCCCGGAACAGCAGCGAACGAAGGGCGGCGCCGAGCTGGAGAAGTAGCAAAGAAGGGGACTTTGGGCGATGCCAAGGCGAGACTTTCCATCGTTGTCTTCGCCGAAGAGAGCGCTCGAGGGTTTAGGAGGATCCATCCAGCTCCCGTGAAGGGATGATAATACGGGAACACCCTCGCACGTGCCATCCACGTGTTTTTTTTTTAATTATTATTTCATTTTGTACCGCTGATTTCTTTTTACCAATATTTAAATATTTTTAAAAAAATTATAGAAATTTCTCCAAAATTTTAAAAATAGAGGTAATTACTTATAGGTCCTTTGCACTATACCGTATTGTTTCACCTTTAACCAAAACCCACCCAAAACCCTATTTACTTTACACCTTATACATCCCTACCCAAGGACTTTTTGACAATTTGGGCACTATTTAAGGGACCAAAGGTTCATTAACTATTTTATTTTATTTATTTACACCCCCTTAAATTTGTAAAACCTTTTTATCTTCATATTTTTTTAAATCAATTTAAAGTCAAAACTATATGAAAATAATAATTAATTAATTAAATTAGTATTATATAGATTTGGCATATAACTTAAATGGTATAATTAGTTTGCTACATGATCAGTAAATATGGTTAGTGACTATTAAGCTTGTTGTTTTTATTTTTTAATATTTTTTTATATATAACATTATAATTAATCACTACACATACTACTTAGAGTTTGCTTGTTTATATATATATATATATAGGCAAACCAATTTTTATTTGGCAAAGACATGCTGAAATTATTAATTAGTGATTAAATCAATAAAGAAACAGCCCAAATCTACTAATTAACTAATACTATAAAACAGAAGCCTTGAATTAATGGTTGAGGAAAAACACAAAAAGCAGCACTTCAGAACTCAAGTATGGTCTCTTAATCTGATTAGTGTTGCATTTATTATAGTTAATATACACAAGTAAGAGCTAGCATATATATGGTACTCATCATCTGCAATATATATATATATATATATATATATATATATATATATCAGAAAGTAGAAATGAAGACTTGTTAGTTTCCATATTGAGCTGATAAACCGGATACAAAGATCTCCATGAATGAGACCATCAAGAACTTCAATATTAATGAATATTCAAAAAAAAAAAACATCATTGAATCTTCCATGCATGCATTGGGACAAGATCGAAGAACATCCATATCTACATCTAGCTATAGTTTCATACAGACACAACAACTCCATACATGAGATCACTGACTGCTTGAAAGCCAGCAGAAAAAGACAAAAATTAAGCATGCAAGAACCAAGAAAAACAATGCATCTTCAAGATCAATGTGGATATCAAGAAGTCCTGATTCTGATGAGCTACCTACGTTGGTGATGCAATGGACAGTAGTGATGGATCGATGATCATCAAGAGCTATCCCTCCGAGCACATGCAGTAATATTGTAACACTGTAACACTGTGCATGGCCCCTCAATCTCCATTAATTCCTAGACCTAGAAATTATCAAATAACAAGAGATCATTAAGAAAGTTGATCACAAGAAGCTTGCAAAGAAACAAATTAAACTTCTCAGATAAAAAGAAAGATCATGCAGTAATGAGCTCTTTACCATCTTAATCACTCGTCGAAGATCTGGAGAACAGATCATCATTGAACAGATCATTTACATCTTCTATTACCACTACTACTTCTCCTTGTACTACTGCTTCTCCTCCTTCTTCTTCTTCTTCTTCTTCTTCTTCTTCTTCTTCATCGTCATCATCGTCGTCTCCTTCTTCTTCATCGTCATCAATATCGATGTCTTCTTCTTGTGGAGGAGGATGATTCTGGTACCATTTGATGATCAGTGGTAGGAGGACAGCAACGGTGATGAGCAAGCCTACCACGCTGACCGTGAGCGTGATGTAAGGTGAACCAATGTGGTTGACATAGAGAATTATGCCTCCGTATATAACAATGAAGCCTATGATGACAGTGCAAACAATGCTGACAAGTTCCAAATCCAGCCGCAACCCCATCTTAATTTCTAAGGAGACCAAGAGTTAATAATCAAAACATGCAAGCTTAGTGATTAATAATGCCCATATTAATTAAGATATCATGGAGATGAGAAATGTAGAGAAGAGAGAGACTATACGATCATACCTTGTGATCTCAGTGGGAATTTGAGGAAAGAGATGAGGACAGATCAATCTTCTTCTTGGTCTTGGTCTTTGTTATATGGTTTCTCCTTTCAATATATAGTTCAAGTCTTTATATAGGGGAACTGTAAGCTACCCTAACTGTCTTCAGTTATTGTTCATCCTTTCATTGTTATAACTGTTAACCAACTAAACTAATTCACTTAACACTTGCCAAAGACCCACGGGTCAAGCGGCAAAGGTCCTCCTCCGACCTCGATAGTAGAATCCAAGTTCAATCCTCTCAGGACGGAGCATCGCTGCATGATTTAGTAATATTGCATACCAGTACTATACGGGACCCAGTGATAGTCCTGCCTGCACGTGTCCTATCTGGGTGCGATTTATCGCTTATTCAAAAAAAAAAAAAATTCACTTAACACTTGAATAAACTAAATAACTAACAGGTGGTTGTTAGTATATATAGTAGATGATAACTATCAAAAGAATGAAAGACAAGGATTAAAGAAGCATTGAGAGAAGCAAGTGGTTGTACATTATAAGAACATTTATTAAAAGAAAATATTACAAGCATTGCAGAGATGCACTAATGCACGCATACATGCACGTATATATATATGAACGTAACGATGGATGCAGGAGCTGTTCTTTGCGGCGGTGGACAACCCGTCGAACGTGGTTGAATGGACTTGTTCAAGCTCCACTTCAAAAGATATATGATAATTTTTATTAATTTTGGAATGATGAAAACATGTTCAATCAATTTTTTATAGTCGACAATGGTTTCCAACAATATTAATTAAAACTGGTAATACTTGATTTGATTTTTTATATGTGCAATTTTATTTATATGTGCATGTTTATATAATTAGAAAGATAATTCTGTGAGCATATATATGAATAATATAAATACTCTTGGATTCTATGTTTTAATTTTTAAGCGTCCAAGATATGCTTAAACAATTCATCTGTAGGGTTGATCAGAAAATTTGGCATTTTGGAACTCAATCAAAACAACTATATATAGGCTAGATTATTGCTAAAAATAAGAAAGAATTCTTTAACTAGGTATCTCTTACTATTGATGATCAGTACTGTGATCAATTTCTTGTATTTCTGTCTAAATTTTGCTAAGTTTGTTTTGCAGGTGAAGGAAGTTGAAAAACTGATGGAAAAGCTCTCTAAGCAACTCCAAAAGCTTCTGGTGAACAAAATTTATAACTTTCTTCAAAGTAATCTGTCAGTGATGTAAACTTATATCATACCAGGAATAAGCCAATGAAATGCAATGAAAGTTTTGTATTTTATTTTGTTTTTTTTTTTTCGAAAGCGGGATAAACCCTACCGGCCCGTGATGGGGCGTGCAGGCTTGGGTATCATCACGTGTTGTATGCGGGCTACCTAGGTGAACTTCGCCATCAGTAGGGATTCGAACCAAGTTCTCATCCCTGGATGCGGAGAACCTTTGACACTCGATCCGAAGGTCTTTGGCGAAATTTTATTTTGTTGATAACTGAGTCCAAGAGAAAAGCCATGTAATTAACATACTCGCATTTATTCAATTTCAGTGCTCAGGCAGAGAATGGATAAAGATGTCGATGAAGTGGGAAAGTTGCGCGAAACATAAAACAAAACTTGAAGAAATATACAGAGATGTATTGCTTCTGTACGTCTCTGGATTAAATCTTGTATGAAAAACTGCATCTTTTGAAATATTTCTAACTTTGACTATCTTTTTATGCATGTTTAGAACTTAGTTAACAAGGAGGCAGAAGCCTGGTTGAGAGAAGGGTACAGGAGTGGAACATATATACCTTAAGATTTAAGATTTGTGAAATGCATGCCCTAATTAACTTTTGGTTTTATTTTTCATTTATAAGCCCTCAAAATTTTTGAATTTTGAGTGAGGGGGAAAATTTAAATTAACCCAAATTTTTTATAATAGAATGTATTTTTGGAAAAAAAAATTATTTGTTTATAATGGAAAATATATTTTTAAAGTCAACTTATTTTTTAAAAAAATTATCAATTTACTAAAACTTCTTTAGCTAGTATCTTACATAGACATATTAAAATGATATAAGGATAAAACGGTTGTTTCAAAGAAAAATAACTAAAATTTTGAGATTATTTGATTTGGGAAAAAAGCTTAAAATATTTTTAAAATTATAAAATTAAATGAAATTGCTTTCATAGCTCAGTTGGTTAGAGCACCCGTTTAGTAAGCGGGAGGTCTTGAGTTCAAATCTCAATGAAAGCAAAATTATAAAATAGAAAAAAGTAAATCAATAAAAGGCGGACTAGACAAAGTGATGCAATTTTTTTTTTTTTTTTTTTTTTTTTTTACATTATTGGTAGGAGCACCACACATCACTTTTGTATAAAACGCAAGTGATATGTCCAAGTTTTTTTTATCTTTGTACAATATATATACACCATTGGACTGTTCAACCAAAAGATTTCTTGAACCAAACCAGCCAAAAGGTATCTGGTTAATTTTTTGGGTGGTACCGTACTTTGCCCATATTTTAAATCGGGTACTGAATTTCAATTTGTATCAAAACGGGCACTAAGTTTTAATTTCATTTCACCAACTGGGTATATTGGGGATTCCGGTTGAAAACTGCCTACGTGGCAGCCGGAGCTCCACGTCATATGATACCACGTCAACAATTTAATCCATGTGACAATTTAATAAAAAATAATAAAAATTATAAATAATTTTTCTAACTTATCTATAATTTTTTGAAATTATTTATAATTTATTTTAAATGATGTCAACCACAAACCACAAAAAAAAACTAATTTGCCACGTGGCTTAAATTGCTGACGTGACATCGTATGACATGGAGCTCTGGTGGCCACGTAGGCAGTTTTCAATCGGAATCCCCAATGTACCCAGCTGGTGAAATAAAATTAAAACTTAGTGCCCGTTTTAATACAAATTGAAATTCAGTTCCCGATTTGAAAAATGAGCAAAGTACGGTACCCAATCAAAAAATTTACCCAAAAGGTATCACATATAAGTGCACTTCTGCATCAACTTCACTACTATTCCAACAGTTGGAAATTGATTGATGGAGATGGTGCTATGAACTAACATGGTGACTGAGGCATGCAAGTGCACTGATCTTAGAAATAATTTCGCCTCCTCTGATGATTAACTCGGTGCAGCAGGATAACAACGACTATGTTCTCCTAGGATACAATAGTCTTCATTCTCAAATTCGTGCAGCCGAATTGAGAACCACGAGTGCTCTTTGATTTGCTCCAACAAAGAAGAAAGTGTGAAGATGGATACAGGGAGAAGATGAAGAAAGTAAATAAAATTTTATGTACTCTAAAATGAAAGGGTGAGAGACCTGTTATAAATAGAGGGGGGCACGGGCCGGGTTTTGGCCCGCCTAAAACTCATTGGGTCACCCGACCGTCGAAAGCCGAAACCGTGAATCGGCCCTACATGGCGGGCGATTCCTAAGCTCAACCCGTGACCAGGGTTGGCTGTCGGTAACCCCAAGGGTTGGGTTTTTTATTTTTTTATTTTTTAAATTTTTTTAATTTTTTGCACTCATGTAAACATCATATATTTTTTAATGTTTGAATAATTAGGAAAATATAATAAATTTTATAGATTTGAGTTTTTTTTCCTTGAGGAGAGATTTTTGCATTTTTTGGTTACCAATAATGTGGCTTTTCATTGTTATTTCTTTATTTTAAATAGCTTGTCATTTATATATTTTTTGTGATTTTATTATTTTTTTTGTTTTTATAATGTTTGAATAATTAGTGTAGGACAATGAATTTTATATTTTGTGTTTTGTTTACTTCAAGAGAGATTTTTGTATTCTCTAATTATCAATAATAAAGATTTTTTATGGTTATTTTATTATTTTTAAATAGCTTACTATTTATATACTTTTTGTGATTTTATAATTTTTTGGGATTTCTTAATGTTTGAATAATTAATGTAGGATAGTGAATTTTATAGATTGAATTTTTTCTTTCTTTCATGACATTTTTGCAATGTTTGATTGTCAATAATGAAAACCTTTTATGGTCATTTCCTTAATTTTAAGTAGCTTGCTATTTATATGATTTTGTAATTTTATATTTTTTGATATTGTTAATGTTTGAATAATTAGTATATAGGATAATGAATTCTATAGATTGATTTTTTCCTTCAAAAGAGATTTTTGCATTCTCTAGTTGTCAATGATGAAGATTTTTATGGTTATTTTCTTATTTTTAAGTAGCTTGCCATTTATATACTCTTTTTTGATTTTATAATTTTTTTATTTTCTTAATATTTGAATAATGAGCGTAGGATGATGAATTTTATATTTTTTAATTTTTAAATTTTTTTTTCTCATTCTATTTTTATATCAAAATATCATAGTTTTTTTTATATATTTTTTAAATTTTTTTGCTATTTTTTCATTTACATTTAGATATTTTAAAAAAATTAAAAAAAATAAAAACCGGCGGGTTGGGCCCGGCCCGCCGGTTCTACATCGCGGGTTCGGTTAAGTCACCCGAAGGTGACCGTGACTCCGGGTCCGGCGGCCAACCCGCCCCGGCGGATGGGCCTCTGGCGGGCCGCCTCGGGTCCGGATTTTGCCGCCCGTAATCCCATTGTTAGTCGGGCGCTCGGTTAACCGGCCCGTGCCCCCCTCTAGTTATAAACATGGAATTCAAAGAGACACAACAGTTTGTGAAAGGAAGCATCAGTTCGAATAGTGGATGTTGGTTGTTGGGAGAAAAACAATGGTTGTTGGAACTATAATAAGTTTAGGGACTATAATGGGATCAGAACGCCTCGACCCGGACCCGACCTCGCATCGCGCCAATCACCGGCCGCATCTAAGTAGAGACGGGCCCCACTCAAGTACAAGGCCTAAGTAATAGAAGCAGATAACATAAAATAATCAAAATGTCATATATAACAATGTCAAAGTATACAACGGAATTTAAAATCACAAGGGTTCAATTCACCCTATAACAAACTATTCAAAATCAGGCCCTACATGGGTCCTACAAACAAATTCTCTCACACTCAACCTGAGGTCCTCGTACCTCTCCATCCTATCCCAGTTCCACGCGCAATCCCAAATCTTGAGCCATTTGTTCCTCTTAACCTGGAAGGGAAAAAGAAAGTGAAGTGTGCTTTCGAAAGGAAAGCTCAGTAAGTGCCCTGCAGAGAAATCACGATGAGCACCGTCTAAAGGGTCAAGATAGACAAATCAGGACATTCAGTCAAGATATGGATCATATCAAGAAAATAACCAGATCAGCACAAGAAACCAAACAACGGGGCCCCCTAAACTCATCCAATCATACCTCCACTGCCAAGACAAGCGCCGTGCCTCAAAGGGTCAAGTGCAGGACGACAGGTGGCTATGCTCCATGGGTACGCATACCCATCCAGACGCATACCGACCCAACCTAAACACAAGCACCAAGAGTCTCACAGGTATGTCCCGGTCCACGGTGGCATGCTCAGTGAGCATCCAAAAGACAACTTGTCCAAACAACCAATCACAGATGTGAAAAACATCAAACAAAACATGCATACCGAGAATCAACAAATCATAA
Source organism: Dioscorea zingiberensis (assembly GCA_026586065.1). Taxonomy (NCBI): domain Eukaryota; kingdom Viridiplantae; phylum Streptophyta; class Magnoliopsida; order Dioscoreales; family Dioscoreaceae; genus Dioscorea; species Dioscorea zingiberensis. Next base: position 7,018,350 of record CM048820.1, on the reverse strand, counting down.
CCACAAGCACAATCATGATAACAATCAAGAATATACCAAACCAGGTAAGTAGAGGGCCAAAGAAACCCATCTCTGGGTGGGAGCTAGGCAAAGATACTTACTCTAATCGCAATCCAACCGACTGATCTGTACTTGTCCCGACGAAGCTACGTACTCTATGTCGATATCGAAGTCTGCCAAGTTCTCCGGCGATACCGTGGCTTCCGGGAAGGCTTTGGTGGCGGCGTTATTGTGAGGTGCAGCTCCCCTGCGTCTCCCTTCCTCCACTTGCGGATGCCTGGATGCCCACTGTGAAGAAGACCCCTTCCCCTCTTCCTTTCTCTCGACTTCTCACGAAGAAGTGGATGGCTCGCCGCCGCTCAGAGAAAACAATTACTGCTAGGATTTGGAGACATCTCCCTTCTAATATTTCTCTATACTATATAGTTATATATATGTATACATAAGAATGAGATATTTCTCTACAATCTCTCACTCTATATATAGTTATATATATATACATATATAGTGATAGGGATGAAAGTATTGGGACACGTGGCACCCATCCAGGAAAGCCACGTGTCGGAACGACAGTCCAAAAGTTCACGTAAACATTACAGCATACCGTTCCGATATGGCATTATAGTATACCGTTCCGATATGGGTAACTCATCGTATCGGACTAATCCACCAGGAAGCACTGTGCCGATCCGATATGAATCGATATGACGAAGCAGCTATGGGTCATATCGGTATCGGAAAGAAGCTAATCAAACATATGCAGGTATGACAGAACCGATGATTGACCATATCGTTTCCAGTCTTCTAGAAGAAGGACAATTGTGGACAACCTGGCATTCCAGAAAGTTCTAGAACAGTTACAGCTGGAGACAGCTCAGATGCTTAGCTGGCGCTTAGCTGGATTGACAGCTGGCAAACACGTGACTAAATTGAGAAACGTGCTCAGCACGCGACCCATGCCTATAAAAGGCAAGGATCATTGTTCATTTTGGACATTCTGGAGATCCAAGTAGTGAAGCTCTGCCGAAATTGGAAACAGAGTCAACCCTCTTTCCAACTTTCCATTTCGAGAATGGTTGTAAGATTTCTTGTATTCTTGACAATTCATAGTGAGAATTTCTTCTCCCGTGGTTTTTTCCCCACCTTTTAGGGGTTTTTCCACGTAAATCTGTTTTCTCTCTCTCTTGTTTGGATTCTCTTTCAATCTCTATCTAGGATAGCCACTCCCAAAATACAAATTCAATTGTTAGACTGAGATTGGGCCCTAAATCCAATTTTCGCACTAACATATAGTATAATATATCCTCATTTAATCATCCACGCGTTTTCAATCTTCTTGATTCGAAACCAATTCAAAACCAATTCATGCACTGAATTCAAACAATGACTCATATATATATATATATATATATATATATATTTATATATATATATATAATTCCTCCACCATATACGTCCCACTCTCATTCCTTATAAATATATTTAATTTTTACAATCTCATCTTCACGCGTTTTGCTCAAAAGGAATTCAAAGCATTAATGGCAGCTCCCATGCACGTCCCATATATATATATATATATATATATATATATATATATATATTCATATTTTATTTCTATCATTACTTAATTTCTTTTTCTTGAATTCCAAAAAAACTAGCATCTATCCCATTAATCAAATCTTTCAAATTTAAATTCTTATCTTTAACCAAATCAATTTTATAAAGTATATCCATCAAATCGAATCAACTCTAATATTTAATATAGATTTATATATGCATCATTTTAATACGTAGATATAATTCAAACATTAAATTTCATCTCATCCGATTTCATCAATAACTATTTATTTATTTGTATGTTGAATTACATCTTTAAGCAATTAAATATTTATAGAAATCCTTAAATTTTTAATTATTTCACATAACATATTTATATATCTATACTCACTCTCAAATAAGTCCAACAATTTTTGTACCCTTAAATCAATCAAATAACTAGGAAATAATAAATTTATTTCAGTCAAGTCCTTAGTTTCTCTGATATTACTAATAGGTCCTTGATGACCCCAAAAGATTAGTCAATTCAATCCTCTATTTACGATAAAATTCAGTTACGTCCAAACCTTGGAACTTTCTCTAATTAATCTCAGATTTTAGGAAAACAACTAGAATATTTAAATAACCTAAAATCTTCGGATTTTACAGGGACGCAAACTTAAGTTGAGGGACCTAAAATCTTCGGATTAGAGTTCTCAATTAGAGTTTGCGGCGTTAATGCCGCAAACTTCTCCTCAATTAGAGTTCTCAGGCAGAAATTATCAATTTTTGAAAATTGGTCTTTATAACAGCTATTTCTGCAACAATCTCATCAATTTTCAACAGTTTTTGGTATTTCAGCAGCCATTCCTGCAGCAGTTTTCAACAACCCCTTTTGAGAAGTCCTTGGCATGTATTTCAATGCTTCAAAAATATGAATGAACTTTGAAGTCTTGAATATTCATTATTAACAAGTTATGTGCGCTTTGCATTTGGAATGTCTTTTTGACAAGATTATTCTTCAATTCATCCTTGTTCTTCTTTCATGGAATCATTGTAGCTTGTCAATTTAATTCTTCATACTTAGGTTCAATACATCAAGCAACTCTTTGCCACTATCTTCAAAAATTTGACAGAGTTTCCTCTATATTTCGGAGCTTTAGTTTTTATACAAGTATTCATCACATAACTCATACATTAACACCATCTCCAAGGACAAGACAAAGTAATATTCCAATCAAGAAGTCTTGGACAGCAACACAACAACTTCTCTAACTTTCTTCTCCTCTTTTTCTTTTGCTCTTTGACGGCGGCAATCAATATCGGCAAACATTCTTCAGCAGCAATCAAGCAACAACCAAGATCAGCATCCATAGACAGCAACCAAGATCAGCATCCATAGACAACAACCAAGCATATCAGCATCCATTCTTCAACAAAGAACCAAGCAAAGAACCATTCTTCAAAGAAAAGGCAAAGATCCTTATGCGGCAACAAAGCAAAGAACCATTCTTCAACAAAGAACTGCTAAAGAACCATTCTTCAAAGAAGAATGATTGGCGGCGCTTCAGGTGGTGGAAAGGCTGCAGCAGTACTGGGGTTGGCGGCGAGCTTGAGGGGGCAGCGCGGCAGAGCGCAGAGCTTTGGTGCCGCGAATCTACGACCTGGGAGGACAACAACAAAGAAGGCGGCGGGGCAAAGGCTTTGGTCAAGCCGCTTTGGTCAAGGCCAAGTGATCTCGGCAGCCTGGGCTGACCGCTGGCGAGGGTGGTTGGCGCAAAGAAGTGAGGGCGCAGAAGCTCGCTCACAAGGCCAAGGCCGATCTGAAGCTTCAAGATGGTCGGGCCACCGCCGGCCGGCGGCAGCTTGGTGGCCGCTCCGCGTAGATGAAGAAGAAGGAAAAAGGGGAGGCTGTAGATTTAGGTTTTCTCTTTTTTTTATTTCTTTCTCCTCCCTCCTCTTTTTTCTAATTCTTCTCCCCTTTTTATTAATGCATTCCTCTTTTGTGATAGGATCAAATCGAAACCCCCGGTTGAATCTTAACCCGGCCGATAAGACCGAATCCCAAACTTTTGAATTTAAATTCTATAACTTAAAATTAAATTAAATTAATTAATTAATTAAATTTTGCTTTGGGATTCGTGTTTTGGGGAGGATGCCTCGGGATTAGCATCGCCTTGGCATATGATCTTAGGCATGCCTCGAGATGTGTTCTCGGGCTATCCTGATATTTGAGATCGCCTTGAGATATGTGTTCGGGCTATCCTGAAATTTGGGTTTGCCTCGAGATATGTATTCTCGGGCATTTTTTGGGAATTTGAGGTTGCCTCGGATATGTTGTTCCCGGGCCACCTTGAATTTTCGACATTGCCTCAGGCTATGTGTTCCTGGGCCGTCTCAAGATTTAAAATTGCCTCGAGATTTGTTCTCGGACAATCTTGAATTTTATACCCTTGACCTGCCTCGAGATATGTATTTCTTGGTCCGCCTCGGGATTTGTATTCAGGTTCGCCTCGAGATCAGACCATCTTAATTTCAAGATATTTTGAAATATTTATTTCATTTAAAATATTTCATCATAATTTATATGAAATATTTCATATTGCCCCCTGAGATATATTATATTTTCAAGGCTCCCCTTTTTTATATCATCATTCATTTTTTTTTTTGGTATAAACAACCAGATAATGTCATATATATATATATATATATATATATATATATATATATATATATATATATATATACATATATATATAAAGAGTGTCAATCCTAAAATGCAAATGAACCTGAAACAACATTAATTATCATCAAAATGTAGTTGAAATGAAAATATAACCACTCTTCACAAATATGAGAATTAAATATATATATATATATATATATATATATATATATACAGGCCCTCGATGTTAATGTCGGCCTACCAAGTTATAATTTTACATGTGCCGACATGGCTAAGGTGATGTGGCTTAAAATAATATTAAAAATCGATTCCTTTCCTCTTCTTTTCCCCAAGTGCACTGCCCTCTTCCCCTGCCTCCTCGTGGTTAATGCGGCTTCTCCCTTCACAAACCGGAGATCGAAGAAGTTGAGAACTAACTCCCTCGGAGACGCATCACGGCCGCGAGATCGCCTCGCCTCTCTCCCCTCTCCCTCGCCCCGGCCTCCCGCCTCTCCCTCCTCTCCTCGCGGACCCAAAGGGTCGGCTGCCGCCTCCTGTGATGATTCCAGGTCGATCACCCTCATGAACGCCCCGCCATGGAGTCCGCCTCAGCTTCTCCCTCTCCTCTCGCGGGACCTGCTGGTCGATGCCGCCTCCCAGGATGATTCCAGGATGTGTACCTTCTTGAGATTTTCTATCTGTTCAGTGACTGGAATGCTCGTTTGTGACTCTGGTTTTGATGCCAATATGTGGTTTTAGTGTCTGGATTTGAGTCATACTTTCACCATAAAACAATCTTCTATCTTGTGTAAATGCCAATACGAGTTCAATGAATGCCTTGCAACTTCAAACCATGATGTATTACTTTCAATAATTGGAATTAGTTGTTCAAATCTTTAGTTTTAGCATCTAGTTTTTCTATGAATCAATTGTTATGATGTTTGTGTAAATACAATGTGAGTTCAATGTCTGCCTTGCAACTTTAGACCATGATCCCTGCCTTGTGAATTTTCTAGCTAGTCAGTGCCTGAATTTCTTATCCACATCTTTAATTTTGTTTGCCAATATGTGGTTTAGTGGCTGGATTGGGGTTGTAGTTTCACTGTAAAACAGTTTTTTTTTTTTATTTTCTCTGTAAATGCCAATATGAATCCAAAGACTGCCTTGCACCTTCAGACCCTGATGTGTGCCTTGTTCACATCTTTGGTTTTTTAGTGTCTGCATTGGGGTTATAGTTTCATGATGAAAAAGTTATTTGTAGTGCTTGTGTAAATGGCAACATCGGTTCAATATTACTTCACTACTCATTGATTATCTCAGTGCCTATGATGTTCCTTAAATCATATAGGTACAAGTTAACAAGATTTTAGTGGTCCATCCATTGGCCATTTGTAGTGTAGCATTTGCTTTCATTTCAGTGTGACAGTGTAAATGAGGAATATTTATGTTTTTATTTTGTTAATCCAGTGTTTAATTAGTGGATCATTTTGATCCTTTGTTTTAAGAATTCTTGGTGCATGCTTTGGATTCTTCTTAATTTTTGTTATTACCTTCACCGGAAGAGGATGATCAACTCTTTGTGCCCGATTTGAGTGTCTCTGTTTTGTTTTTAATTTTGCCATCAAGGAACATGAACATGGGTACCGTTAATGTACATTGGGTTTTTCTGATGCACACTTGCAAACAATCAGTCAGTCATAAGATTTTGCAGTTTTCAAATCTAGCCATGCAAATTCAGGCAACAAAAACCATCATCTCCTGCAACAAATCTTTCATTGTCAATGTTTGTTTTTCCTTGCAAGAGATTTAATCAAAGTCTACAATAATCTATTCAAAACAATTAAGCAAAACAAGACTTCAACAACTTGGGAAACAAATATAGATACAGTGAGCTCTTAGGAAACTTCTGAATATCTTACTCTGTTTGGATAAAAAAAAAATTCAAACAGTTGTAGTAAACAGAAAATACAGAGCCGTAGTCTTCCTGCATGCCTTTTAATTTCATGTAACAACAGCAGATATCTATCCCTCAGTTCAAAGCCAAGTTTCACCCTCAACTGGTGAAACTACTGGGAATTACTCCAAGATCAATTCTAATGGAAATATATACAATTATTATTTAGTGTTGCAATGCTTTTTGAAGCAAATCCTCTATTTTCTTTGTGGAGTTGGCCTTCATCTTTAAAAACTCTTAGAGCTCCCTTGGATCATGCTTGATAACTTGAGCTCCTCTCCATTCTTCACCAGGATTCAAGACCACTAGAACAAGCATGGAAGCAGCACCTCTAAATTCTTTTCATTAAACACTCATTTTAATGTATCTGCCATTACCTGTGGTCAATCTTTTTATCTGACCTCCTGAGAGGGTCATCCTGGTAGTCCAAGTAAGAGGGTCATCCTGCAAATACATAACTTTAAATTTTAAGCAATTTTGCCCGTGAAGTAATTTTTGAGTAGAAACACTAGAGGAAAAGCAAAAAAATTTTGCTTTCTGTTCATTATTAGCACAACTTGGCTTCAAATCTCAAGTGTGTGAATGCCATTACTTACCAGATCAGCGTGTTGAAAAAATTTCAATGTGTTTAGGCCAAAGGAAAGATAAGACATCATGAATGATATTCTCATTTATATTTGAAAATGTAACTACAAATCATATAAAGTGAAAAAAATATGAAGTAACATGGAAAAACATGGGGAAAAAACACGAATGCATGGTCTTCTCTAAATCATCATGCACAACAAAGCTTAGGTAAGGATATAATAATCCATTCCGAACAGAGGATATTGCATCAAACAAAGCCTTAATATCAACCACATCCTTTGTCTTGACTATTCATGAATAAACAACAAAAGAAATGTCAACAACCATTTTCTAAACATGAAGGCAACAAAGAGAAATCATATTCATAGCCACATTCTGGGAAATTATCATTTTTCTTGTCAGCTGTACAATGAAAAACACGATTAAAAAAGCAGCCTTTTCTAAATATAACAGCAACAAATATGAATCATATTCATAGCCATATTCTGGGGAATTCTCTTTTTTTTTTCATTTTGTCAGCTGTACAGTGAAAAACATGATTAAAAAAGCAACCTTTTATCGATCACAATCACAACATCCCAACAAATGTTGTATATGTAATCAAATAAGAGGAAACACGTAGTTGCATATGAACATTATAAATTGAAAATTAGCAGATGAAGATCTCAAAGGAAAACAGTGAGCCCTGACCTCGGATCACGCCGAGAAGGCCCGAAGACATGGAGAATCGAGGGGCGACACGAATCATCCCGGGAGGCTGTGATCGCACAATCGGGTCACGAGAGGAGAGGGAGGAAGCGGCAGAGGCCGGACTCCATGACAGGGACGTTCATCGAGGGGTGATCGACCTGGAATCATCCTGGGAGGCAGCATCGACCACTGGGTCACGAGAGGAGAGGGAGGAAGCGGCAGAGGCCGGACGCGAGGGAGAGAGGGAAAGGGCGAGAGCTGATCTCCTCATACGGCAAAGCCAAGCCTCCGAGGGAGTTCGTTCTCCTTCTTCGATCTCGGTTTCGCGAAGGGAGAGAGAAGCACGCAACACGAGGGAGACAGGGAAAGGGGGACAGGTACGCAGGGGAAAAGAGAAGAGAAAGGAATCCGATTTTTTAATATTAATTTCGCCACATCACCTTCGCCATGTCAGCTCGACCGCAAATTATAACTTCCGGCCGGCCTGATAACATCAGGCCTGTATATATATATATATATATATATATATATATATATATATATATATATATACCTACAAAATACATAGGAATAATTTCAAACTTCATCAAGGACCGATATGTAAAATTCCAGAAAACCTAAAAAACTGCAAGACTGACCCTAAGATCTCATTGAACGAACCAAGCTAAGGAGAGATCTGGGCCACACATTGAGATCTCTCTCTCTCCAGAAAACCTAAAAGTCCTAGCTCTTGGTCTCACCGCTACCACCCTTGCCACCTCTGGCATATGGTTTTTGCCACTTGACCACCAGCACCCCACCTCGTCCGCGAAGGCCGCTTCCTCATCGTCGTCTAGTACGAACACCAACTCGACGACGAAGACTCCTCCACCTCTTCTCACCAACTCATCCAAGAAGCAAAAGACAAGTACCATGGGGCTTCTCTCTCCCCAACATCGGCAAGGCCTCTCCACTCCCCCGTCGAAGAAAAAGCTTCTGAAATCCAAAAACTGAGGTTTGCTCAGTTCCGGTCTAACCGTTCGGTTCGGCGAGTTTGGATGGGTTTGACCGGTTTATCTTCGGGTCAACAATCCACACAAACTCGACCGGACCGCCTGCCCTTCTGCTCTCACAAACCCAACCTACCGTCCAAACCGCTTAAAAACACTGGTTATAGGGTTTAAAGTCGGAGGATTTTCTGGTTATAAAGTGAAAATTAGGGACCAAAGTGGGAATGCGCCTAAGTTGAGGGACCTCTTGTTCAAGGTATCAAACGGCCCGACTCGGCCCGTTACGGGCCTTGCTAAGCATGACCCGTGTTATCAGCACTGTCGCGGCTCGCTGGGCCCGCGGCCGGGCCACCCATATGCGGCCCGGGGCCGCAGACGCGACAGAACGATGCAGCCGTGCGCATGGACACGCAGGTCAGAGGGCACGCCCAGCATGGACCACATCCTAGTCGTTGGATCACGGAGGGGATGATCAACCCATTGGATCACTTCCAGCCGTTGGACATCCAGCCGTTGGGTCTCCAAGCCATTGGAAGCCCAACGACTATATTTTTTTAAATTTTTGTATTTTTTATTACTCTTTGTCTTTGATTATTTTTGGATTGTTTTTTTTTACTCTGTTTAAATTTTGGATCAAGCCATCTGATTCAAGTTCCCACCGTTGGGTCTCTCCAAGGCAAAATTTTTTTCAATTACTTTTTGTTTTTTTAATTATTATTTTTTAATTTGTTATATTTTTTATTTTTATTTTTATTTTTTTGTTTTCTAAAGTTGGAAAAGTCACATGTAACCCTATAATAACTATAAAATGACTATTTTTTAGGATATTTATATCTTTTTTGATAAAATAACATTTTTACCCTCTCCAACATTGACAGAAACTCTTAAAACTTATAAAATTTGTAAAGATTTTAATAACTTTTTGTCCTTTTCATATTTTATACTAATTTTCCTATTTTTAGAATTTTTGGATTCTTTTGGATTTTTATAATAAAATTGGAAAAAATTGAAAAAAAAAACCATCCTATAATTATAAGGCAATAATTAAAACTAACATTAATTACTTATAAAACCAACTTACATTTTTCAAAAAATCTTATGTTTCCCATACTAGGTATATTTCTCAAGCAATTTCTTTATTTTTTTAAAATGTTTTCTTTTTTATTTATAGCAATATTCTTGCTGCCAAACTTTGTGCTCAAGTAAATTTTCACAAATTTTACAAGTTTTCCATAGTTTTTATGTTTTTCCTTTCTTTTTTTACAAATTTTCTGGAATTTTTTCTTATTTTTTCTGATTTTTTAATGATTTTTTTATAAAATTTTAAGGGTTAAAAAAGAAACGTGGGCTGGCACAAGCACGACACCACCATCGCTTTAGCAAGCCGTGCCTCGTGCTAGGCAGGGGTCCCGGTGCCGTTGTGCTGGCACGACACGTTTAGGCTGGCTGGCACGGCGGGCCCGTTTGACACCATGACCTCCGGTGTAATTTACCCACTATAATAATCAAGATCTTCTTTATGAAGACAAGACTCATCATAGTTGATCTACAAAAGATCAAAAGCTCGCAGTTCAATTAATCTATAGCTCAACAGAAATGTAAATTTAATATGGTATGAGAGCGGATTGCATGGAAAGAAGTTTAATCTTAAAACATGGTATTAGAGCGAATTACATAGAAAGAAGTTTAATATAAAAACATGGTATTAAAGCGAATTGTATGGAAAAAAGTTTAATCTCAAAAATATGGTATCGGAGTGGATTGCATGGAAGGAAGTTTAATCTCATTTCTTTTTCTCTTTTTTTTGGGATTATTTAACATGGTGACCTAAAAGGGGCAAGAAACCTGTATGTCAATATGTGCGTTGAGGATGCAATATTTCTTTAGGATCCATAAGACGAAACAAAATATTAAAGCAACCATAAAGATCAAGATGTCGATCTTTATGAAGACAGGACTCATCATAGGTGGTCCACCTTTGTAAATTAAAGTACACCACCTTCTATAAAAAGTTAGTTGTTACAACAACGACGACCAGAACTTGTAGACATTCCAGAAGCATTCCAAGGAACGTCATGATCTAGAAAGAAAAGTCAATGTAAGATTACATACAGATAGAGAGTACCTTATTGCTATAGTATTTCTTTAGGATCCACAAGATGTAATAAAACATTAAGGCAACCATAGTGATCAAAATCATATTTATGAAGACAAGACTTGTCATAGGTGGTCCACAAAAGAACAAAAGCTTGCAGTTCAGTTAATCTATAGCCCAACATAAATGTAAATTTAATCAGTAAAAAAAACATAAATGTAAATTTAACATGGTATTCGAGCGGATTGCATAGTAAGAAGTTTAATCTCAAAAACATGGTATCAGAGCGAATTGCATAGAAAGAAGTTTAATATAAAAAACATGGTACCAAAGCGAATTGTATGGAAAGAAGTTTAATATCATAAACATAGTATCGGAGCAGATTGCATGGAAGGAAGTTGATACAGCCCTACCAATTCCACTGTGCTCTTCGGAGGTCGAGCCAGGCGAAGGTAGCAGGTCCGCACAGGATCCAGTTGAAGTTGGTGCTATTCTGGATCCGAAGACACGACGCAACCGCAAGCAGCCCGCATGGATGGAGGACTATATCGTCCATGCATAATTATCTCTTTATCTGTTCATATTATCTTTTTTTATCTTTTGTTACTCCAGCCATGCATGTAGTGATAAGTCTTTCATATATCAATTCGTATTAGGTTTATCTAGTAGTTTTATCTTTAGTTTTATCTTTTGTTATATATAGTGGTAGTAGGGTTTACTATGGAGTTATGAATAAAGCTGAGAGTTCTTTTCTCTTCTCTTGAACATCTCCTCTTCCCCACTATTTCTTTCTCCACCCTGTCATCTTCTTCTTCTTGAGAGTAAGTACCCACTCAAAGTGGTACGGTAGATACGACGGTGCCGACGGAGTCGTATCATTGGTGCTTTCGTTGAGAGCAGAACCATGGTAGAGTCCGAGATGCTGGAGGCCATAAAGGCCATGACAATGCAACTACAAGCACAACTGCAGGCTCAACTGGAGGAACAAGCAGCCACATACCATCAATCCTGGCAGAAAGGGATGGCCGCCACGGACACACGAATAGAAGAGCTCCGCCTGCAACTGGTGGGATCTCCTGCGTCGGCTGGGTTTGGGTGACCCTCTCCTCAAAATTGACCGCCCGAGCCACCAACAAACGACACAAGCGTCAGTCACCTGATCCGACCAATGAAGATGGAGATACCTAAGTTTGATGGATCTGATCCTAATGGGTGGGTATTTTGGATCGAGGAATTCTTTAACTTTCATGAGACCCCACCGAATCTCAGATTGCGCATCGTGTCGTTCCACATGGAGGGACGCGCGTCAGCCTGGTATCAATGGATGAAGGGGAACAATCTCCTCACAACATGGCCGGAGTTCTTGGTGAATCTCAAACAACGCTTTGGCACATCTCAATATGAGGATCACCAGGGCTCTCTTTCAAAACTGACACAAACCACCACAGTCTCTGAATTTCAAACGGCGTTTGAAGATCTAATGAATAAAGTGACAGGGATATCAGAGGAGCTACTTGTCTCGTTCTTCATTACCGGCTTACGATCGGACATACGACGAGAGATGATGCTAACCCGTCCGACGTCACTCATGGAAACCTTTGCGTTGTCACGAGCCTATGAAGCACTCATCGAAGAAACGGTGCAAGACCAACGTCCTTGGATCAAGGGAGGATCATGACCCAACCTGCAACTTCGGATGGCAACCCCAATGAAGAGTCAGGCAGCCACTTCTGTTCACAACCCTTCTAGTTCTCCATCACCAGTCCGCACCCCCACCTCGGGTCCGGCATTAATGGGCCAGCCCACGAAGACCAGAGGACAACCACCCCTTCTGCCAACACCACCCCTCCCAATTTGACGTCTGACACCCGCAGAGCTCTATGAAAAGAGGTCCAAGGGGATCTGTTATAACTGTGACCAAAAGTGGAGTATGGGACACCGATGCCGCAGCAGGTACTTGCTTCTTTTAGGTACAACCGACGATGACTCGGAGGAGCTGCAGGATGAAGATTCACCCACCACGCCGGAGGTAGAGGTGGTTACCGGGGATATCTCGAGCTTGAACACATTGGCGGGCTCGACCTCCGAAGAGCACAGTGGAATTGGTAGGGCTGTATCAGAAGTTTAATATCAAAAACAACTTTGGACATAGTCAACGAGGAAATAGGCAGTACAGTTGCAGACCCAATCAATACGGTTTCTAGAAAAAGCAGGCACATAAACAGAAAACCCTCTCATTTCTCTGATTTTATTATGTGATGCATTCAGTTTATTAGGAGTCGTGGAGTCTGATATGGTGCATGTATGCATGTAATGGAGCACGTACATGCACATAGTGGAGTCTGTACAAGTTGTGTCAACTGCCACGTGGCAGAGTATGTATGGCAAGGTTGTTATATAGCCAATAGAATCAATGGAGTGGGCAGAAATCCTCTCAGCTTATCTCCTTTCTATCCCGATCTTGTCTCATATGATGAGAAATTTTCTCAATGGTAAAAAATTGTGAGGATATGTTAGTGGAACTTATGTGAATTATGCTACTATGATAAATGTTTAGGAAGAAAACCTAAACATTCCGAGCTACACAATTATAACAAGAATATTCTTAAAATTATAAAAAATAAATCAATTTTTTTTTTATCTCAATTGGTTAGAGCACCGCTTTAGTAAGTAGGACGTCTTAAGTTCAAATCTCAATTAAAGCAAATTTATTATTTTTTTTTATAGTCCGTGTGTTTTTTATATATTTTAAATCAAAAATTAAAATTTCTTCTCATATAAAAGTAAAACCCTGCTAGAACAAAAAAAAACTTTTTTTTGGAAAAAAAAATGAATGAATAAAAGACAAGTAATCTATCCAAGTTCTTTAGCTATGTGCACACATACACAATTGAACTATTCAGCTGTAAGACTTCTGGAAATAAACCAGTTAACAGAAAGCAACATTCAAAGAGAGGACTATAGACCAGTAGTGGCCGAATCCAGAACGGTCAAGGCTCCTCGACACCCACCCGGTTCGAGGATGCTACCGAGACGCTGACTGATGATCCCTGCGCACACGCTGAAATTCGATGTTATGCGCACAGATTCGATCCCTGCTCAAGCGCTCGCGTGGTAATCCTAGCTAGGCGGGGCTGACCGCCTGGCTCTTATGTCCAAAAAAGAGAGGACTATAGACTTCTAAGATGCAAATTTTTATTTTTATTTATTTTTAATTTTACATTATTGGTAGGAGCACCACATATCACCTTTGTATAAAACAAAGTGATATGTCCAAGTTCTTTAACTTTGTACAATATATATATATACACACAGTTGAACTGTTCATCCAAAAAAATTCTTGAACTAAACCAGTCAAAAGAGCTCAAAATGAACTTTGTTTGTGAAGGCCTAGACTAAAAGATGCATTTTTTTTTTTCTTTTTCACATTATTGGTAGGAGAATCACATATCTCTTTGCGCTTCAAGTTATTGTTCTCGTCGTTGTTTTGGTACTTGCACTTTGAGTTCTTGGTACCTCTAGGCAGATTTTTGTGCTTAGTGTTCTCACCAAGCTCATTTGGGGAATCCCTGATTTTTTTATTATGTTCCATTGCCTCCCTCAACAAGGACCTGAGCTTCCATAGTGTGCTCTCACTCTGCAAAACAAACATTTTGTTATCATAATACATACATTGACTGCAAGAGAACTGCACAAAAAATTATTGGTATGTTGAAAAATGAATCCAGGTTTTCCTCTTTGTGACAAGCTAAGAAGTGTGCCAAGCCAACAACTATAGGATGCTGAATTAAACACAAATAAAAACAACCAAATAATGAACAAAGTTTCATATTTAATGGTAAAAGATTTGTGACTAAGTAAAATAAGTGATGGCATGTTTATGTCAAGGATTTCATGCGGAAGAAAAGTAATTAGACAGAAATCTTGCTTGGATTTTTCAACTGTTATGGCAAAATAGCAAACATAAAAAAAAAAAAAAAAATACTAGTCCTTTTTCTGGGGGCCGATAGTTCTTTTAGTAGTGCCAGACATCAAGCTGAGTGAATAGAAAACTGAAAATTGTTGTGTATGACAATATTGACCTGTTTATCCAAGTCCAGATCCACCACTTCAAGATTAGAGTGTAAGCTGGAATCTTTTTTAGCAACAATCTCCAATGCCTTGAAAATATCCTCAAGAGACAAGTGGCAGAGCCCTTTGGAGAGTTGTCTTTTGTCTTCTGCAGACATTTTCCTAGAAGTACTTATCCAAAGTTAGAAATGCACACAATGGAAAGAATTGAAATAAATTAGAGTGCAAGAAGGCACAAGAATAACAGATAATAATATAGGTTGACATGAGCTTTTATTGAAAATTTATGATAGAAAACAACTTAAAATGTTCAATCTATTCATATAGGCCTTCTAAATGATACAGGAAGCAACTAAAGAAGTAGGATTATGTAAATTTTAACTCGTGTTACCTACAACAATCTATGCCAGATGGCACTGTTTAAATCACTTAATTAATCAAAGAGCTGGAAAAATGTAAGAATTTTCTCAATGTCAAAGACAAAGTACATATACAAAATAAGCTTCTGATGAATATGCATTACGAGCATTATCAAATATCAAACTCATATGGAGAACCTCATTAGTTAACTTTTTTCCTCAAAATATGACAACCATTACCACAGAACCATCAAGTTTTCCCCAATGTTTAAGCTTGGCCTACGTACATACCCTTTTATCCAATCATTTCTATCAGGATTGGCATTCACTTCACATGCCAACAATCCATTTCATGTTATGCTACTAGTAATTACAATATAATCATTTTTGCTATGATTAAACCACTCGTTTGACTGATAGTTTGCACATGGGAAATTGATAGACTTAATTTCATACTTTAAGCTACTTACTAAACCACTCCTTCATGAAGTTGGAACAATTCTTTATCTAATAGATCTTTTTTTTTTTTTTTTTTGCAACAGCCTCATTTATCATGGAAGTAAGACTAGCTTGGTTTATTGATTAATCATAACTTCACATAGGATCTCGGTTAATGTTTTAGTGACTAGTTACCACAATGAATCACCAGAAGAAAACTCACATTTAAAATATTGAACCAACAAAACAAATGTGATAAGTAGGATATAAGATAGAAAGAATTAATGTGTAACAAAGAAAGAGATTTTGTTTAAAGCATACACCTGCATTTATGAACCACCGTTTCTCTAAGTTCCTCTAAAAGCAAATTAAGCTTTGTAAGCTGACAAAGGAACAAAAAATGATAATGAGATACAAAACAAATATTAGCATTAACTAAAAAAGAGCAGATTGAATAAGGCTTCCTCAGACTTGTTACTTCTGTTAAGGGTAAAAGAAAATTTATTCTAGATGCATTCTTGGGTGTATTGGTATGTAGTTATTAATATAAGTAGATCCATAAGAGTACACTATCTATGACATAACCACTTCCGTATTGCTAACCTGTTTCTCTCCTACCAATTCCTTTCAGTGATTGTCCACGAATTTTATTGAAAGGTTTTGCCAGAATTCTTTTTTTTTTCCTTGTCCTATCTCAAACTAGGTGCCACATTTAGCATCTCTACAGTCTCAACAGGGAAAAATAAAACCACATGTAGTAAGCACACTATTGTTTCTATGTATAAAAAGACTATGAACTTGCATTTGGCAAACTTATAGAATCATGTTACCTCATCATTTGTATCCTTTGCCATTTTCATCATAACAGCCTCTTGAGCAATCTGCCTATTAATTTTTGCCTGTGTTTGTGCCTCCTCTTGTCTTCTTTCCTATTCAAATAGGAACATAGTGCATGATAAAGGACTAAATGCGAGAATATAGACCAGTATAGCAGCAAAACCACTTTTACCTCTTCAAGGACCATTGGCAATAAGTCGAGCCACTTGTCTTCCAATCTGCCCAGCAAAGCCTTGGCCATTACATGATATTCATTTTTCTCACCATTATAGGTCATGGCGTTTGTGAAGACCAATCTAACATCAGCGTATATTTCCCGAACATTTTTATATCCACTGCCATTCTTCGCTTCCATCCGATTCTTAATGGTGTTGAAATCCATAGGTTTCTTAATTATCTAAAATGACAGTAAAACAAAAACAATCAATGAACATTCATCAACATTACGAAATGAAAAATATTGCAATAAATGGACTCGAAGCAAGACTCACAAAACGGAGGTTAGAAGTTTTAAACAGCAGCCTGGCTTAACCAATTAATTTGAAATAAAAAGATAAGTTAATTAAACATACACAAGGGCATGGGATCTTGTTGAAGCTAGTATTACCTAAAATTTTAAGTATGCAAAATAACAAACATGTGATAGATGATAACAAAAGCCGTGCAAGTTGTAGAGATAGAAATTTTTTCCTCAAATATCATTGTTAACCTAACAAAATTAAATTGCAAATTGTTTGATACATAAGCAAATAAAAGGCTACTTCGATTTTTTTATTTATTACAGTTCTCACCATTCACCAAATAAATTAACTGGAGAAGCTAAAATAATTTGCAGAAAAATCATGTCAATTAAGAAATTAAGAGCTCCAGCATACAGAATCCAAAGAGGAACATAGATGGAAAAAGACATTGAAACATAATATTAGATAATGAAGAAGGGAGAGTGGCATTTAAAAGCTAGACTAGGGAGAGGGGAAAATAAATTAAGACACTGTTGAAGGGAGGTTAGCTTGGATTTAGTTAATGTTTGGATGAATCAAGATCCATTATCCAACTCCGGCTTGAAATAATTTACACCTGAGTACAAGCTGGGTTAAATATAATTCAAGCTTAGCTCAAGCTAGAGCTAGATTGATCAAGCTCTGGTTCTTTACATCCCAATCAATAAGAATGTTGAAACTTGATCAATTTATTTGGATAAATTTATACTAAAAGATATCATTTTCAATAGGTAAATATGGTCTAAGATTTTACGGCACTCTAAGAGGAATGCAACAAAGAGTGGACATAGAGTAGTACCTAAATACACATCTTCTCCGTATATAATCACTAGTTAGACTTTTTTTAGCTGTTTTTTTAACAATCTTTTGTTATTATTAATGATGCAACCTAGATAGTTCATTTCTACTCACAATTTTGATTTGCGGAAACAATCATCTAAATTTTGGGGGCATCATTCATCTATTAGCAAGAAAATATAAAGATGATGGTTAAAAAGCAGTACAGTAACAGGTAAATAACTGTTCATACATGCCTCCTCGACACTTTTTGCTTTACAGAGAGCCGAAATTACTTTGAACCTCGAATTAGTTCATCAAAGCTTTGCTTTGGATCATATTATGTTATGCTAAAGAGCCCAAATAAATTCTTTTACATGAGAAGTCAAATGCCATCCACATTTTTACTATGAGATAAAAACTAGCACAGAGAAATTCTTAAATGAATAAAGCCCCAAAAAATTGGTGATGGCATGTTGTATCACATACCATGCATAACTTTCATAAAAAAAAAAGTATTTAAGGAATTTTCAGGTTAAAAAGAAGCATGACCTTGTAATAGTCATGAAGTTGAAGGCCTTCGACATCAACAGGATCCATGAATGGCCCAGCCCACTGGTGTTTTAGGATCTGGAGAAAGAAAATCAATCAACAGTACAAAACCAATGTGATATCAAATAAACAAAGACTGCATCATTTACAGAGTTTAAATGGAAGAATAGTAGCTAGGTATCAACATACTGTGCTCAAACTAATTAACAAATGCTTCGGTTATGAAGTGAGCAATTAGGAAAAGGTTTTTCTTGTCAGGAAAAGGTGTATTGCACATAGATAAGGAGTTATCTGTACATTTTAGATTTTACTTCAACTTTCTCTTCCCATGTTCCATACAGGCATTCATGTGATCAGAAATTAGCATACATCCTTTTTCAATCTAAAAAATATTTAGAAAACAAATTACCAATACCAATGGTGTAAACAATCTAGGCTTGTGTCAAACGCAAATTAGCATCCTCTTTGGCTTGTTAGAATTGAATAAGGATTACTACAATCTTAATAATCAGAAAATATTCAATATCTAGATTCACTTCTTGAAGTTCCAAATTGATAAGAGGAAAGCATCAAATTGGATATGTGTGGATTGAACTCTTATAATAGAGGAAATGGAAAAGATACAATAAGCAAAATTCTATCCTTTAGTTTGAGAAAGTAACAAAAAATGATGAAAAAACCAACAAAAGAAATCTGCCTTTCCCCTGTTTATCCTCACTCAACAAACTCCAAATCAATCAAACATAAGATACTCTTTTGCTGAATGGCAATGCAAATGAAAAATTACAAACTGGCATCTCTGCCTGTCTGGGGAGGGAGGGATTACCAATGATCTACTACAATCTAGGGGTGTGTCAAACTCAAATTAGTGTGGTCTGTGGCGTGTTAGCATTGAACAAAAACTATTGCAATCATAATAAGTCTGTCAAGTCAAAATTTTTTTAATTTCTAAATGTTGTTCTTGAAACTCTGGATGGATGGAAGGAGCCATATAGGTTATGACCATGAATGGATCAAGCTTCTATAACAGAGGGAAAGGAGATAACATACTAAGCAAGATTCTTTCCTTTGATTTGAGAAAGTGAAGAAAACAACATGAATAAGGCAAAGAAAGAAAATATCATTGATGGAATTATCTCTTCATTTTCTGCAGAGGAACACACTATACTAAATAAAAAATAAACAATAAAAACTCTTATATAAAAAGGTAAATCATGAGCACAGTGCAAGAATGAAGATAGCATGACACTAATTAAACCATTGACATCCAACACTGAAGTCCAAGCAAGACTCCAACTCACCTGGCGAAATATCTCACCGAACCGACGCATGATCTCCTGCATCCTCTTCGACGGCGCCGCGTCATTGACCTCGACGTCCATGAACTCAGCATCAACCTCGGCATCACGAAACTTAATCCCCACCTTCCTACCTTTGCCCTTTGAGACCGGTTTCCTCCCAGAACCGCCCAATGACTTCTTGCTCGCAAAGAAACGGTCCAACTCGTCCACTCTCCGCTCCATCTGCACAAAAACACAAACACATTACATGCACCATGCATTCAACAACCCATCAAGCCAAGAAGAAAAGAACGAAGGAACCGTCGAACAGACCCTATCGACCCTGGAGACGATGCCGCCGA
This sequence comes from Dioscorea zingiberensis, assembly GCA_026586065.1. NCBI lineage: Eukaryota > Viridiplantae > Streptophyta > Magnoliopsida > Dioscoreales > Dioscoreaceae > Dioscorea > Dioscorea zingiberensis. Next base: position 6,998,657 of record CM048820.1, on the reverse strand, counting down.
GGCTGCGCAGCAACGCCTCTTCATCCCCCAGCTCCGCACCGTGTGCTTCCGCGCTCGCCGGCTCTCCGTCGGGCAAACGCGCGCTGGCTTCCATGGCGTCGTCTTCGTCGTCGGAGGACATCGCTTTGTTGGCATTCAAAATCGTAGTAGTGGTAGTTCGAGGGAAACTTGGAGAAGAAGAAACAAATTTCCAAAAAAATTGGGGACTAAAATGGAAATAAGCACTGACGGTTGAACTGGAACACCGATTCATCAGGGACGGATTTGAGATTTTATCATTTACCAATACTTTTTTATAAAAGAAAAATGGAAAAATCTCATATACACCCTCGTGAAAATTATATTGATTTTTATCTTTAATATAAGTTAAAAATCAATTTAAAACTTTTCATAAGAGAGATAAAAAAAATGAAAATATAAAAAAACTCAATTGTAACATTGTTTGAAACTTATCTAAATTGCATTTTAATGTTTTTTCACTCTTAATATTTTCTATATTTTTTTGGCCTCAATTTGGTCTAAAACTATATCCAAATGTTTTTTTTTAACAATTTTAACATTTTATTATTTTCTCTTAAATAGACAATTAATTGGAGTATAGAAGCAAATTATTTGGGTTTTCAGAGTTTACAATAAATAATAGTTATAATATTTTAAAGATCAACTAAGACAACGAGATATATTGAAAAGGTTTAGGACATAAAACCGAATAATATGTTTTGGTAGATGAATCATGAATTACAACTATTGTTGATATATCCAAGTTTTATGTATAACATGGATACATAATAAAAAAATAAGAATACTTGAAAATTAACTATTACAAAATCTTTCAATTTATAGAACTTTACACAGGGTGAATTCTAAGCTACCGTGGCCCGTGGGCATTGTTCCCACAGTAGCTTTACGTAGTTGGGTCTTGGGGTGTTGTTTTTGGGTTCTAATGTTTGGTTTTTGGGTTCGGGGTGGGTTCGAAGTTACAGTGGCGCCGCCTTTTTCTGCTACAGTAATGCTACAGTAATGAACAGTACTTGAGCCTAAAAACAAAAAATTGGGACCTAATTTTACTATTCGGTACCATACCGTGTGGGTATAATCCACGGTATGGTAGAACGCACCCTTTACACAGAGACTCGGGGAGTGGATCCAAAAGTTTTATGATTCTCCTCTTAGCTTCCCTAAGTGTAGCTTCCTTCGCTAAGAGATCCACTAGGGTGTTGATTTCCCTCGGGACATAATCAATGTTCCGTTCTTAAGTCCTTATAAGATCTTCTTGCATCGATCAAAGGTTTTGCTTGTTCCCCAATCTAACCTTTTTCTTGTTCACAGTATATTCGTCACCCCAGAGTTGTCTGAGACCAACCATATATTTTTCAGCTCTAATGAGTGTGCAACTTCTAGCTCCAGCTCTATTTATAACTTTCATAGAAAAGCACACCAACTTCCCCTACTTTTAAAGTATAATATGAAGTAATCTTACTTCTTACAAAATAAATATAAAAAAAAAAGAAATGAGCACTTTAGGACTCTTCTACTTCCGTTCGAGATGAACATCAGAAATGTTAACTTCCCTTATTTTCCCTCACTTTGGTGAAATGAGACTTCCGAAAATTCTCACAAAAAAACACCTCCTAAAATAGGGTTAGTAATAAATGCATGAAATCCCGAGAGTGAGGAAAGAGCTATTGCTCCCTCTTCAAAATAAATGAGCAGAAGTGGAAAAATCAGCTCACTTCCCAACAACTACAGTACAAATGAATGCCCACTTCCGTCGGTGCTGCCTCTCCAGGAACCAAACTCCCATCAATCGACCAAGACAATCAACCCATGCTCCTCTGGAGGCGTGCACATCACATGATCCTTCACGTGAAGCTCCTCGACCTATAAATATCTTCACCGTGACTCCAATCACCGGCGCTCTGGCCTCCGCTCTTGTTCAACACTGGTAAGGGCTAAATCCCTTTCATCTGTGCTCTCATCTAACCTTGTTAAAGTAACTTTTATAAGAAATTGTTTTCAGGGTGATTTGCAGCTTGTTTCTTGTCTCTTGGAGATTACTTGGGGTTTTAATCCTGCATATACAACCAATTTCTTGAAGAACTAAATATTAGAAATTATGTTCAGTTTTAAGGATCAATTAATTACTCATTGAATGTCAGACAATATAATTACAACAATCTTTCATAGTTACAAAGTTGCACTATGCTAAGATATTCTCTTGATGAGTTTTGTGTATTCTCAGTGCAGATTTCTCAAGAAGGTCTGATAAAATGATGCAAAATGGTCATGACCAGGTTACAAGGGTTTTGTTCTGTGGTTTTGAGTTCTCTGCTTCTCAGATATACACACAACAATATTTGGAAACTTACCCATTTATAAAGGTCCTTCCTTACATTACTTAATTTGGTCTACATTATATCCTGTTTAATTAACCTTGATGCATATTTGTGTGGAGATATAGGTGGGATATTGGTGGCTGTGGATTTATTTCTTTCATGTGCTATATAATTATAAAATATCGGTCTCAACTGACAGTTACTCATGTTTGGTATTTCTTTTTCTATTTTGAGAAAAAGGCCAAGTCAAAGTTGGTAAAGATTATGAATAAGGTATTGAAATATTGGCATGAAACTTTAGATTGCAATGGTAGGATTCATTTACTTTTGAGATTTGAGGAGCTGACCTAAGGTATATGTTAACTGTCTCTTGTTTCTTTCCTTTTAAGGGAGTCCAATGTTTACAGATTACAATTTACTCAGATAATCCTACTTTGAGATAGTTGACTTAATGAGTTGAGGCTACACTACCGCTCCTCAGTTCCTATCTTCATTTCTATATATGGTCGATGCTAATATTCTCTTTTAGCGTAGCAAATCAACAATGATCCTAGGATTACTGGTTTCCATTATGAATGACCTATGGTTTGGTGTATTTGATCACATACTAAACATATATAAATAAGAAGAGAATTGTTTTCAACCATTGAGGATTGTGATTTTGTGTAGTTCTGTACTTTGTCAACAAATAGATTGCAGCACATATGATGAGCATGGCTGAGATGCCAGTGTTAAGGTAGATTTGCTTTACAACCAGGAAGGTTCCAGTGAACTCATATATTCACTTAGTACAATTTTCTGGAGTTGGTTGTGAAGCCCCGGAACCAATTTTGAGATATCTGGAAGAGGATCCAAAATTCCAAACATGTCAGTCCCTATACTGTTTATCCCTGAGATGAAATTCGACCATGGATCTTTAAAATATTCACAGTCAACAACAACTCTATCTACATTGCATTTATGTAACTGAAGATTATTTACCCCTTGCACTTCAGTTGAAGGGTTTGAGTCGTGGAAACAGCCTCTTGCAAAATATAGCAAGGTAAGGCTGTGTACAATGATCCGAGTGGTTCGACCGTTCCCCTGCCCTACTTCAGTTGAATAACTACATTTGGCAAAATGCTGCTTCTCTTTAAAAATGATTTGTTTCACATTTTGCAGGTTGATGTGGTAGCTTGTGACGATGTGCCTAATGTTATAGATAAATACCATGTATGTGTGGCTAAACTGTGCCAACTAAATTCAAAAGTAATTGCAAGAGCGGTCCGGATGAAGCTTATCATTCAGTTTGGTGTTGGGCTTGAAGGTCACTTTATTCTATAAATCCATCTGCTATCTAAAATGTTTTTTGTTTTTTCTGACTATTCTGTAGTCTCTCTTGGTTTGCTAATCCATTTGGTATTGTTCAAAAAAATTCTCTTAATGGACATCTCATAACCTCATCCATTTGTTATCAAATACTCAACCCAGCAATCTTTTGTTATTCTCATTGTAGGTGTTAATATTCCTGCTGCCACAGCCCATAACATTAAGGTGGCAAGGATTCCAGGACAGTCATGTGGAAATTCTTCATCATGTGCTGAAATGGCGATATATTTGATGTTGGGCCTTCTTCGGAAGAAGGTTATCTGAGTTAATAATCTTCTAGCAAGTTAAGTTGTTTATCTGATTAGTTTCGGAATCATTTCATATGGCTGCTTTCCCTCTTTCATTTTTTTCTCACAGAAGGAGATGGAAGCCTCTGTAAAGCAGAAAAGGTTAGGTGAACCAGTTGGAGATGCACTAATGGGAAAAACAGTAGGTTTTTCACAATCCTCTTCTTTTCAGTAAATAGTTACATGATTGGAACAAGTTTCATGTTTTACTTCCACTATGGAACTGATTTTTGAGTTTTCCCGTGTTTCATCTGACAATTGTACAATTTCTTATAACTTACATCAGTTTTCCGCCTTCTTTCTAATATGAGAAGCCAGACTTGCAATTCAACTTATTTATCACGGGAGGTAGTTCACATTATCTGTGTCATTTTATTTTTTTGATTAAAGTCGACAAGCGACCCTCTCAAAGGACGAACCCAGCTGCACGGAACATCCAAAGGCTCACGTGCAACGCACAGAACACCCCTCATGAGCGCACTGTGCCCTCACCTTGCATAGAGGAGAATTCGAACACGGAACCTCCCGGTTGAACACCTCTTATGCAAGAGACCCCATACCACTCGACCCCTCATGTCGTTGGTCATTATCTGTATCATTTGTCCACCTAATGTTGCAAATGTAAGTGTGTTTGTGAAATATCATCAACTAAAACCATAGGCCATGCACATACATCTTGCCAAAAATTAGCAGGGTTTAATGGGTTTGTCAGGTAAGCAATATGTCGTAAACACACCCACTCAATTAAATGTCCAAATATGGACACCTAGTTGATTGCTGATCTTTAGAATAAATTTAGAAACAATCTTCCAAAGATTAAGCTTCTTCCAGCTTTATGGTTTCACTCCGAGGTGGTGCATCATTTTCTAGTGGCAACTGATTTGAATAAGTGGGTTACTCTTGACTGCCTTAAGATCTTTTGGGTTATGAGACATTGTTTTGGAAAACAATTTTGCAAGGAATTATTCCTCCATCCTTATTTTGGGTCATTAGACATGGTTGTATTAGTGCTGTTGACCATAAAACGAGTATTGGGGAATTGTTTATAAAGCTGATCTGGGTATAGAGCTTGTTGTTTACAGCTATGGTTTTGATTTTGAAATCTACTTTCTTGGTAAAATTTTATCAACTGATAATGAAAGTTGAAATCTCTTTAGTTGAGGCTACCTTTGTCTTCAAATTATATCAATTACTCTTTGTTGGCAGTTGGGACTGCCTCTTCGATGAATTTGGTTTGTCAACTCCACTCTTCCTTTTGAAAATTTTCAATTTTGCTGGCATCTGTACAATGCTAGCAGATATTTTAATGTGACTTGCATATCATAATCGTGTAATAAGGTCATGGCATGCACCTTGAGACCTAAATATCCAACTAGGCTAAAATAATTATATTCAAGAAATTTTTTCAACAAGTAAACAAAAGAATATATGTGTGTGCATGTGTGTGTCTGTGTTTGATCTTCGGCTTTCTTAAGGCCTCTTATCTTATGTAGCATGAAGAAATTTCTTAATATTTGTGTTGTCTTTTTTATTTGATTGACTAAACAGCTATCAATATGTCATTTATTGCCCCAAGCTCCTAAAGGAATTTTTGTCTGGTGTTTCTCATTTCTTAAACTTGATGTTGACTTGTTATAATTGCAAAGGTCATATTATTACATATGAACCATATTGAAATCTAGGTCTTTATCATGGGATTTGGAGCTATTGGGAAGGACCTTGCTAAGAGATTGCATGCTTTCGGAGTAAAAATTATTGCTACTAAAAGAAGCTGGCCTGCTGGCTTACTGCAGCAGCATGGTATGTGGGAAATATTTGTTAGTTTTTGTCAGTATTTGCATATTGAAATTCGTTAGTGATATTTCTCAATCATTTAATCTTCAGGTTCTAAGGATGATGATATTAGCGGTCTAGTTGACAAGAAAGGAACTCTTGAGGATAACTATGAATTTGCTGCTGAAGCTGATATAGTGCTCCCCTGCTTGACCTTAAATTCTGAAACAGTCAGTTTTATTCATTGCATATTTCTCCCATTTCTTTCCTTTTGCCTTCCACTGATGTCTTTTTAACTTATGAAACTTGCAGGATGGCATCATCAATGAGCAGTTCCTTTCTTCTATGAAAAAGGTTGTTATTTACTCAAATTCTAAATAAAAATCTTCTTCCCATTATATCAAAATCATTTGCAATTTATGTCCTTTAGATTGACTCAATGGTGAGTTGCAGTTTGAGAGAAATGATATTTTAAGATTCTCTCAATCAGATCTATACTGAAATGGTGTATACATTCTATATGTTCTACTATACTCACAAAGTTATCGTACTGTAATGTTTGATTGCTATTCTTGCAGCAGTTGGTAGCCTTTATTTGACATCTAGTTCAACAAAATTTAAAATCATATATCCATGATTAATATAAGCTGCCTTATTTTATAGGACATCACCATACAGTAGCTTAAGCTATTTGTCTCACCATCTAAAAGCTTGGCTATTATACTTACAAACTCAATACTTGAAATGCTCATTCTTTTGTCTATACCAAATTGCATTGTGAACAGTAGTTCCATTTTGTTAAACTTGAAACATAATATTTCTACATTTCTTCATTTGAGGTTTTCTTTCTACTCTTGGTTATTTGGCAAGGGTTCTCTTTTGGTGAATATTGCTCGAGGCCGTCTCCTGCACTATGATTCAGTGTATCAATCACTCAAATCAGGTCACCTAGGCGGGTTAGCCATTGATGTTGCTTGGCAAGAACCGTTTAATCCTGAAGATCCAATACTACAATTCCCAAATATCATCATCACACCTCATGTTGCGGGTATTACAGAGTGTTCCTACAGAACAATGGCTAAGGTACACATAATATAACCCTCCTGAAACCAATCTAAAACATGTCCACAATTGTTTCAACAATTGCATATTGGTTTTTGCTGACACTGCCTTGCACCTGTGAAGATTGTAGGTGATTGTCTCATTGATTTTCACAATGGACAGCCATTAACAGGAATCGAATTTGTGAACTGAAGAACAGTATGATCATTTTGAGTGTGTTGTAACTGTTCATCCAGCAGTTGATGTGATCATTATTTCTTTCTAATGTATTCCAATGGATGGTACTTAATGCCTCCACTTCCTTGTTACTGTTTATTGAGGATTATCCCTAATTGAACTCCTGAAAATAATCATGAATGTTACATTATGGATTATCCCGAATAAAATCAGCATGAAAGGATCTACATGCTTTGTGTCATGAAGTAGCCGTCTATCATGACAATTGTAGTGAATGCAGCTGTGAAAGCTCTCGCTCTCTCATTTGTTGTCCAATTATCCATCTACATACTTGTTGCATTGATTCAGTGCTACAAACTTAAAAAAAAACTCGTAATGCTATTATGTCGGAATGATTTATTGGTTCCAATACTGGCTAGTCTGTAAAAAAGTCGAATACTGGCTAGTCTGTAAGAAAGAAATAAGGGCAGTGAAGCCCCACACGTCATTTGTGACTCTTATAACATTTGAATAGTAAGTTGAATAATGTTGGAAGTAAACATGATATCAATCATGACACATAAGAAACCCATAGTTTTTTTAACAATGCTACAGAAGTTCAGGTTTGTAGATGACATCGAACAATGCTATATTTTTCCGAACAATACCATTAATGTTGGATGATAATGAATCCCACCAAGATAGAAAAATAGATTTGAGCTACTTAAAACCCTGGAACAGAAAATAAGTTAGAAATGAGAAAGCTAATCAATTAAGGAAAATGGACCCAAAAACCAAAATAGTAATTAGTTTAGCTATAAGAACATGAACTAGAATGCTAATGGAGCTATGATTCAAAACAGTAAATTGATAGAACATTTCCTAGTTCAAACCAATTTACAAACTATTTGAAATCTTAGAACAGAAATTAGAGCAGAAAGGAACAATGCTAGAATACACTAGTTTGAAATTCTAACAGAAATGATAATGCTAAACAGTCAACAAGACAATAAGAAATCCAGAATAGTTATCATTTTATATGTTAGACAAAAACAAGATTGTCGATTAATGTACGAATCAAAATAATAATGAGATAGTACATTTGAAATTAGGATTGATGGTAGTTTTGAAAGCTGATCTCAGTTTAGAACATGTTTAAACCTCAGAATCCAACTAAGAACAATCGAATCAAATGGGAATTACCGTCCAATATATTGCTATAGGTCTACAGTTAATGCATACCACATTCAGTGAACGAAAAAGTAAACCAATGGTTTACTATTAATTTAGTGGTCACGAAAACTAAATTAATAACAATGTCAACAACAATAGCATACTGAATCGGATAAGACATAATGAATTAAAATCCATTGTGTCCAAAACTAATGTGGGCATTGCATATGCATATCCAACATGCGGGCGCATACATGGCTGTATGCCAACATATCCACTTCATATTTTAAATAATACACATGGGAAGGATGGTACCTAGATGCATGAAATCAAGTCTTGAAGAGAGTGTTCACAAGGACACAGAAACTTGAAGAGAAGATTGAAGATTCTATTCCTATGAAAGCCATAGAATTGAATACCAACCTTGAAATCCTGACATCTATGCAATGAAGTGAAGTGAAGCTTCAGAGATTCAGTAAAACGGCAGTGAAGTGCTTTGTGATGTAATCAAATTTGTGAATCTTCAGAAATTCAGCAGTGAAGTGCTTGTGATGTCAAGGTTGTTAATGAACTGTCATTGATTATGTGAAGAGCTACAATTAGGTCAGTGAACAGATCAATGTGAATTTAAAATCAGATTTGGTTAACAGATCAGTGATTAGGTCAGCTGCAATTACAGTCGGATCAGGAAACAGATTAGAGTTTTTCCAAACAGTAACAAATAGGCTTTTAGAATGTTGGAAAAATTAATGAATAATTAAACGATTCAATCTATATTTCACTGCAACAACAAAACAGTGCAATTAAACAGCAAGCACTATGAAACAAAGCATTCAAGTTAAGAATAGTCAAGCCTGGGTAGTGCTCTAAATGCCGATTTCGCCGACGAACATTCCGGCTAGTACTAGGGTTTTTAGAAGAGAGAGGGGTTGAAGTTGTTATCTCTAGCGCAGGGGCGTTCACTTGGGGGAGGGAAAGTGCAGGGAAGTGCGAAGTGGGCTGAAGTGGGAGGAAATCCCAGGTTCTAAATGAAATTTGAAGTGAAAGACTTTTGGTGTTCATTTCATCAAGTGAAGGGGCGAAGTCTTACTCTCCAAATGTTTTATAATAATAATAATAATAATAATAATAATGATAATGATAATGATAATAATAATAATAATAATAATGATGATAATAATAATAATAATAATAATAATAATAATAATAACCCACTTGAAAAGCCAAGTGGCGCTTTAAGACTAAAATGAGGAAGTGAATTACTTCAGAGTGGGCAAGTGTCACTTACGTGCAAAGAAACGTCAAAAGTGGCCGAAGTGGATCACTTCCCCCACTTCCCCAGGCACTTACCCCTAAGTGAACGCCCCTAAAACATTTCCTATTATTTATAAAGGAAGGAGTGGGCTGGGCCTTGGGCCCAGTCCCTCCATTTCCAACACGTTGACAAGAAGCTCCTCAGCCTATAAACATCTTTACCGTGATTCTAATGGCCGGAATTCTAGCTCGCGTTTTTCGGAGCTCCGCCCAGCGAGGAATCACCGGCGCTCGGGCCTCCGCTCTTGTTCGACACTGGTAAGGGGTAAATCCCTCTCCTCCACCTTCCAATGTGCTCATGGTCCTGCTTGGTGCTTGTTGAGAGTTGCGCCTCAAATGTTTGATGAATTTCCCGTGTGAGCAGGAGCTATTTCTTTGCTTTTCTTTAGCTTTGATTTTGATGACTTGGTTGTGTATGAGAATAATGTATGACAATAATACATAATTACAACCCTAGGAAGGTCATTATAAGGCAAACTTGTGAGGCCTGGAGTGAGATTGTTCAGGTAGAATGTTAGGGATAATGATTTTGCATTTAGTTGATATAGAACCATGCATGATGTAATGCAAGTTGAACAGTTTCAAATTTAAGGTCCCACTATGTATTGTGGCCTAATAGAGTTGATTATTTGAATCTTATCAACAAGAGGTTATCCTTTTATACAGCAAGAGTTGTGGCCTAACAGGGATAATTAGTGTTGAAATACGCTCTCATCTGTGCTCTCATCTAACCTTGTTGAAGTAACTTTTTAAGAAGTTGTTTTCAGAGTGATTTGGAGCTTGTTTCTTGTCTCTTGGAGATTACTTGGGTTTTTAATTCTGCGTATACAACCAATTTCTTGAAGAACTAAATGTTGGAAATTATGTTCAGTTTTAAGGATCAATTACTCATTGAATGTCAGACAATATAACAAGCAATCTGTCATGGTTTTCAATGTACCTTATGGAAGTTGGTTGCAAGAGCCACCAGTAATTTTTCTTAAATATTGATGTGATGGTTTTAGTTACAAAGTTGCACTACATTAAGATATTTTCTTGATGAATTTTGTGTATTCTCAGTGCAGATTTCTCAAGGTCTGATAAAATGACGCAAAATGGTCATGACCATGTTACACGGGTTTTGTTCTGTGGTTTTGAGTTCCCTGCTTCTCACATATACACACAACAATATTTGGAAACTTACCCATTTATAAAGGTCCTTCCCTTACATTACTTGATTTATTAATGAAACAACTTATACTTTCCCAGTTTATCAGTAGAGCCAGTAGATCATTCTTTGGTTTACATTATATCCTGTTTAATTCACCTTGCTGCATATTTGTGTGGAGATATTGGTGGGATATTGGTGGTTGTGGATTTATTTCTTTCATGTGCTATGTAATTATAAAATATCTGTCTCAACTAACAGTTACTCATGTTTGGTATTTCTTTTTCTGTTTTGGGAAAAAGGCCAACACAAAGTTGGTAAAGATTATGAATAAGTTATTGAAATATCAGCATGAGTGACATAATTGTCATAATATTATTTTCAGTAATATTGACATGAAACTTTAGATTGAAATGGTAGGATTCATTTACTTTTGAGATTTGAGGTGCTGACCTAAAGTGTTAACTATCTCTTGTTTCTTTCCTTTGAAGGGAGTCCAATGTTTACAAATTAATTTACAGATAAACCTACTTTGAGATAGTTGACCTAATGAGTTGAGGCTACACTGCAGCCCCTCAGTTCCTATCTTCATTTCTTTATATGGCCGCTGCTAAAATTCTCTTTGAGCGCAGCAAATCAACAATGATCCTAGGATTACCGGTTTCCATTATGAATGACCTATGGTTTGGTATATTTGATCACATACTAAACATATATAAATAAGAAGAGAATTGTTTTCCACCATTGAGGATTGTGATTTTGTGTAGTTCTGTACTTAGTCAACAAATAGATTGCAGCACATATGATGAGCATGGTTGGGACACCAGTGTTAAGGTAGATTTGCTTTACAACCAGGAAGGTTCCGGTGAACTCATAAATTCACTTAGTGCAATTTTCTGGAGTTGGTTGTGAAGCCCCAAACCAATTTTGATAAAGAAAAAGGAAGTGTAGATCTTCAAAATAGAACCTGTAATGGATATCTGGAAGAGGATCCAAAATTCCAAATTATGTCAGTAAAGCACTGAAATTGGGATATAAATAGTTTTCATGGAAAACTGATATATACCTTTAGATATCGTTGTGAAAATTGACTGTGTTGTTGATCTACAATTTACTACTCATAATGTTTCTATAATAATTCTGTTTTTCCTTATCAGTCCCTATACTGTTTATCCCTGAGATGAAATTAAACCATGGATCTTTAAAATTTTCACAGTCAACAGCAAAGCTATCTACATTGCATTTATGTAACTCAAGATTATTTACCCCTTGCACTTCAGTTGAATAACTGATGATGCTTCTCTTTAAAAATGATTTGTTTCGCATTTTGCAGGTTGATGTGGTAGCTCGTGACGATGTGCCTAATGTTATAGATAAATACCCTGTATGTGTTGTTAAAATGTGCCAACTAAATTCAGAAGTAATTGCTAGAGCGACCCAGATGAAGCTTATCATGCAGTTTGGTGTTGGGCTTGAAGGTCACTTTATTCTATAAATCCATCATCTAAAATGTTTTTTTTTCTTCTAACTATTCTGTAGTCTCTCTTGGTTTGTTAATCCATTTGGCATTGTTCACAAAAATTCTCTTAATGGACACCTCATAACCTCATCCATTTGTTATCAAATACTCAAGCCAGCAATTTTTTGTTATTTTCATTGTAGGTGTTAATATTCCGGCTGCCACATCCCATAACATTAAGGTGGCAAGGATTCCAGGACAGTCATGTGGAAATTCCTCATCATGTGCTGAAATGGCGATATATTTGATGTTGGGCCTTCTTCGGAAGAAGGTTATCTGAGTTAATAACCTTCTAGCAATTTTGTCACGGTGTTACTTTCTTGACTTTTTTGAGCCACTCTACCATTGTCTAAGGTGTGAACTTTCTATTTGATAATTCTAACCTAGTTTATATGTTTCCTCGAGAGTGACAAGCAAATTGGTTGCTTATTGAATGCTAAAACTGGACTGTGAAAGTTATGAGGGTCATATGTAAAGCATCTTACCATTATATACTGATGAAAGCTGTGTACTGCACATTGTCGTAAATAGATTATGTCATGCTTGCCTATACAATTCACTTATTCTTGTTTCTTCGTTCAACATCTTTCGTACCTTTTCCTGGCACAGTGTAACTGAATTTCAGTTACCAGCTAGGGTCTCATCCTTTTTTAGTAACCTTTTGTTGAATGGCATACCACCTGATACATAGAAGAAAATAAGATCTAAGATATCTTATGTGACTGCATGTTCTGATTTTTAGGAAGAAAATCTGTTCCAATGAGTAAGCGATGGTAATATCAAAGAAGAATGGACTCTAAAGTTGAATAATCTGCGAGGAAACAAGCTAGCTATAGGAATATAATCATTTCAAATTTTCAACGGGGAAAATTAAGTCAGTGTTTGGTTAAATATACACCCATTGTATCCCCTTGGAGCACAGACAATCAAAAGAGAAAGTCGGATACTGTGGATTTATTGTTTGCCCAAATTATATTCAGTTAATGGTACACATAGTTGTTCAATACAGCCTATAAGTGCATTTTTGTGCTGGCATGATCGACTGGAATGGGCCTTGTTAGGGGGATTTTCGAAAGTATGAGTATTCTTGCAATATATTAGCTGTTGAGTTAGAGACAGTAGAGAAATTGCCTTACTTAAAAACCTCTTTTCTAAACGATGTTGTTGCGTGCAAGTTAAGTATCTTATCTGATTAGTTTCTGAATCATTTCATATGGCTGCTTTTGCTCTTTCATTTTTTTTTCTCACAGAAGGAGATGGAAGCCTCTGTAAAGCAGAAAAGGTTAGGCGAACCAGTTGGTGATACACTAACGGGAAAAACAGTAGGTTTTTCACAATCCTCTTCTCTTCAGAAAGTAGTTACATGATTGGAACAAGTTTCATGGTTTATTTTCACTATGGAACTGATTTTTGAGTTTTCCCATGTTTCATCAGACAATTGTACAATTTCTTATAACTTACATCAGTTTCCCACCTTCTTTCTAATATGAGAAGTCAGACTTGCAATTCAACTCATTTATCATGGGAGGTAGTTCACATTATCTGTTTGTCATTTGTCCACCCAATGTTGCAAATGTAAGTGTGTTTGTGAAATATCAACTAAAACCATAGGCCATGCACATACATCTTGCCAAAAATTAGCAGGGTTTCATGGGTTTGTCAGGTAGGCAAAATGTCATAAACCCACCCACACAATTAAATAGCCAAATATGGACACCTAGTTGATTGCTGATCTTTAAAATAAATTTAGAAACGATCTTCCAAAGATTTATCTTCTTCCAGCTTTATGGTTTCACTCCGAGGTGATGCATCATTTTCTAGTGGCAACTGATGTGAATATAGTGGGTTACTCTTGACTACCTTAAGATCTTTTAGGTTATGAGACATTGTTTTGGAATACAATTTTGCAAGAAATTATTCCACCATCCTTAAAAAGCAGTGTAAGGGTGCGTACAATAGACCCAAGTGGTCTGACTCTTCCCCGAACCCTGCGCATAACGGGAGCTTTGTAGCACCGGGCGGCCCTTTTTAGACATGGTTGTATTAATGCTGTTGACCATAAAATGAGTGTTGGGGAATTATTTATAAAGCTGGTCTGTGTATAGAGCTTGTTATTTACAGCTATGGTTTTGATTTTGAAATGTACTTTCTTGGTAAACTTTTATCAACTGATTATGAAAGTTGAAATCTCTATGGTTGAGGCTACCTTCATCTTCAAATTATATCAATTACTCTTTGTTGGCAGTTGGGACTGCCTCTTCGATAAATTTGGTTTGTCAACTCCACTCTTCCTTTTGAAAATTTTCAATTTTGCTGGCATCTGTACAATGCTAGCAGATATTTTAATGTGACTTGCATACCATATATCTTTTCTTCTTCAATGCGAATTCATAATTGTGTAATAAGGTAATGGCATGCATCTTGAGACCTAAATATCCAACTAGGCCTGTTATGTAGCAATGAAGAAATTTCTTAATATTTGTGGTGTCTTTTATTTGATTGACTAAACAGCTATCAATATGTCATTTATTGCCCCAAGTTCCTGAAGGAATTTTTGTCTGGTGTTTCTCATTTCTTAAACTTGATGTTGACTTGTTATAATTACAAAGGTCATATTATTACACATGAACCATATTGAAATCTAGGTTTTTATCATGGGATTTGGAGCTATCGGGAAGGACCTTGCTAAGAGATTGCATGCTTTCGGAGTAAAAATTATTGCTACTAAAAGAAGCTGGCCTGCTGGCTTACTGCAGCAGCGTGGTATGTGGGAAATATTTGTTAGTTTTTGTCAGCATTTTCATATAGAAATTCGTTAGTGATATTTCTCAATCATTTAATCTCAGGTTCGACAGATGATGATATTAGTGGTCTAGTTGACAAGAAAGGAACTCCAGAGGATAACTATGAATTTGCTGCTGAGGCTGATATAGTGCTCCCCTGCTTGACCTTAAATTCTGAAACAGTCAGTTTTATTCATCACATATTTCTCCCATTTCTTTCCTTTTGCCTTCCACTGATGTCTTTTTAACTTATGAAACTTGCAGGATGGCATCATCAATGAGCAGTTCCTTTCTTCTATGAAAAAGGTTGTTATTTACTCAAATCCTAAATAAAAATCTTCTTCCCATTATATCAAAATCATTTGCAATTTATGTCCTTTAGATTGACTCAGTGTTGAGTTGCAATTTGAGAGAAAAATTATATTTTAAGATTCTTTCAATCGGATCTATGCTGAAATGGTGTACACATTCTATATGTTCTACTATACTCACAAAATTATCATACTGCCATGTTTGGTTGCTATTCTTGCAGCAGTTGGTAGCCTTAGATTGACATCTAGTTCAACAAGATTTAAAATCAGATATCTACGATTAATATAAGCTGCCTTATTTTATAGGACATCACCGTACAGTAGCTTAAGCTATTTGTCTCACCATCTAAAAGCTTTGCTATTATACTTACAAACTCAATACTTGAAATGCTCATTCTTTTATGTCTATACCAAAATTGCATTGCTAACAGTAGTTCCATTTTGTTGAACTTGAAACATAATATTTCTACATTTCTTCATTTGAGGTTTTCTTTCTACTCTCGGTTATTTGGCAAGGGTTCTCTTTTGGTGAATATTGCTCGAGGCCGTCTCCTGCACTATGATTCAGTGTATCAATCACTCAAATCAGGTCACCTAGGTGGGTTAGCCATTGATGTTGCTTGGCAAGAACCATTTAATCCTGAAGATCCAATCCTACAATTCCCAAATGTCATCATCACACCTCATGTTGCTGGTGTTACAGAGTGTTCCTACAGAACAATGGCTAAGGTACGCATAATACACACATAATATACTCCTGAAACCAATCCCAAGCATGTCCACAATTGTTTCAACAATTGCATATTGCTTTTTGCTGACACTGCCTTGCACCTGTGAAGATTGTAGGTGATTGTCTCATTGATTTTCACAATGGACAGCCATTAACAGGAATCGAATTTGTGAACTGAAGAACAGTATGATCATTTTGGTTGTGCTGTATGTGATCATTATTTCTTTCTAATGTATTCCAATGGATGGTACTTAATGCCTCCACTTCCTTGTTATTGTCTATTGAGGATTATCCCTAATTGAACTCCTGAAAATAATCATGAATGTTACATTATGGTTTATCCCTAATAAAATAAGCATGAACGTTTAGCTTATCGATTGCAGATTGATGTGTTATAAATTAAAAATGTCAGGTTATGCTTGGCGAGTTTGACTGTCAACTAAGCTCATTGGTGAGTTAAGGTTGAATTGATGATGGATTATATTTTAATTAGGTGTGTTTAAGAGTCAATGGTATGGGTGTAAACAAACCGGGTTGAGCATGTAAACCTTGGCTTACGTTTTTTCTGGCCAAATTTGACTTCAGCTTGAGTTCGGCTTGCTTAACTCAAGCCTATTTGAGCATAATTGCGCAATGAAGTGTGAAAATCCAAGCCAATTCTTTTTAAGTTAAGTTCGAATAATAGATTTAAATAACATTATTTCTAATTTTAGGTAATTAAAGTTTCCTTTTCGTATGTCTATTCATGTCGGTTTATTGGATGTGATGAATAAGACTTATTCTTTTGTATAAGGATTGATAAAACTTAATCCAGAATAAATAAATACCACTCTAGTATGAATTAGTTTATTTTGTATTAAAATTTGACTCTTTTTATTATATATACCTTTGATTTTTTGGTACCCATATTATTGATATTATATGATTATATAAATCAATTAATCAAAATTCAAATAAATAATTTTAAAATATTTTATTATATTTATAAATTAAAATTTTCATTATTTAATTAAAATTATAATATTCTAACATTACATACACCTTAATAAAACTTTTCCTTTCTTATCATGCCAAATGAAGAAATTTGAAAATTCTTATATATATATATATATATATATATATATATATATATATATATATATGGAAATGTTAGTGTGAGTAGCGGTTATGAGACAATAACTTGAATTTATATATATATATCATGATATGATCGCGAGTCGCTCTTTTTGGCCCATTTGCACATGTTTGAGAATTAATCAGTATGGATGGAAAGAACATCGAAAAATAAGCAAGCATGTCAATTTTCATATAATTTGAGAACTTATAGGGTCTTCATCTTAACGGGTGAAATTTTGAACAGGTAAGATTTCTATAAATTTTCACATGTTAAGATAAAGACCCTACAAGTTCCCAAATTGTATGAAAATTGGCATCTTAAACATTTTTCAATGTTTTTCCATCAATACTGGAAATCTTTCAAACACGCTCCAGTAAAATGGGAAGTAAATGAGCTTTAGGCCTTATCATTATCATGATTATATATATATATATATATATATATATATCTATGACCATTAAAAGATAAAAAAAAAAATTAACTATAAAAATGAACACCTTGCTCCACGTTTCTTTTCCAAACATCTTTCTTAATAAAACTTTATAAATATTTATTAAAAACTTAAGGTACTTAAAATCATTTATTTTCAAACTCTAAATTTATCTAATTCAAGTTTTTTTTTTCATATATATATATATATATATATATATATATATATATATATATATATATATATACAGTCATGTTAGAGTGAGGTTGGCAGCAAATGCTGACGGGTCTCACTCTATATATATATATATATATATATATATTCAATTGATTTAAGTTTAGTATATCATTTTCCCTCTAAAACACTGATGCAAACATTAAACCAAACTGAAAAACATTAATCAGATCCCCTAAACGAAAAAGTGCTTCTCTTGTTCCAAATCCAGGCATGTGCAAACATGTGGAACTTTGGAAATGAACCCGTGAACTGATAATCAAAACCATCTCCATTTCTTCTGCTTCTCAAACTCTTCTTCTTTTTCACTCTTTCCAACATTCAACTTGTGAGTACGATTTCTTGTCCCTTTTTTTTTGGCATTTTTGTTTAATTATGCTTTCATGAACTGTTTTAGAAGTTCTTAGATTGTAATTGGAACTTAACTTCTTGGTTGTGAATGGGTTTTTAATTTCTAGTGGGCCTAAGTATAATTAATTTTTTAATTCATTATAAAAAAAAAAACTTGAGTTGACTTTGAGTATTAGTTAAACACTCTACTTAGATTTGGAGAGAGAAAAGTTATCATGTGGAACTTAATAATGTTTGTCTTGTTGATAATTCCTATTAGAGAAAAAAACATAATGAATCTTTTTGTTCTCACTAAATGCTACTTTCTAATGCTCCTAGACACATCAATCTACATTTTTGTGGTGCTTTGTTGTGTAGTTTCAAACTTCAAAGTTGTGCAATTTTATTTTATTTTATTTATTTATTTATTTATTTTTTTAAGAGTGGATAAACCATATTCATTTATTTATGAGTTAAAGTAAGGTACAGGGGTCCTTTATTGGACCAAGTGTTACATCAGTCTCCCGTGATTAGCGGGGGATGAGGCTGGCTGAGGTCATCCTCGAAGTCCGCTCCTGAACGTCTCAGCACGTGTTTCTCTCTAATGAGGGTGAGGCTATATCTGGCAAGTTGTGCAATTTTAAGATACTCCCAGAATGAATTGTTCATATCTGAACTATAAATTTCTGAATAGAGTGCTGAGAAAATGATGAGAAATGGTGTAGACAAAGTTACAAGGATTCTGTTTTGTGGTTTTGAGCATCCTGCTTCTCAAAATTACACTAAAAAATATTTGGAAATTTCCCATTTATACAGGTCCTTCCTTTGCATTAGATCATTTTTTTTTCTATATATATTATATATTCTTCAGTTTTTAAAGCACTTGATTCTCCTCATGTTCTATATCTAAATTGTGAACTAGATAACATATTAGAATAAACCAAGATCTCCACACTGGCAGGTGATTAAACTTAATACTTTCATGAAGTAGATTGATTATGAGTATATAACCTATTCTACAAGTTATATTATAATAGTTCAATTTGAAAAGCTAATTAACAAGATAAATTATAACCAATGTGGGTGGTTTTCATTGACCTAAAGAAAGCATATGATAGAGTACCGAGACAAGTCTGTAAAATATATAAATGTTATTAAAAATATGTATGAAGGAGCGGTTACAAGTGTGAGGACAGTGGGAAGCGATACAGAGAAGTTTCCCTATAATAGTGGGTTTACATAAGGGATCGGCCTTGAGCCTATACTTGTTTACTCTTGTAATAGATGAGTTAACTAGTTATATCCAAGATAGCATCCCATGGTGTATGTTGTTTGTAGATGATATTATACTAGTGGATGAGACTAGAGATGGAGTAAATCAAAAGATAAAACTATGGAGAAACACTTTAGAAATGAGAGGCTTTAGGTTAAGCAAAAGAAAGAAAAAATATATTTATTGTAATTTTAGTCTAAGTAGGAGAGATGAAGGGGAAGTGAAACTAGGTGGAGTGGTAGCGCCTAAGGTTAATCATTTTAAGTATTTAGATTCTATTTTCAAAGATGATGGAATGATAGATGAAGATGTAACCCATAAAATCAAAGTTGGATGGTTAAAATGAAGAAGTGTCACGTGTGTGCTATGTGATAAGAAGATGCCTAACAAAGTGAAGGGAAAATTCTACAAAATGACAGTTAGATCGGCCATGTTATATGAGAGCAAGTGTTGAGCAACTAAAGTTCAACATATTCATAAGATGAATGTGTCAGAAATGAGGATTTTAAGGTGGATGAGTGGTTATACAAGATTGGATATGATTAGAAATGAACACATCCGACAGAAATCGCATGTTGCACCAATTGAAGATAAAATAAGAGAAGGACATTTAAGAAGGTTTGGACACGTACGCCGGAGACCCCGAGGTGCTCTAGTCTGAAAATGTGATAGTTTAGCTATATATAGAAGGTAATAAAAAGGGTAGAGGTAAGCCTAGAATTACATGGAAAGAGGTAGTGGCTAAGGACCTACGCATGTTAGATATTGAGCTAGATCTTGCTTTTGACAGAGTGATATGGAGACAAGGAATCCATATAGCCGACCCTATCTGGTATGGGATTATAGATAAGTCGATTAAGAATCTCTCTTCCATTAGCTTTGTTTGTCGGGAATACTTTTCTGCTTTTAACATTCTAATTTCTCATAGAATTATTATTTTATTATTATTATTTATGTATTTATTTTATTTTATTTTTCATATTTGAGAGCAACATAGAGACAAAGAATCCATATAGCCAACCCCATCTAATATGGGATTAAGGCTTAGTTGTTGTTGTTGGGGTATTTTTTCTCTCTTTGAAGGTTGATGTTCTAGCTCATTGTGATGTGCCTGATTCTGTACACAAATACCATATGTGTAGTCAAAAAGTTTTGCATAGATTCACAGATAATTGCCAGAGCTATTCAGATGAAACTCATTATACAGTTTGGTGTTGCCCTGGAATGTCTTTCTGTATTTTGTCTTCAAAATTTATGTCTTATGATAACGATCAAGTTTAAAAATTAAAAACTTATTCAAATGTCATCACTTGTAGGTGTTGATGTTGTTGCTGCAGAATACTGCTACAAGACATAACATTGTTTACATAAAAAAAATAAATAAAAATAAATAAATAAACGCCAATGTTCAGAATGTCTCACTGATGAAATATTTTATGAAGTATCTTGAAATTAATATAGGGTTAAAGACAGTCTCTGAAAACAGATCCAATGTTCATTTTCATCCTCAATTTCAAAATTTGTTCAATACGGTCCCTGTGTATTATGTATTCCGTTACATTTGGTCCCTAACGTTGATGTGGCGTTGATGTAACATACGAATGAAATATATGGGTTTTTTTTTAATTTTACACATGTGGTCATATTTTGATGACATGGCAAGCCAATTGGTATTTTGATGACATGTCCGGTTCTTGCTAAGATATTGAGCAGTTTCAGGGTGCAAATTCTTGCAACGAAAAGGAGATATTTACCTTTAAAATTACTTTCAAATAGCAAGTATTAGTATTTCTGAATCCCTGCATTGATCTATTCATTAATGGTCAAAATGTTGTTCTTCACTCTCTCTTGATTTTCATTTTCAATTCCAGGCCAAGAGTATCCAAGAAATAAAATTAAACTTCTCAAAAATTTCGACAAAAGCCATAAAGATGTTTATGTGAGTATATCAATCTCATCTTTAAAGTTGTAGCATACAAGCTGGCACAGTAAGGTTATAAATTTTCTAGGATAATGATGAAGAGGAACCAAGAAGAAATAATTTTCACATGAAAAATGTCGCAGTTCTAATTCCAACAAAATTACTAGTAAAACAGAGTTCAACGCCAGTGTCAACAAAATCGATAACCAAGCTTTTTAATCAAACAACACAAACATAATTCCTACATCGATCTTTCCCTAGTTGGAAAGAAAATTTTATATTGCTTCGAGCATGCTTGTCATCATATCTCTTATCTGAAGAAAAATGAAAATAAGATTATCAGTTCAATCATATTCGACATTCTTTCAGACTAGAGAAGCATAGTAAGAATGCCAACGACATTACGTATCTTATTTTAAAACAGTTAAAATAATAATAAATAATAAATAAAAATAAATATCCCATTATTTATTCCCCACACTGCCGCCCTCTTTATCTCTCTCTCGTATCTCTTCTTCAATTGTCCAAATGAGTTTTGATTCACCAAAGCATAATGGTATCAGAGCGAATTACATGGAAAGAAGTTTAATCTCAAAAATATGGTATCAGAGCAGGTTGCATGGAAGAAAGTTCAATTTCATTTTCTTTCGACATTACTTGTATCTTATTTTAAAATGGTTAAAAAAATAATAAATAATAAATAATAAATAAATATCCCATTATTTATTCCCCACACCGCTGCCCTCTTTATCACTATAAGAAAAAAGGCCTATAAGGACGGAAATCTCGTCCCTAAAAGTCTGAATATGGTCCTTAAAACGTCAATAAGGACGAGTTAAATCCGGTCCTCACTCGTCTTTACAGGCTCCGCCCATAAATGTTTTTAAGGACAAGAAGTGTTATTGGTCCTTAAAACGTTTCAACAACGTGGTTTTTACTCATCCCTAAAACCTCTTTAACGACCAGATTTATGGTCCCTAAATAAGAGCCAATGTCATCTCAAAGACCAAAATTCTGGTCCTTAAAAATCTTTTAGGACCAGATTCTTTATGTCGTTAAAACTCTTTAAGGACGAGATTTGTTGGTTTATAAGGACCTTTAAGGACTACTTTACACCATGCCCTAAAAATTTTTATAGACCAGATTTACCGTCCCTAAATTCCAAATCAACATGGTGAACCTCTCAATTGGCACCAAAAATTATAATCTTTATAACCTGTTATTTTTTTAATAAACTACACAAATTATAAATACCAAAATAAAAGCATATACACACATCCTTAGCAAAACAATAAACTATCATTTTTTTTCATTGTCATTGTCATTTTTTCAATATCTATCATTTAACATCCCATGAGTAGCACTATATTGTTTACATAGCCCTTATACAAAACACCTTTCCAATATCATTACACTATATTAATTCGGTCTTCAAAGAACCAGCGCCTTTAAATTCTTTGGCCTTAACACCACCACCATAGACAACCATGTGACTTCGATTTTGAGGTCCAAAACATCTTTCCACCATCTCTACGCCATCAAGAGAAGGTTAAGATTGCACCAATTCTTGGATTTGAGCCTACAAAATAGATGAAACACATATTAGCTCACCACCAGCAACTACATATAAGATGCATGTTAAATTCTCACTATCCATGCCGAGTAAAGATCCCACAGCTATATAATATACTTCTTCTTGATAACTACCTACAAAATATGAGAGGAGAAAATAAATAACATTGCAAGGAAAATATTATACAGATAATGACTTTACCTTCAAGTGGTGATACACTTCAACACCCATTTTCATGGCTTCCTTGAATGAAGATGCCCCTAATGGGAGAATCATGAACGCCTGCATTTGTTTATTTGCTAGGATAAGGATGTATGAAAAACAAACTGCTCTCATTGATCATTCAAAATGTTCTGCATCAATACCAAGTTACCTACATAGCAAGCTTGTTTACAGCATGTAATCATCCATAAATCACATTGAATGCAGGAACAGGCAAAATAAGGGTTTTGTTCCCAGCAAGATTAGCAATATGCTGCATGGCGGAAGAACGAAACACCATAACTAAATCTATTATTTCACAAGATATTGAAAAGATTCAATCATATCAGAAAATGGTAAAAAGGAAACTAATATGGCCTTTGCACCAAGATGTTTTAAAAAATAAACCGTAATATGATCAGTTGGAGGAAGTTACAATTTGCGGTCTATATTCTACACCAAAATTATTAAGGTATACAGAACCTTTTGCTTGCATTAATCGTATTCATTTGAACTTCAATCAAGCTATTGCACTATGAAGTTAACAGTCTGAACCTGTTCTGTAGGATCCTGCAAAATGAGAAGCACTTAAAAGTTAACCATCAAATATTCAAAGACAGAGAGGTATCCATTCTCAGCTCATGACTACAGAGTAAAGAACACCCATGACTATAGAGTAAAGAAGGAACACCCATGAGGTATCCAATCAGTGCTTGTCCAATGATTGTGCTGACATTCTCAACAGTCTTAAAAATGGTAAAAACAAACAATCAATAAGAATATTAACATTTCTACTTAAGCATACATGAAAAAAATAAATACTCCATTCTCATGTCAAACAATAGAAATTGATGAGCAAGTGAACACTGATTAGCAGGTTCAGAGCCAAAATGCATTGAATCACTTGAAACAAGTAAATTGATAAAGCCTAAAACTTTAACAGAAAAATATGAAGCGAGTACTTCTAAAAATACCATACACAAACATAAACAGAACTTGACCTCAAATCTATATGAATGGATGGAGCAACAAATATAGAGATAAGCATGAATAATAATAATTGGTCAATTGCTACCTCAATTTAACTTTTGGACTTTTGGTTGGTCCACAACCAATTAATACTTAAAAAAATGAAACAACCATCGGGAATAAGTAATACAGTTCAAAGAATAAAAGGAAAAACAACAAATTTTTGGTTTCATCCCATACATATAAAACAATAAATAAGTTCCTTGACCATACTTTCAAAAATTATACAAATTATGACCTTTTTTTCTTTTAAATATACTTTACAGGTTAAGTTATCAGTTCAATAAAAAAAATCCATATTGCGTAAAGATCCCACATGCATATATAATCAATTTCACAAAAGAAACAAGTCATATTACTTGCACAACCTCATCAATTCCCTATTGTTTCAAAACTTTATAAGTTCCTTCTTGAATCCAATGTTTCATAAATCAGCTTAGTTAAGTAATGAACCTCCAAGTGATCAACAAGAAACAAATGGGGCAAAAAATGAAATTGTAATCTAGTTTGGTATATTTTCTCTTGAAACCTTCACGAGGAACCCCACAACTACCAATCACTTCATAAAAATAGACCAAAAAGCATAAAACATAATTAATTAAAATTTACGTGATAGATTCAGAATTAGCAACAAGAAAGCAAGTCATGAGGACACCTTTTCCAATGTAATCAGATCCACCATCTCTAAGCTTGATGTTTTATACACACCTAAGAAAACATCAAAAGATCAACACAAAGACCACTGATCAGAAAGGCTGAGAAACAAGAGTACAAAGTAGCCATGTAACCATATTGACATCATAGTTAGTGGTCAACCAAGAGATGTGAACACTATCAGCCACATAAACAAATTCATCTGATAGAGGCTGAAAATGTAGGGTTTTATAGAAAATCAAAAGCATGTATCATATACATGACACAGCGGAAAAATTAAAATTTTCTAAACCCTAGCCCAAACGGATTTCCCTACGTTTATCAAAATACAAGCAAGTAAAGTTTAAGGGCATGTACTTTTTGAAATATGTACCGAATTCCTTTCTCTAAGTCGGAGAAGACGTTGCGTCAACCACAGCAGTCCATAGACGGAGTGCCTCTAACGGTGATCCACGCAAAGATCAGCAGAAGCAACCTCAAAGGCGACGGGGTGATCTTCCACGCAAGGTGCTAGCTATGGTGGAAGGTCTTGAGAGGATTTGGGAGAGAAGAGAAAAGACTATTGATCTCTATCAATTACTAAGAAGTTATATTGTATCTCTTTATGGCCTAGAGTATCACATATTTATAGGCCTCCCTAATCAGATTATGGTTTGTTTCAGATTGGGACTTTGATTAAAGCCCAAATCAAATTTGGCTAACAATCTAATCAAATTTGACATATAATCAAATTCGACTTCCAAGCAAATTTCACTTATAATCAAATTCGACATATAATCAAATTTGTCTTATAATCAAATTCGACTAACAATCAAATTTGACTTATAATCAAATTCGACTTACAATATTTCTCTTCCCTTTAATTCTCTCGTTTGAGGATCTATTCCTAAAAGCCCGTTTTATACCTCATTGATATCTTCTATGCGTGTGACCCATTAGGTTCCCGGTTATGTTGGCCATTCATAATCAACCATTGATTACAAATAGATCATGAGTGGCATCTAACAATACATCATGACCCCCAATTGACCGGAAAGTCAGGTGGTCTGACTTGGAACCTTTCAGCAACCAATGTTAGTGTGCAATTTATCCTTTACTATCTTATACCAACTTGGTTCGGAGTATGGCCTATGTGTCAATTCCCACTAGACTGACTATGTCACACCTAGCCCAAGTATTAGTTCCTCGTCCTATGGAATCTATTACTCAAAACTTATGTCATCGAAGACCATCTTCATGACAAGTTACTCTGGCCAGAGATTCCTGAGTAATAACCCGACAAGTGACCATGGGTATACTCTCCTTCTATTAGGAGTGGTAAATCCTCTATTGACTACCCAAATACCTTCGAATACTTCAAAGCTGTACCCAATTACCACCCTATAAGTAACCCATGAAGGGAAACGTAGGAATGCCGTCAAAGCACAGGATCCATATCCAAGATAACTTGTGTACCTCAAGTCTAAGGATATTTACACCATTGCTGCAATGAGATCTTCACTGACATTTTAATAGGATAACCATATGAAGACTCATGGTAGGTCATCCAATGAACTTGCTACCCTTAGCAAGCATCCACATGTTCACTCAAAACATCTTCATGCTTATAGCTTGTGAGAACAACTGCTTGATCGGATCAAGGAGCATAACATGTGCTAGTCTTGATGGATCAATGATGTCCCGTCTCATTGATCCTTCGACTAGGGATATTTAGATATGTACATAATTACACATGATAGGAATCCCATATTATGATCTCTATCATAATTTTCTTCATGCTATGCGTTGTATCATGGACTTCATTAATTAGATTTAAGATCTCATATCATATTCATAGTAATGAACATCTAAATAATGAAGAAGCCTTTTATTAAATAAATAAATTTGTACATAAAGTGCCAAAGGTGATTGTCTTTAGAGCACTTCTCCAATAAAAAACACAAGGGAATTCGTTGATAAATTGATTCATCATGGTTGTTCAAAAATTACCTTCACTTTAAGATGATTGCCAATCGAATCCAACAATCAATGACAGACATAACCTCTTAGAATGTCTTTGACAAAGATGAACTTCCAATCGATCTACAAAATTAGTCACACAACAGAATGTCTAAGATCAAAACACTTAATTAAATGTATAGTTGCATGCTTACACATACCAATTCTAGTGAAGATCAGAAAATGATTTAGTTAACAGAATTGACTATTTTCTACCTAGAAATAAAAACCCAAAGAGCACAATCCTAGAAAAGATTCTAACTTCTACAAAGATCTCAAACATGAACATGGTAGACTGCACACATTTTCTTTTTGCACCTTATGCGCAAATAACCAAGATCAGGTTCTTAAGCATGTATAGAAATTAAGCCTCCAAATAAAAATTGAAAGAACAAAAACCACCAAATTTCAAAACCATTCCAAAGTCCAAACCACTATTAAAAAAGTTCGCAAAAAGCCTGAAACACAAAATATAAACCTATGCTTCCCGAAATCACTTGCGGCTCATCATCTTCAACTACCTGTAAAGGTGCGCTTCCCCTGGACCGGCGTCTCTGATAAACAACCTGAATAAAAAAAAGGGTTAAAGCCATTTTTGGTCCCTAAAAACAGGGCCAATGTTCATTTCCATCCCAAAAATTTAAAATTTGTTCAATACGGTCCACATCAGCATATATTGCCACTTATCACTCCACATCAGCAAAATAATGACCTAAACATAATAATAAAAAAGATTATATGCATTTCGTTGGTATTCCACATGACCGCCACGTCAGCAACAGGGACCAAAAATGACAAAATACGGAATACATAGGGACCCAAAATGTCAAAATATGCAATACATAAGGACCATATTGAACAAATTTTGAATTTTGGGATGGAAATGAACATTGGTCCCGTTTTCAGGGACCAAAAATGGCTTTAACCCTAAAAAAAAAAGGAAATCAACCGAGAACTAAAATCAATCCAACGAAACTACGGGAAGCCATAAAATCCAATCAAACAAACATGGGTGTAATTCATCCTCTCAGACAAACACATAACATCATCCTCTATCAATTCAACATCAATCGGCCAGGTATCTTCCGGGAGTCCCCAACTGAGAAAGCGAGCTCTGCGCTGAACCCAAAGGAGGTGCCACCGGCGGGTACTCGTCCACGACAAAGGGGCATTAAGATTAATCCCCCTCGTCATCATCCTTTAAGCGACACATCCTACCCTTTTTGCCGGTTGCCGCGCCACCCAGCTAGAGCTCATGCTCCGAATCTGATCACCAAAACACAAGAATTTGGACGAAAGATCGAAACCTAGTCTAATTAATAAAAGAAGAGGAGAAATCAAGGGGGTATTTATAGAATAATCGATAGAAACCTAGAGAGAAATCGGGTGGGAGATGCGGAGGCCAGAGGAAAAAAAAAGTAGAAAAAACAAAGAGGAGATTCTGTTGGTTTAGGTTTGTAAGTTTTAATTTTTTTATTTTCTCACAACTATATTATAATTTATAAGAAGAGTTTATTACTTATATGGGCAAATTATCTTAAGGTCCCTGCTACTATTTGCAGGGACCTTAAGATCAACACACACACAACCACCCCCCAAAAAAATAATAAACACCTCCCAAGGACCTCATGGCAAATAGTTCACTATTCAAGGGATGAATAGTGAATTACCTATACTTATATTTATATTTTTTAATGAAATTCTAATAATTAAATTTTACTTTGAATATCATACAAATATTTGAATATCATACAAATAATTTTTTTAATATATGTTCTTAAAATTTAAATAATTTATAGGTTAATCTTATTTTTTAATAAATTTAACTTACATTTATATGTAGCCCCTTAATAAAATCAATTATGAAAAAAAGAGGTCATTTACTTTGTTTTTTTAAATGGTTTTTAAAAACTATTCAAAATCTTTGATTCAAAGAACTAACTCTAACGGTGGCAAGTAATATAAAAATAAAAGAAGGGATTGTGGTAAAATATTGAAAAATGAGATGATAATAAGTGATTTAGCAATTTTTTAAGGGGTGGAAAGAAAAAATCTTTTAAGAAATAAGGACTGGATTTTTATAGTTATAGGGACCAGAATAAAATCTGGTCCTTGATATCACATGAGAAATTGAAATTTTGGGACCGTTTAAAATCTGGTCCCTATTAGTGTACTTTTTAGGACGAGTTTTCAATCCGGTCGTTATAACGTGGTCCATAAAAACCATTTTTCTTGTAGTGTATCTCTCTCGTATCTCTTCTTCAGTTGTCTAAATGAGTTTTGACTCACCAAAGCATAATGGTATCAGAGCAAATTACATGGAAAGAAAGTTTAATCTCAAAAACATAATATTATAGCAGATTACATGGAAAGAAGTTTAATCTAAAAAATATGGTATCATAGCAGATTACATGAAAGAAAGTTCAATTTTATTTTCTTTCTTCTCTTCTCTTTTGTTTTTTATATTATTTAACATGGTATCAGAGCGGATCCAACTTCATAGTGATTTGCATCTGTTTCTTTTATTATGACTACTGAAAGAGATGATTCACTTTTGAGTGTAAGGTTGGATGGAATGAATTATTCGTATTGGTGTTATGTGATGAGAAATTTTCTTAAATGTAAAAAATTGTTTGCAGTGAAATATCTGTGATTATTTTTTCAAGGGTTCTCTTTTGATGAATATAACAAGAGGTAGTCTTCTAGACTACAAATCAATGTATGAATCTTTGAAGTCGAGTCACCTTGGTGGTTTAGCCATTGTTGTTGCTTGGCAAGAACCATTTGATCATGAAGATCCAATCCTCAAATTCCCAAATGTTCTTATTACTTCTCATGTTGCTGGTATCACAGAGCTTTCCTATGGAACAATGGCTAAGGTACACACATTTATACTTTTTCAAAAAAAAAAAATTTCTTAATTTTGTAAACCTGTTAGTTTTGAGTAAGTAAACGGGAAAAGTCAGGAAGTCAATGAACTTCATATATTCAATAAAATTTACAATTTATCCTTAATTTTTCATTTTTTGTTTTTAACATTTCCTGAAACTTTTCATATTGTTGGTGATTGTATCATTGATCTCCACAATAGGTGTCCATTCAAAGGAATTCAACTAGTAAACTGAAGAACAATATTACTATTTCATATTCTGTGTATGTTCTTTGTTGATGGATTTGAATCGAACTCATGATATTCTTTGTTGATGATTTGTTATGTTGGATTTGAATCAAAACTCATTGATCTCCACAATGGTTGTTCATTTTTTCTTATTGGATTCATCACTTTCCTTATTTTCATTTTAAGTTCACAAAGAAAAAAAATGTGGCATTTACCTTTCTATACATTTTGATAGTCTGTGATAAATATTTTGTTCGGACAAATAATCAGATCTACTAATAATTTTTTATTATTATTTTTTTAGTAACTATGTTTTATGCAAACTAAACACATATTATATGAATTTCATTCAACTCAAAAATTTAAGCTACTAGGAAAAAAATAAACCAGGATTTATATATTGAATTATTTGTGCCATATATATTTATTTTAACCAAGTTTATATATATATATATATATATATATATATATATATATATATAGGGTCATGATATATAGTGCGTTTGGCCTTATCATTTTGTCTGAAGTCTTGGTCACCTCTTTTTGGCCCACTTACATAGTGTTTTGAGAAAATCCAACCGTATGGATGGAAAGAATATCGAAAAATAAGCTAGCATGTCAATTTTCATACAATTTGGGAACTTATAGGGTCTTCATTTTAACGGGTGAAATTTTGAACATGTAAGGTTTCCATAAATTTTCACCCGTTAAGATGAAGACCCTACAAGCTCCCAAATTTTATGAAAATTGACATGCTAACTTATTTTTCGATGTTCTTTCCATCTATACGGTTGGAAATCTTTCAAACATGCTCCAAGTGTAGAATGGGAGGCATGAATAAAATGTTTAAGCCTTATCTTATCTTATCATTATTATTATTATTATTATTATTATTATTATTATATATATATATATATATATATATATAATTTTTAAAAACATATGAAGATATATAACTGTATTATCATGATAAAATAATTTAAAATTCACATATATATATATATAAATAAAAAATAAAAATATACATAAATACAGATAAATATATATACTATATCTAATATATTATCTATATATATAACTATATATATATTATAGATAAGGCTTGATATCATCAGGCGGCCGGATGATATCAGGCCTCTCTCTCTCTCTCTCTCTCTCTATATATATATATATATATGAAAATATACTTTTTGAGGGCATTGTCTTCTCTTTGTGTAAGAGAATATTGGTTAATGGTAAAGCAAAGTGAAATGTCCTAAATGACATTGAATGCATATGCAAACTATTATTATGTTCAAATTAGGATCTCAATGGTAGCAATCAACAGAAGGTGACAACAAGAATATTGATAAATAGATCAATCCAAAAAAAAAAAAGACATTTGTAGAGAACTTGTTATCATTAACTAATTTCCAAGTGGGTTCCATAAAGTTTTCATTGGATTTATTTGTGCATTTGGAATATGTTCTTCAACAAATATTATTGATCATTCTCAGACGATATTATATATATATATATATATATATATATATATATATATATATATATATATATAGAGAGAGAGAGAGAGAGAGAGAGAGAGAGAAAATGGAAGAGTTTTCATATTTCCATAATTATAAGTAATAAATAGAAAGATAAAAAATCCACAACTTTGGTCATGAAAATCATTTTGAGATGGATCGTGATCTATTATATAAAAAATTTGCATTATAAATTAAATAAAGATCATATTTGCAAATAAAAACACATGCAACACCATGCACATAAAAGAATAAAAACTTGAATGAATCCAGAAGATTATTTTAAATAAGAATGATTTAGAGGTCCATGTGGTCAACCCACCATAAAAGTTAAATAATTTAATATACATTCCATATATATATATATGAGCAAATTATTTATAGATCACTGAAAACAGTAACCAGGGACCCCCCAACACACCTACCCTAGGGACCCCAAAAGAAAAAGTAACAGTACGAGGAACCTATAATTAATTTCACATATATATATATATACTAGACTTTTCATACCAGATTTGAGAGATATAGATTGCAGAAATTTTGTTTTTATTTTTTATTTGTTCCTATATAATTAAAATTTTCCAATAAAACCAAAAAATTTAAATATTTCAAGAAATTAGATGATGTAACATCTGTGATCCAAAGTCCATGTAACATGTTGTCTTTGTTGAATGACTTTTAATGTTTTGAAGGTCCACCACTCCACTGTTTATCTATATTAAGGACAGAGCAAACCAAGGACCACACATGTATCCAAAACCAAAACCATCAATCATCCACAGAGAAAGGAAAAGAAAAATGAGAGGCTACTCCAAGATGAGCTTCACAGCAAAGTCAAGATCCATGGACTTCTCAGAGCTCACACAATCCTCACCACCACCACCACCACCCCCACCCAACAAGGACCAAGAAGAAGGTCAGCAAGTCAAGATGAAGAACCATGAGGAGGAGAACATCATCAATGGTGGTGTACTCAATGAAGACAAGTTTGGAGTGGTTCTCAGAAGGAACTTCTCATCTTCTTCATCTTCTTCTCAGAGAATCAGAGCCCCTGATGTGTTGAAAAGGGCCTTCTCCATGAGAAGATCATCATCTGTGGCTGATGGGTATTGGAGGATTCATGATACTGGGGATCAAGATGTGGTTCAAGAGGAAGAGGATGATGATGAACAGCAGCAGCAGGACATGAAGAGGTCTTCAAAGAGGAAAGGAATGAAGTTCTTCAAAGCATGTAAGAGTTTTTTCAAGTTTTAATGGAATGAATTTGAATATCTTTTAATCCAAATAAACTGTTTTTCTTTTTTTTTCTTTTCTGTTTGTAATGGAAGTCTTTGAATTGAAAGTTCAAGTTTCATGTGGGTTGTTTTTTCTTGGTTTTTGTTTAAGAAGTCTAGTCTTTGGATCTCTCGCATTTTTCTTTTTCTTTTTCTCTTTCTTTTTCTTTTTCTTGGTTTTTGTTTAAGAAGTCTAGTCTTTGGATCTCTCTCATAGTATCAAAGTCTAATAGTCAATGCTAGCAAACATGTGGGATCTCTCTCTCCATTAAACTATTATTAATTTATTAGATATATGAAAGAGACTTCCAGCTGAGTTTGTCTCGTCTCTACTTAAATCTGGTGCATGTGAAGAGAAATCATCAGTCTACATGGATTATGAACTCAAACAGAATTAATAATCACAATGGACAGTTCATTCATATATGTGTATTTTATCTGAAACATAATCCTTTAAAATATTTTATGGTTTTGTATTAATTTGAGATTATAACATCAATTTATTGGATTACAGAATTTGCTCAAGTGGATAAATTTTTATTACATAAAAACAAGCTGTAAACATTTAAGTAAAATTATGAAAAACTTGTACAGATGGTTCAATCCCAAGACATGATATCAAAACACAGTCCAGGTGAACATCCACAACAAGAGTACCTCTAGACACTCAAAAAGCAAGGGTGCAAAGACTACAAAATTTCAGAGGAAAACACCTGGTATATTGTATCAACAAGGAAGCTTATACTGATATGATATCACAGCCCAGGGGGAAGTTCAGAAATAAATAGAAAGAGAACAAGTTTCTTGGTGAGATCAGATCACATCTTGATGTTGAAGTACTCAGGATCAAAGTGATGCAATCTTACATAACCGTCTTCACCGCCACTTGAGAAGCTATCATCAACACAGAAAGCAGATAAAAATAGGATCAGTGTTGAATTATCCACATGCACAAGTATGTTGATTAAAGATGTTAATAGTGACAAGATTAACAAAAACATAAAACAGTTTCTGTGCATACAAGCAAGGGCAGAGTCAATTAGAAAACCTCAAATGTTCATTTTAGGTTTTGATTCAACACACACACATAAAGCAAGCATCACAGAGATTATGTTAAAAGGTAGCAGGAAATATGATCCAACTAGTTCTTTACAATTACACAAAAACATCAAATCAAAATCAAATAACAATGTAATGGCATAAACAACTCTCATAAAATATATGTTTTCAGTTGTTTCATTTAACTTTCAGAATAGCGTATATTGCCAACATGTTTGGCATCGATCATCGAGTTGTTTAAGCCAATCTCTAAACTGAAACACAAAACTCAGGAAGCATCAAGAAACCATAGTCTCTCCCTCATGTAGAAATTGTCGAGTAAATAACAGTGATCAATAGATCAGCTAGGACCTGTTTTTTTATTTATCTCTAAACCTTTATTAGCTAGGTTATTCTAGAATTAGCTGTGAACATTCAAAAGTAAAATCAAATAAAAATGTAATGGCATAAGCAGCTCTCATATAATCTGTTTTCAGCCGATTCAATTGAACATTCAGAATAGCGTATATGGCCAAAGACAATTGGCATCGATCATTGAGCTGTTTGTTTAAGCCATCTTAAAACAAAAAAAAAAATTATCAACAGTTGTAACACAAGGAATATTCAGTGTTAGTTATCAACAAAACTTATGACGATCTGTAAGTTCAAACACAATTGTGAGGTGCAAAAAACATAATCATTATAACCTAAACAAAGCAATGAAAAGACATGAATTCTATAAGGAAAGCAGGGACGTCTCATAAAAATGGTTTTTAGGTAGGCATGGCTAATTCCCCGATCATCTCAACATCTTCCTTACTTTTTCAAGAAAGAATACATATGAAAATTAAAACAGTTAGTTAAAGAAAAAAGATCAAACCTTCTTCCATCAGGATTGAAGGCAAGAGCATTTATTGGTCCGAAATGCCCTTTAACACCACCAATTTCTTCTTGAAGAATCTGTATGCAAGGAAAAGGGAGAATTCAACCAAATTATCACAAACCTGGAGGAATAAAGGTATGAGACAATTCACAAATGAAGATAAGTTGGTTAACCTTGTGAAAGAATTTTGCCTCAAATTTCCCTGCACGTCGATCAGTTGTTGTAACATGTGATGCATCCTGGCCACCACCAATGACCACCTAAAGAAAGAATATCCAACCTCAATTATTCTTTTTGTAGATAAGAATACTCATGCAATTTAAAACAGTTTAAGAATAAAAATAATGGTCTGTCTAGATCTAGATGCAAGGAACACATCATCAAAGACAGGACCAGCATAGCTTCTTAAAACATATAGTAAAGTATTGCCAACATTCTAACCACACATGAAATCTTAGGGTAGTCGGTAGTAGAAAGAGGATGAAAAAATTTGGCGTACTCTATAATATTTCCACAATAACTCAGCACACGAGAATGGATTCTGTGCCCATTCTTCTCAATTAGCAGGACAACATAAGATTCAGACAACTAGAAGATTAGGTCAATTACAGCAGGTATAAGGAAGGGTGGTTATATACATTATTATTAAGCCAAAAGTAGGTATGATACAAGTATTGCATGCATTTTTCAAAAGGAGATACAAAAATGAAGGAAAATAACATACATGATCAAGAAGTGGAGATATTGCAACAGCATTGACAGGGCGCTCTGTCACATAGGTTTTGATAAGAGTCAAAGTCCTAATGTCCCATAACTAACAAAAATCAAAAAGTTAGGGGAAAACAAAGAAAAAAAGGTCAGCCAAGAAAGAAATAGAAATGAAGAATCACCATAACACAGGATTTCATACTTTTGCTGATTTATCCAAGGAGCCTGACAGGAAATGTGACCCATCTGCAGATTTTGATAATGAAGTGATTGTCTTCTGATGACCAGTTTCATTATTTGACTCCTTCAGCAGCTGCCCTGTCTGCAAATTTCAAATGCAAAATCAAAAAAATTTAAAAGATGAACAAAGAACATAAAAAACATTACACGTCCAATCAATTCAACAAGACGATGCATGCTTAACATAGCCCAGAAACCTCACTAAACATATTCGGTAACTGTTCTAAGTAAAGATTGAAGGCGAAAAAAAATGGGCAATGCAACATATTACTGTATATAGGGCACCTTCAAAACTCTAGCAGTGCACAATTTATATTAAGCATTCATTGAAGATATGCAAAGTTGCACCAACCATTAACCTACTAACAATGGGGCGAACTTTCGTAAGTTTTTGTTCCCCATGGCTTGAGCATAAGAGAGATGCAATTAAAAAAAATGGAAACATACCTCAGAATCCCATATACGGAGGACTGCATCTTCACCACCACTTATTATAGTCTTATTCAATGGTCCCCAGACAGCTCTATTGATTCTCCCTTGGGGCCCTGTGATTGTGAGAACAGAATCACCAGTCTCTGCAAAAAGGGAACATTTAGTTCCAAAGGAGTAAAAGTAACCAGCATGCCAAAGCTCAAATGTAGTTTAATATGAAAAATTTCAACAACTCATATAAGCAGTCAAATAAGGTATAACATACTGCCCAGCAGATATCTTATTTCTGATTCATTTTTTAAAGTACCACTGATCACTCAGGAATTAAAAAAATTAACAGATGTATGCCAAACAGCATAGCAAAATAAATACAAGTATAAATATTATTGCAACAGGATAAACAAAAAAAAAAAAAACTGAACAAGATTGTCAGCATAATTGCTCATTAAAGAATAGATGATGACAGAACCTTATACTCCCACCTTGAAATTGAGCAACAAAAATTTCTTCTCATCCAAGTTTATCTTGACTGTTATGTGCATTTAAGTCAACTCTATGTTAAGTAGCAGAATTGGATTTAAACCAGCCATGTCATGTATTGGTTTTAGTTTATTAATCAGGAGTTTATTAACATTGAGTATCACAATGCTAAACAAAGCACACTCCAGATTTCAAAGAATATTATATTTATAAGACAAAAAACCTTATCATCATACTATGACAGCTTGCATGAGTAACATGCCATATATCAGTTAGAGGGGGAATCACAAAAACCTTAAAAGCATTTGTTGATGAAATGCTATCAACTCATTATCAAACTCTTCAATAGAGCTACACACAGAACAGAAAAGAAAAGAAAAGAAAAGAAAGAAAAAGACTAACATGAGATGCAAAGCAAATAGTATAAAGTAAAATTCTCGAGACAAGGAACTTAGATCATGATTCAGCACACCTTGGACGAAAATGTGTGGAACAACAAAAACAAAAGAAAATTGAAAGATTCATACGTTCACTAGGGTCCTTTGCAATGCGTTTTACTTGAATTGTAGACGGTAAACCCATAAAGGGATCTGTTGTGATAACAGCAAGCTTGTCCCCTACAGAGAAATCCACAGCTCTAGCAGGAGAATCAAAATTAAAAGAGTAGAGTTGTGCTCCTGTCTGGACATTCCACAGCTTAACAGTCTGATCAGCACTTCCTGTTATGAGGCGCATAGAATCCCCTACATGCAACAGGAATAAGAAATAAAAAAATTACATCACAAGGCACCAAATAAGTGTACAAGATAATGCAAAATTCCATGGGAAAGCTCTTGGCAAAAGATTTTACAATTTCAGTCAAAAATCCATTAGAGAAAAACAGAAGCGCCTAGCAAATTGAAGCATGAACACATTAGCTAAAACACAACAAAACTAAATAATCAGATGGGTTTAAAAAAGTTGTGGAAATGAACAATAGCCCTTAATTACTTATCACTGCTATATCTGTACAGAAATGCAAAAGTACTGTGTGAACTGTATTGGCAAAAAATTTCAAAGAAAAAGTAATTGTCAAGATTTGAGATCTGAAAAAAAAAATTTAAATCTAGCTGTCCATCAAAACTTAAATATATTTGATCACAATGGTCCTCAACAAAATGTCAAATAATAAACACACAAGGGTTCAGCAATTGAGGAATGACATATAATAGTTCCCTGTTCACATGATGTATAGTTCAACCTTTAACAACCTCATAAAATCCTTTAAATGATCCCACAACAATAGACACATGATGCTGATGGTCAATTAAAATCCTCCATGTATCACATTATACTTGGTAAACGACTGAGTATAAGAATTAAAAATCCACATAAAGAAAAAATCCATATTCCTTCATCCTCAAAATGGAACCATAATGAATCAAAATTTATGTTTCCTCACACTAGTATTCTATAAAAAAAAA
This sequence comes from Dioscorea zingiberensis, assembly GCA_026586065.1. Taxonomy (NCBI): domain Eukaryota; kingdom Viridiplantae; phylum Streptophyta; class Magnoliopsida; order Dioscoreales; family Dioscoreaceae; genus Dioscorea; species Dioscorea zingiberensis. Next base: position 6,960,782 of record CM048820.1, on the reverse strand, counting down.
AAATCAGAAATCTCACTATGAAACCCTTAAAGATCCATAAGGTTCTTCTCATCACACACAAACTTCATCAATAGTGCGCAGGTTTTCCAACTGATAATGCTGCTCATAGGCAACTATGTCCCCTAGGTTCAATGCAAGAAAACAGTCTCAGGAAAGGGGTAAGGCCATACCCACAACAAAAGTGAAATCAGATCAAAAATCTTAATTAATCCAAACCCTAGTCTTCGTTCCAAAAATAAACTTCCCAAAAATACAAACAAGAACTAATTTTTACTGTCTCTTTCGTTTTATGGCCCTGAATTTATACAAAAACAACTTCAAAACCCTGATTTTTCCCAGCAGGCACGAAACACCACAAAACCGATTGCGAAGAAAACCAAAGAGTAGCACAAAAAGGAATAAACTAGGGAGATCAAAGGGAAATACGGGAGACATCGCAGCACCAGACGGCGCCGTTGTGGCCGCGGTAGGTGCCGAGGCGCTCGCCATTGTCAGCGAACCAGACTGTAGGGGTGTGGTCCTTGGCGCATGAGAAGAGGAGATCGCCCTCCCTGTTGTACTTGAGGAACGTCAGCGGCCGCTCATGGCCCTTCATCAAAATCGGCCTCATTCTCGCTCTCTACCTCTAGACGAGATCTCCCTCAAAGAACCAAAGAAGCAGAAGGAAGGAACGAGTGATCGAGAAACTCCAAACCCTATGCCTAATTAGGGTTTGATATATATCTATAGTGGAGAGAACGCGCGAGCATGAGTCTCTCGTGACTCGCTTATAGCCGTTGGATTTTAATGTACCGGCTGATGTAAAAGGCCTCTCCCAACACAAATCGGATCCGGGTCGCACTAGGATGTAACATCCGAATCCAATAAAGTTAAACAGAAGCCGCCTTTTAACCTGATTAGAATTAGAACTTGGCTCACATTAAAGTATATATTTTTATTAATTGATTATTTTTTGTAAATAATTATTTGTATTTTAAAAATATTTTTATTCATATATATTTTTTCTATTTAAATCCTTTTAACAATGCTATTACTAGCAACCACGAGTAGATCTATATATTATTATTATCAATTTTTTTTAAGAATAATTAATTAATAGTCCCTGCTGCAGTGCTCAAATGGTCATTTAATCATTGGGGTAGGTGTGTTTGGGGGTGTAACAAATAGTGGGGGGAGGTCCATGGTTACTGTAACACCCTTATCCTTTTCAGGACCCAGGTGTCACACCAGCCAGGTCAAGGGAATGAACCCTAACCTAAGGCTGTAAACTGTTAATTAACTGTAAAATTAATAACAAGCGGAAGCTAAGTAAAGCAAACTGAATACAATAAAAACTCAAACTCAATCTGGTTTAATACAACACTATATAAATATTGTCTTAAACTTAATGTCTCACAAACACTCAGGATCAAAAGAACATAATGCTAGACACGGGAATCAGAGCCAACTACAGGACGCTCCACTAGACTCACGATCAGACCAACCTCTACACGGTCCTTTGTCTATCGCCTGCAATCACAATGTCAAAGAAGAGGGGGCTGAGCTACTGGAGCTCAGTGAGTTGGGGACATATCTGTCGGGTGTAAATTGTACCCGTATAATAAGTAAAAGTGTAAATCTGACGTATAAAAACATGTATAGGAAATAATTGAATTTAAATATTGAAATCTGTACTAAATACTAAGCAAGTAAATGTTGATCAATGTATTCTCTTTTATATGCATTTCTGATTTTCTGATTCTCTGTCTTGTGAATTATTTATGAAACCGACATTCCCCCTAGGTAATCTGTACCTGTGCCTTCTCTCTCTCTGAGATGAACTCTATCTCTAGAAGGCGAGGAATGCGGCATCATCTGTTAAACACAAGACTAATTCTCAGACTACACATCTACTTCAATACTGTATGACCAACGACCAACGAGTATATCTGATACACGAGGTCGATTATATATACGTACACTAAGTATCCGAAAAGGATGGAAAGGGGGTTTTGATTTTATAAAATAGAAGTGTTTTAAAACAGATAGTTCGGACTTAAATCAGAATTTAAATCACCCTTCTCCTAACCTAGTGTCGTACTCTCTGGCTCTACACGAGCCACTGCTGGTCCACACAAGCATATCAATAAAGTGTAATCTATATGTTTCTGTATCTGGTTCTCTTTCTGTTACTGAATACTGTGCATGAAATGGTTTTATAAAACTCTTGAAATTTTCATAAAACTCCTAGTGTATGAATCGCAGGATTATCACACATGCCTACTTCCGAAACACACCGATCAACCCCTTCAAGCCAATACCAAACCAGGCCTCCTATTTCTGGAAAGGAATCATGGAGCAACGCGACCTCACCATGGCAAACGTGGTAGCCACACCGGGGCAAGGGCACACAATTAGGCTATGGTTTGACAACTGGCTCAACGGCCAAAACCCCTGTAGGCGGTGCCCGAAATTTCAAACCCTATGGTTGAAAGCGGAGCTTACGATCCAGGAAGCGCAGCAACTCAACACAAGAGGACTACCTCTCCTTAAACCGGGACCCCTGTCGCCAGGGGCATGGGAGATGTGGCAAGGGTTACAAGAACACCTTAACCACCAAGCACCCAATCTGGCGGACATGTGGAAATGGCGACTGACCCCCTCATAGGACTTTACTGTCAAGTCACTCTACCTCTTCCGAATTGATGGTGGAATGAGGAGCTCCCTTCCCACAGCCTTCTGGAAACAATCAGCCCCCTTGAAAGTTAAAACCTTTGCCTGGCTGGAAAGGGAAGACAAGCTTCCCACACTGCTTAACTTGGCAAAGAGGAACTGGCGGGGGGACAGAACTCACTGCTACCTATGCAATCTCCGCGAGGAAAGCACTGATCACCTACTGCTCAAATACCAACTCTCAGTTGAAGTATGGTCCCACTATAAACAACTTCTCGGGCTCAATTGCAACCCTGACAAGATACAAGATCTCTGGGGGCGCTCCTCGATGGGACACAAGCTGAGGAAAGAACTCCAAAAGGGTTGGAACCTGCTGGTGCTAGCCATCACTTGGAACCTCTGGCTGGAACGAAACATGAGATGCTTCAACGACAAACAACACGTTTGTAAGAGACTCATCCGACACATAGATTTCCTCTTCCTCTCGTGGTTCGATAGTGCTCATGCCACCCAACGGACACAAATCCAGCCCATGGTAGTCTTGATCAAGCATAGTCTCACCCTCACCAGGGAAGAACCAAGGATGAACCTCCTAGGAACAGATTTTGAGGAGGAGGAGCCCGTTGGGGCACACCAGCAAAGGCAAATGTAAAACTGGGTCCAACATGGGCCCCTGTAAGTTTGTACCACTTTTATATTTTCAATAAATGAATGTGGTTTATCCACTTTATCAAAAAAAAAACTGAAATTTAAACTATATAAAAATACGGTAAAACAAGTGAATTATACAGGTAGTTCCCCTCACCTTAGTCTGGTCTGAGCTTAGGTCTGGCTCGATCCTTCGGCAGCGGCGGACTTGCCTTTACCCTTTCCTGATAGTTGAAATAAGAAATCTATAAATACGGAGTCCGTATTCTTGATTCGTACTCTAATTAAAACTAAATAGATTAGGATAAAAATATGAGATTTTCTCTTCTAACTATCTATACTTATCTTCATCATTAACATATCTTAGAACTACCATCATGCTTTTATTAAGGTAATTACTTGCTAATTAATGCATGATAAATCTAAGTATATCGGCAAAAATTTCGGCAGCACCTCCACTAATTGTAGGGCTCCGAAATTTCTACAAACATTCACAACATATTAACTCAACAAGGCATATACATCTATACACATCAACACCTAATTCATGGCATCAGTTCTACCACCAATTCATCAATTAATCACATAGCTCACAGCCCCTATGCGTTAATTAAAAACCATGCCCTTAATCCCTTATCCTCATCATATAATCCATCAATTAACCATGCAATTACTTCCCAAAAATCTCACCGCTGTCGGTCGGAAAACTGCATGCGAGGGCTTGGTATGGAAGCGCGAGCGCTGCGTGGCTAGCCGAGAAACCTCTGGCGGTGGTCCGGTAGCAGTGGCCGAGCTCGCTCAGCGCAGAGGTCGCCACGAAGGCCGTTGCTAGTAGCCGGGCGCGGGGAGAGGGCGGACGGGCTCATCGGCGGGGAGATCTCGCCGGTGGAGAGCGGCTGAGGGAAGGGCTGATCGGCGATGATATGGTCACGGGCGCTGGTGTGCTCAGGCGCGACCAAATCTCTCTGAGCTCGAGAGAACAAAGGGAAAGAGGGAGAGAGTAAAGTGCTTCTCTTCTCTCTCTCTCTTTCTTTCATCAGATACATATATAGTAAGTTATGGATTTTAGTTTAATTAATTATTTTATTAATTAAAACATTAGAATATCTTATCCTTTAAAAAGTATTTGATTTAATTAATATAGCTTTTATAATATCTTCCACTACAAGTCGAACAACTTTTCGTCGATCTTATCTTCTTACTGTGCCGTCACGAGGGCGACTAAGGATATTATCTGGCTCCTCTCTCTCTCCGGCCAGATCCGGGAATCCCAGGTCAGACGACCCCAATGACACGAGCTGACTGTAGCATTACGGGTCGTCCCTTCTCCCAACCCAGATCCACGTTTCTCGGCTTTTGACTCTGCCAGATCTACTTTATCGGGACTCTAACTTTGTCCGATATTCTTAATTAATCTAGATTAATTAATATTTAATTAATCTCTGGTTTAATTAATCTAACTCGGCCGACTATCATCTCCAACTATTCTATGTAACTCTGGCATAGCCCTATAAGGCCTTCTCTTGGCCCTATAGTTGCGAGAATGGATTTCGGTCCATTAAATTCTAATTTTCTTTAACTTTGAGGTTAATAATAATTAATCTGATTTAAGTTAATTAACCTCATTTAAAATTTAAAAAATTTACTAAATTTTACTTAGAAAATTTTGGGATGTTACAGTTAATGTTTTCAGAGACCTTTTGTTCATTTGCTTTTTAAAAATATATATATATAAACAATATTTTTTTTAACTTAAATACTTATCTTTGTAAAAATATATTTTAAAATGAATCAAACAAGTCCAAAATTAATGTATGTTATAATTATAGATGGCAAAATTAAGAGTCGAATTTGAATTATTTGAGTTTTGATATGACCCAATTGTATAAAGGATAACTAACTATAGGTCCCTGCTATAGTATCCAACTTTCCATTTGGTCCCTGGGGTAGGTGAGTGTTGGGGGTGTAGCTACAGTGTTGGGGAGGTCCCTGTGCACTATTTGAAGGGACCTATAAATAATTATCCCATTATATAAATATAATTTTTTTCATAATAAAATTAATAAAAAAATTTATTAAAGAAAAAATTGTTTGTGTAACAGTCAAAACTATTCTAATCATTTATATACCTCTAAAAAAATCATAATTATAGACAAACTCCCAAGTTTCATTTGATTATGTATATACTTATTGTATTAAAATATGTGAGGTCTCTAACTAAACATGGATTAAGAAATTCATCTTATATCCTTAATATATTTCCTATTTCATGCTTGTATTTGTAAATTTATAGTCAAATGAATTTTTAAGAATATATTTATAAATAATATGATAGTATTTTCATAGGGCTACGAGGCGTTCATTTCACCGAAATTGCTTAGAAGTGAAAAATTAGGTGAGGGAAAGTTACACTTAGGTGGCGTTTGTTTGACTGAATTTGCAGTTATATTGTAACTTGAGTTACTAGGTAACTGCAAATCCAGTGTTTGGCTTGCTGTAACTCAAAACCCAACGTAACTTTAAATACACCAATGGATGTATTTGGTCTTACATCCAAATTGGGCGTAAGACCAAATACACCACTTGAATTACATCACATGCATAGCATGTGACGTTACAATGTAAAAACAAATACACAATATTATAATCATAATAAGCATAATTATATAATAATAATAATTATTATTGTTGTTGTTGTTTTAATTGTTATTATTATTATTATTATTATTATTATTATTATTACTGTTATTGTTATTATTATTATTATTATTATTATTATTATTATTATTAGTATTATTATTATTATTATCATTATTATTATTATTATTATTATTATTATTATTATTATTATTATTATTATTATTAACTTGAAAACCAAACACATGTTTTCGAATTCCGAATTTACAAATCCCTCCAACCAAACACAAATTTATGTAATACAGTATTTTCAGTTGCATCTAACCAAACACCAGATTTGACTGTACTGCAACTTGAAATCCTACAATGTAGCATTTCTAGTTACATCCAACCAAAAGCCACCTTATAGTGTTCTTTTCCACTTATTAAGTAAAATGAGATGACACCGAAGTGGGCTTTTTATATACCAAAACTCATTTCGTTCAAAAAAATCAAAGCTTAAAGGGACGTTCATTGGAAAAGTGAGACCGACTTGCCTAATTTGGGAACCATGGAAGTTCCCTAATTCCCGACACGTGGCAAATCCTCAGTCACCTCAGATGCTTCTCGGCCACACATCTTGAGGCGGAGCAACACATCTCGAGGCGAGATGTGTGGCCGAGAATAAGAACCAACTGAGAACCAGGGAAGTTAACTCCGAAAAAGTGTCCAGCGGAAGCGGAAATGACCAACTTCCACCAGTTCAACCATTCTTTTTCACAAAAGTGCCAATTTGGAATATTTCTTGTAAGTGAACACTTCCCTAAAAAATAAACCCATCACACTTCAATTTCAACCATTTCAGTCACTTCAATCGCTTCTCTAGCCCAACGATATATACATAACAAAACAAAAAACTTAGGGATATACTCACAATTATGATTTTTCTATGATATCTATGTGGACATTCTTCAAGGTTATACCTAGAAATAAGACCCTTACAACTTATAAGAAAAATATAAAAACTAAATTTATTAGAGGTTCATTGTTGTCATTAAACACAACAATTAGTTACAGGACATGAACCCAAGATTCATGCATGAAACTGAGCAATTTGTTTTCTTTTTTTTTGTTTATAATTTTTATAGTTAATTTTCAGTGCCATGTTCTTCCATGAATCAAGTTCAAGTCATTGTAAATGCTTAGAATAATCATCAAACATCAATCAATAACTTGGTCAATATGGCATTCAATGAAAATACCAACCACTCCTTATTTTAATCTCAATAAACAAACAAACAAAAATACAAAAACTTCAATTTGGATTAATGAGAAGACCTGCTACTCCGTTTCTTCTGCTTCTCTGTCCAGAATTTATTATTCTAAAAGACAAATTCCAAATATTACAAAACAATGCTTGGGATTATTATCTCTTATAGTGCTTTGACATTTCCAGTTGTGGAATTCCAGTGATTTGTTTGTTCCTTTTCAAAATCTCATTTTTGGTGTTTTTTTAACCAATTAGATCCGGTCTCCGTTTGGTTCCTGTTTAGTATTTGGTTGGTGATTCCATAAGATCTCTTAAAAATCCCACCTTTCCTCGTCTCCACCTCCAAAATCTCTTCTTTTTGGCTCCTAAATCCACCCTTATTCCCCAATGTGTTCTTTTTCCATTTATATAATACCCTAATTTCTCGAGGATTTCCTCAAAATCGCGTCTTTCCTTCTCCCCATCTCCAAAGGTCTCCCCTTTTTTCCCCAATCAGTGAGTCTTTCTTCTATGTCCACTGTTTTTCCAGCGATTTATAGCTTAAAAATCGTGTTTGGTTCTCTGAATCTCCACAAAACCTACCATTTCCATCTTAAATCGTATCAAAACCCCACTTTTGCCACCTCTTCAGTACCTATTTCTCACCAAGAAGAGTGGAAAGATTGATCTTTTACAATGGGGAATGCATTGAGCTGCAAACCTAAGAAGGACTCAATTGGGAATGGATTGGTATCAAGGAGCAAGAGGATTTCAAAGTCACAGAGGATGTCAGAGGAGGAGCTTCTGCACAGGCAGGCTCTGGCAATGGCCATCCAGCAGCACCAGCTTTCACAGAGGTTTGAGGGGTCCATGTCTCGCCGGATTGGCGGCTCCACGAGCTCCCGGAGGCACACGACAATCTCTGATTCCTTCACCAATGGCAGGCAACAGGTTGATCCAAACTCACCTTTTTGTTTTATATATTCGTTTATATGAATGAAGTTTGATCACTAGATTTAGTAATAGCTCATTCTTTTGGTTTGCTTCTTGTTTGCCATGATTATATTGTTGACTTTATAGTTGTAGCTTGAAAAGTGTAGGATTGCTTTGCAGTGCAGGTAGTGGTCATTGAAATTATTAGATTCTGTTCTTTTGCTTTTATGTTTTGTTCCACTGGTTATCAGGATAAGGATTGGAATCTGGATTGGAATCAATTTGATCTTATTGCTGTATTGTTGAAGGTAAAGAATGAGAGTTACCTTTTTGTTGGACAAATGGTGGGCCTGTGTGCTTTTCTGAATTTTAGAGTCTGAAAAGTGATCACTGTGAACTTTCACTAGCATTGCACTTAAAATGGTGCAGAATATTGAGCATGTTGAAGTAAAGTATAGAAAAAAAATACATAATTAAGTTTGAATGATGTTTTTTTGACTAATTTGAGTAGAAATGGCAAGTTAAGCAAAATTGTTTAATGGTGAGAAGCTACTTCTTAAGTGGGTTTAGAAAGTTTCTTGCTAGTATAAATCATCTCTTGTGTTCACTCTGTGTGATTTGGGACTAGAAATTCGTTTGTATTTCATCAATGAATCCAATCACTATTTGATTAGTTATTTATGAGAATATGATCAAATCATGACTGATTTTTTATTAGATTCTGTTAATTCTGTTTAGAAGCTGCTTCTTTATGCCTTAACTACTGTTTTTTTTGTGAGAATTATATTTAGGGTTGATCAACTTTGTTCCTGAATTGGACCTATATTTAGGTTATATAACAATGTGAATATTTTATTTATATTATAACCACATTTTAGCCAGCAAATTTAGGTTTATGCAGGAAATTTCATATGTAGTAATATTATTTAGTAATCTATCCTTTTTTCCTTCAAATAATATATTTCATGCACCAATTGTCATTGTTAGATAATTCAAATATAGCTGTAATCTTCACTGAGGAATGACTTTCATTTTAGTAATAGGTGGAATGGAACTTCTACGAAAATTAGATATTTTATATGGTCGCACGTTAGACTTAAATGTTCCTTAAAATTGATGTCACTCCAACATTCGTCTCATCACTTTGGAAATTATATTTTTCAGGTCCCAATATTACTTGATAACGTTGAAACTAAGAAACTTGTCCTCGTGCACGGAGAAGGGTTTGGAGCATGGTGTTGGTATAAAACTATTTCGATGCTGGAGGAAGCCGGACTACATCCTGTTGCAGTGGATCTCACAGCATCTGGAATCGATAACACTGATGCAAAGGCTGTAACTTCCCTGGAGGACTATGCAAAACCTCTCTTAAATTACTTGGACAACCTTCAAGAAGATGAGAAGGTGAAATTTCCATTGCATGATTCCGATTTTACCTCGTACCTGCTTTGTTTGTGAAGTAGTGAACACTTAGAGTTTCACAGGTAATTTTAGTCGGCCATAGCTGTGGCGGTGCAAGCATATCATATGCACTCGAACATTACCCAATTAAGATTGCAAAAGCTGTATTTCTCACTGCAACAATGGTATTGGACGGGCAGAGGCCTTTCGATATATTTGCTGATGAAGTAGGTCTTTTTTGTCAGCTTGTGATTTTGTTGTTAAGAACTCAATTCTAATTGACTTTTATCTCCCTGCATGCCTGTTCTATGTTGGAATAGGCATCCAAGTTAAATGAACTTATTATTTTTATTTTTGTTAGGAGATTTATACATTATTATCCACTGAAACTTTGTTATCTTTATTTGCAGTTAGCATCTGCTGAAGCTTTCATGCAAGAGGCACAATTTTTGTTGTATGGTAATGGTAGAGATAAACCTCCCACCGGTCTTATGTTCGACAAACAGCAATTGAAGGGTCTCTATTTCAACCAAAGCCCTCTCAAGGTTTGAGCTTGATTACTTTGCAAGCTTCTTTCTGAAATGGTCTGGTAAAGTCCAGTTTATTCGGCAACCTTCTTTATGCGCTAAGCTTTAATATCAACTGTTTAAAAGAAAATAAGATGATTGTCAGACATTTAGCGGCGTTCTCTGAGCTGCCCAACAGTTCAGAACATGGTATATGAGTTCTGAATGGGTGTTGTAATTCGCAGTATTTGCTCATAATCATCTGCTCGATCCCATCTTAATCTTATGCTGTAAGATTTGAGGAGTTGGAGATAGTTTACCTTTAACTTAGTTTATATGGAAAGTTTGGTGCGATGAATTTTGGTTCAATGGTTAATATTGGTAAATTGATCTTTATGTTTTGCTGATGATTGATGCAGGATATTGCATTGGCCACAGTTTCCATGAAACCAACTTCTCTCGCACCGATCATGGAAAAGCTACATCTCACCAAAGAAAATTATGGCTCTGTCCGCAAATACTACATTCAAACGTTGGAAGACCGAATGCTCTCACCTGACATCCAAGAGAAGTTGGTACGCGAGAACCCGCCTGACGGGGTGTACAAAATCAAAGGCAGTGATCATTGTCCTTTCTTCTCGAAACCGCAATCACTGAACAAGATTTTACTGGAGATCACCCAAATTTGAGCACTCAAAGGTTCATAGTTAACGATTAAGGTTGTAGATAACACAGAGAGGAAGATAGGATAAGGTCCTGGGATTCATTGAATTTTTTTTTCCTTTTTTTTTGTCTGAGTTTTGAATTATGGATATTTGATTAGGAAGGTCATAATTAGGGGCCATTTTAGGTGTGTATCTCTGGATTTTTTAACTTTTTACTACCTTTAAAATGTTGAAATTTCTATCTATCCTTTCATATTTCAGAAATTAAGCTGCAATGCTTTTCTTTATGTTTCTTTTTTATTTTGGCATATACACCCTTCAAATGTCTAGAACTTCACATAAAATCCTGAAAAGCATATATATGAAAGGAGAAGATAGTGTTTTTTTTTTGTGCATATATCTCCTTGCAAATAAGTTTCTGATTATTTTTGTAATTCCATATTACCCCCTGGCTTCTATAGATGAGAATCTTAATTTGGGCAGAGACCAATAGATTTTAAACAACAATGGCACAACATTCATAGGATTATCATCACAGAAACCAAAACTAGCCAAACAAGTCACACAGACATACACGGATATACCAAACTGGAAACTTGGATCATCACATAAGAGGGACAATCAGTATATCCACAATAGAAGACTCACTGAAAACCCAACTCATCTCCAACTATATCCCATAATCTCCAGTAAGCTGGTTGGCACTGCAAAGCAGCCAACTCAGCTGTTGGAAAAGTGGGACCTCTCACATTTCTCTTCTATACTTGCTACAAAACCAGCCCTTATTTAATTGAGAAGTTAGCACAGTTAAATATGGCTTCTCATGCCTATTAACATTGGGAGGATCATATCACTCACCTTCTTTCACATATATCTACAATTCTACTAGCATATGACCTAGAGAAGATGGTCTTGAACAACTGAAGAGTCAAGAGCCCAGATGTGTCGAGCGATCTTTCTCCACTGTGTATTACTTGAGAGAACTCCCAGACAAGAATTTCTTCTAGGAGCCCTTGTCCAAATATCAGTGCAAAATAGCTTGCCACATATGTTCACTATGTTTGCTTCTGGCAAAAAGAGCTCCACCTTCAAGCAAAACCATGCTTTCCGAGGATTAGTTACTTGGAGAATACTAGACATTCTGCTTGTAAACCTCATTTGACTAGTAAAACACAGGAGTAACAGCCGACCATCCACTGGTAGCTGATCATGCTGCAAATTGTAGAACATTCCTTCAATTTCGAGGAAACGATTAGGCATACTGTGGATTAAACACTGATAGGTTTTATCCTCAGGATCTGAGAAATGGATCCCTGAGTGATAAGAACACCAACCACCAAATTAAATGCGTCACCATTGTTTGCTAAGTGCTGCAGCAAAAAGCAATTCTCATAGTTAGGATAAGAGTACTATTAGCAGGCACAGAAATAAAAAAACCCAAATGGTTTCAGATTCCAGAGATGATAAAAGCTGCAGCAAAAAGTAATTCTCATCCTCAGATAATTTAATTCTACATCTGATTGCTCTCAACCACATGAGGAGATTTGTTTCTATGTATTTGCATTAATGGTGCATTTAACCATATATATGTTTGAAACTGATTGCAGCTCAGTAACAAAACTACAGCTACCCACAAGATGATGTTGCATTTCAGTTAAAAGCCACTCACCCTATCTCACTTATGATCCCCTGAAATTTCAAAGTAATGCATGACGCCAATAATCCATCTGACACAGTATGCCATGCACAATAGTATGACACTTTGAATCATGGAATCATGGAATCATGGTAGCTACAGGGTTTGTCTTCAAGAAACTTCTCAACCATCCAGCCTAGAATTAGCAACAAATAACTTGCTACGTTTCTAGAAGTTCAAAGAAATAATAGCAAGAAATTGATAGTAAAATATTCTGAAAGAAAAATTGGCTAGGATAGTTGACTAAAGATTGTATCCTGAAGGGAAAGATGAAGATTCCTTGATTTCGACTGTTTTCATATAAAGCATCAACCCCTTGTTTTAAGCAGTAATAGTATAAACCATCAATTCCTTGTTTTCAGCTCTCCTTATTGAACAAGTTGAAAATGGAAGCTAGCCCCCTCAGTCAGTAAAACCCATTTATGCAGATTTCAGTTAATATAGGCATAAAAAGAATGAATTCAGAAGAGAAAGACTTACTATCTGTTACATAACTATGAGGCAGAACCTGACTTCTGTACCCAAACTTGCCTCTGTAATCGTCGGAGGAGTTGATAAATAAGTAGAACATGCTCCGAAAGGAATATAACAAAGTAAATGAACCAAGAAATGGAAAATATATCTACAAATCGTTGTTCACCTCATGGTAACCATATCCACTGGGGCCTCTCTTGGAAGGCTTCACATCAGACAAGTTCAAAGGACCATCAGCTTCCTTCAGACCATGACCTGATCCACGCCGGCCAACCTGCCTATATGAACCTATAAAAATGTCAAAAAAGATTTGAATCTCTAGGACTGAGTGAAAAAAAGAGGACAAATACAAGGAAATTCAGAACCATTTCATATTCAAGTGCACATCCTAACCATTTTCTATTGGAGAAGAACTAGCTCGTCCACCTGCAGCACTTTTAGTTTCTAAATTTCTACTTGAATTAGGCATATCAGATTTCATTTCTCCAGAACCTAGTGTGATCTCATAAGTAGCCAGTGTATTGTTACCCCGTCCAACATGGATATTCTGAATTCTGTTATCATTCCCCATTGTAACCCCTGTTCCTTGCTGAGAAATGGATACACCTTCTAAAGAATCCGACAAAACATCAGTATAAACATGACTTTCCTCACTTCCATGAGAGATATCTGAGTGACGAGCCCAAACACTACGGTCAGGTCTATCTTTATTTTTCATGCGTTTATCATTCTTTTCACTTGTGAATACAGAACCATGCAGATCATTTAAACCAACTTTGTCATCTATATGCCTTTTGCCCTCAGTATCTGCTGCAGGCGCAATTGATGAACTATTGGGATTGGAATCCTTTGAAAATAAACGGGTATTAGGAGGCCAAGGTGGACGTTTGTCCTTCTCCAAGTTCGGAGTCTGAGTTTGCTTCTCATACAGGGATGTGGGATTATATAACTGACCTTGACGCCCTTCCTTGTTAGAGAGAATGCTTCTAACAATTCTTCCACCAGCTTCATGCTGCTGGCTACGTTTAAGAGTAGTTGAACCTGGTGCATTTCTCACCGAAGATGTTGAATTCTGCTGCTGCAATGAACCACCACCAGCCTGTGGAAACAAATAGCAAGCCAGTGATGGCAAGAAAGTTGATGGCATATTAACTATCAAAATAAATTAGCAACCAATTGCTCACATGAGAAGTTTCCCTCTCTTTCCCTTTCAGAAGGACAGGTCGCTTTCCAATTTCGACAACTCCAGATGCAATAGAAGTTGCTCCACTCGAGCCATTTACTATAATGAAGAAATAATCCAAACAAAGTTCAAAAAGTATACTTGAATAAAACCTAGAATCTGCATGATTAAGTGAAATAGGTTATTCTAACAAAACTGGCAAGTGAAAGCATCTTAGCAGGTAATTGTTATGGATAATAATGTAAGCTCCCTATTGCAGAAAGCATGAATGGATTCCATCAGTGAAATTTTATCTCTATACCAATACCAGCCCATGGCACCTACATAAGCTTGCTAAGAAAATTATCTGACCTCCTATTTAGGTGAACACATATAGTTTGTATAAATACCCTAAAGCAGCAGTTATAGCTAGCCAAAAAGAGACATTGTTCAAAGAAAGAATTGACATAAAGCTCTAAAATAAATAGCAGTCAGCGACTCATAAAGAGGCAATTTCCTGTCAATAAGCAGTCGGAAATCCAAAGTGAATACGAGAACTGAGAAGAGTTGTTTGCCCTCAATAGTCGATCTTAATCTGCTTCTTTGTACTCATCAATTAAATTTAAGAATTATGTGTTGCAGTAACCCAAAGATCAACAAAAAGAACACTTCCACTTTTAAATTTAATAAGTTGAAGAAAACCCCATTTATTCCATGCCATGTCAATATCCTTCTTAAACTAAAAGTATAAAGGCTGTGTTTGGTACACTGGATTTACATAGGATTGGATTGGGTTGTTATCCAAAATCCATCATCTAGTGTTTGGTATGCAAGTGTTATCCTGGATTTCTAACTCCAGAACCATATCACCTATTCTCGACATCCTTTTTATGGTGAACTAATATAAATATAATGTTCCTCCAAAGAACACTATTCCTGTCTCTTGATCTTATATCAAATTAACATTTTCCAAAAAGAAACATATATGGGAACAAATTGCAATATGTGAAACATTGCGGATGTCATCAACAACAATAGAGACCTGAAAGAAATTTAGACATAACAGACCTGTTACATACTAATATGCCAAAGGGCCAGGCCCCAAAAACAATGTACACCAGCCCTAAAAGACTAACTGACCAAAAACACTTGACATGACATTTATAAGTCATCACAAGCTCTAATACCAATAATCAAACGCCACAATTGAAAATGCCAAAAAAGCTGCTACTCCAATATGTTGTAGACGGTACCGGTGTTTCATCAGCAAAAAGTTTGTTATTTTTTTGGATTTTAGCAATAACTATATAGACCCTAACTCCAACAAATATTTTAGGATCACATCAAAAATTAGAATACACATTCTTTTTCCTCACTTCCCTCTCATCTTCTGACTTTTATAATCTACCTTATATTTTCCTTATCTTTTTAAAATTCACAAATCTTCTTTATCTTTTTCTTATCTTTTTAAATTTTCATAATTCTTCTATATCTTTCTAATCCTTATTGTTTTTTTTTTAATCTGATTTTCCAGATTTTATAAATTTTATCTTGTTTTAGTTGAATTTCAATCTGTTTTAAATTCATTATCTAATTTTGACAGTTTCAACTCCTCAGAAAATGTTCACACGCGCACGCGCACACACACCCACCATTAAGAAAATGGATATCATAGTACAGAAAAATCTAAACTCTAAAACAAAACTGCAATTAAGAAAAAAAAAGGTGATAAGAAAAGGCATGTTCAAAATGGAGATCTAAAAAATTCCAATGTGTGATTAAGAGATCATTCATTGGAAGAAGCAACAAAGACATTGAGCATAGTTCTCTAGGAATACCATTTTCTTCATTCACTTCTCTTCCTCCTGCAGCAGATGCAATACCAGATATACCAGAAACTTGCTTGCTTTCTTTTCTAGGAACTAAAATGAATGCTGACTTGTCCTTTCCACGCCCAGGCTTTGTAGTGTCCCTCACAACATACTGCAAATCAAGCAGAAAAAACAAGTATAGTTTTTTATCTATTTGCTAGTACTAGTGATAACAGCAAGAAGTAAATTTGAAAAAGGGATGGTTGAAAAGAACCGGAAATTTGTAACAGCAATCCACATCATGTCTCCATGCAGATTAAACAAAGGAAGTGCAGAAAAGGCAGCCCGGTGCTACAAAGCTCCCGCATTGTGCGGGGTCCGGGGAAAAATCGGACCACTTGGGTCTTTGTAATAAACAAAGGAAGTGCAGAGCTAACAAAAAATGATTACAGCTCATAAAATAAATTAACTGCATCAAAATTCTAAACTGCTATACACTTCACTATAATCTAATTAAAAATAGCCCGATACCTACATAGAGGAACTAACAGTTTGGAACCAGAGGTAGTATTTGGTTCAAAATTAGCTAAACAAGAGATTAAAATTCAGGGCAACTTTATGTCCTAAAATCGATATTCATTAGGATGAAATGAAATAAAAGTTTGAACATATTCCTGTGGATAGGTAGAATAAAATTAAGTAGAAGAGCATATCTATATATATATATATATATAGAATAAGTTTTAATTGACCACAATATTATATTTATTGTATTATATAGTTTTAAATGAGTAATAACATGTAAGACAGAAAACACTATCCAATTGCAATTCAAAATAATGTACTATATCACAAATCTTTGATGGCCGATGATGTAACTTAATTTTGAATATTATTATATGAAGTAAATACACTAAAATATTGATTGGTAATGAACTCAAAGTGATTAAGGATTTTTAGTCTATGGATAATTCTTAAAATAGTGTCTTACCATTATTCATGCAAGGATAGTAATATAAAAATACAGTGATGCTTAATGTATTAAATAAATGAGTGATTAATATATATTAGTTATTAATAATTCCATCAATTATTAATGACATGAACTTTAGTTTAACTAGAATACAAAAAATATTATGTGCAAGGGCAGACAAGTAGCTATTATTGTTACTCTCAAGAATGGGTTAGTGGGAGAGAAGCAATTTGCCAGGTTTACCTACTGGAAAGACAAGTAAATAAGTAAAAAGAGCCAGAATTCAGACAAGAATTCCTTAGCTAACTAGAACTTACAATTAAATGGCCTCATTCTGAAATAAATTAAAATATTAAAAAAATGATATGCTGCAATATAATTTATGTATAACTTAGATAAGGTAAACAATAATAACAACAATAATTTCTTCTATGAAATAACAAAAGCAAGTATGAGCCAAATGGAGCATCTTGGATATCAGAGCATTTTTACATTGCAATACTCATGATATCATCAACAATGATGAAGAAGGAGCTTCTCCAGACATACTAACTGCACCAAAGGATTTCCCTAGTCAATTGTGTAAAGGCTTAAACTCTTCTAGCATGTAAGCAATCACAACAACAACTAAGCCTTAAACCCATACTAGATAGGGTCGGCTATATGGATTCTTTGTCTTCATATCCCTCTGTCAAAGCAAGAAGACACAATCTCTCTCCACGTAATCCTAGACCTACCTCTATACTTCTTCTTACATTTTATTATTAAACTATCACATTTTGGAACAGAGACACCTGACGGTCTACGTCGCACATGTCCGAATCATCTTAAACGTCATTCTCTTATTTATCTTCAATTGGTACAACATACACATTCTGTTAGATGCGTTCATTTATAATCTTGTCTAATCGTGTATGACCACTCATCCAATTCAACATTCTCATTTCTGCCATATTTATCTTATAAATATTTTGAACTTTTGTTACCCAACACTCGCTCCCATATAACATGACTAGTCCAACTGTCATTCTATAAAACTTTTCCTTCACTTTGTTAAACAACTTTTTATCACGTAACACACTCATGACACTTCTCTATTTGAACCATCATGTTTTGATTTTATAGGTTACATCTTCATCTGTCATTCCATCATCATAGAAAATAAAACCTTGACTAAAATTATAATGCATAGTTGCATACATTATGTCTTATTTCTACTTAAAGCCTCTACTTTCAAGAGTGTTTCCCCACAGTTCTAACAGCATGTAAACAGTCAACTATTACTAAATACACCCAGCACATAATTCTGTTGTAATTGGCTTGAGGCCTTTTACATACTAAAAAAAGAAAAAGAAGGGGAAGAATAAAAGATGAAGCTATCAACTTAAAAGGGTTCATTGTGGAATAAATGTGAAATAACAGTGGAAGGAAAACAAACAATGAGAAGAGGGGGAAAATAGACTATAACAATTGTAGTGTTCTTATCAAAGAATACCAATCAGGTATTTATTACCTAGATCCAATGAGTGCTGACTCCTTGTTGGAAGTAGCACAATTCCTGTAGACTAATAATCTAGTTAAGCAGACCATAATAATTATAGCCTTCCCTATCTAAGAATACAACCAGATATTTATTGCCTAGATCCAATAAATGCAGAATCCTTGCTGGAAGTAGCACAATATGTGCAGGCTACTAATCTAGTTGAAGCACTCTAAGCAACATAAACATTCCAGACAATTACTAATCACATGTCCAAAGAGAAATGCTCCAGAAGTTCAGAGATTATGAAACCTACACCAGATTTAGTAATTCACCCCACACTCTTTCATTCAAGGTGTGGAAGCACACAGTTATATATAAGAACCAAGCAGAAATACTTGAAACACAATGAAACAAATGAATTTCAACTACAATTTAACACTTCAGGCAAGGTCAATAAAGAATAAGACAATACCATTGATGCAGGAACTCTCTTCTTTTCAGTAACTCGTTTTGAAGAAGGGCTAGAGTTGCCGACTGAAGCTCCCACAACTCTTCTGCCCAGTTTGCCATTGACAGATGCTCTCTAGTTCAAATCAAAAGTAAATTCAGGATATACATAAAAAGGCTAATAACTAAAGGAATATGAAGGCTTAGAACATAAAAAGTTTACATTAAAACCCTTAAGAAATAAATAAGCTTGCATACATAAGCAACCTAAACAAAAAGAGGTGAATTTCAAACTGATAATCATGTTTTGATGGCGCCTCCACTGAAGCCTAAGAACTAAATCACATCAAAGAGAACTATCTAACCAAAAGAAATTCTTAAAATGTGCATCTCATCAGGAAAAATAACAAAAACAAACACTTAAAGGTGTTTTGCCATGAAAACAGAAAGAGATACCTGAGACCCAATCTTCGCAGCCCTCCTCTGTCGAACAAAATCCATAAGTGGTGTCACAATAAGGGCTTCCTTTACTCCACCTAGAAAACCAGTAAAGAGAAAATGTTGAAGCACAATATCTCCTTGTCAATCTTATCAATCTCAAATTTTCCGTTAATGTGCAGGACACATTCAAAAGAATCACAACTAACCAGCTCTTTCTGCTTCTTTCCTTTCCAACTGAACCTCAGCACTTGGAAGATTCTCGATGGGCTTTGCAAGATGCTCAAGAAACTCCAAATATTCAGGATCTATATTAAAAATTGTTAGTCGATAATCAAGAGAACATTGGCAAAAAAAGCTTGCAAGGTGCAAAACTAAAAGTTAAGGTTAAACTTGAATAAATAAAATAGAGAAAAGCAACAGAAATAAATACCCTTAAGTATAGTGGCTTCACGACCATCCTTCTTAGACCATGCCTTTGGGGCACGTTGTGATGGCGCATATTCTACAAGAACCTTGAATTGAGCACCTGGAAAATAATTATAAAAAATATAAAAAAAAAGCCAACTGTTACTTCTATTTAACAAAGCAACCATAGCTTACTACAGATAAAATCAGCATCCCAGTACCTTGAGGATTTCGGTAAGAAAAAATGTAGTAAAATTAAGTACAAGCAAAAAAAACAAAACAAAACAAAAGCATGCTTTTAGACTTGCAACAGAAGCTCTCTAGACTAAAAGGATTAAGGGAGAAACTGATGATTGGAACCTTTTAAAAAAACAATCAGGTTGTTCAGTACATTTGCAAAATTCAACTATTGGACAATATCAAGAAATAAGAGATTTACACATCCATTGAAGACCCAGCTTCAGAACTTATAGTTAAAAATAAAAGATAACCTGATCCATTGAACCAGATTTCACATGAGTTGGGCCTGACCCAAAAAATCAGCTGGAATAAATTTCAGATCACGTCAAAAAATGTGACCCCTACATCTAAACAGAAACTATGTTTGAGTTAACTCATATGTAAAGTGCAAAATGTTCCATATTATGTTGGTTAACTACATGATGTATTTCATTTTGATTACAAAATCTAATCTTCAAAGACTGTCGAGACATGTTAAAAGAACATCAAATGGATTCAATAACATTACCCTTCTCATTGACAAAGATGTGACCATCAAAGTATTCAGCAAATTCAACCACATCCTCTGGGCTGGTGAAGTCAATATAAGCTCGA
This sequence comes from Dioscorea zingiberensis, assembly GCA_026586065.1. Lineage (NCBI taxonomy): Eukaryota > Viridiplantae > Streptophyta > Magnoliopsida > Dioscoreales > Dioscoreaceae > Dioscorea > Dioscorea zingiberensis. The sequence goes on along the minus strand of CM048820.1, from coordinate 6,940,386 downwards.
GAATAGCGCTGACTTTTATGGCTGCAATAAATAAGTAAATAAAGACTACTCATGCATTTAAACATATTGGATACAGATTCTGCCATCCTGTTAAGATTAATCATGAGAAATTAAATAACTAGAAGCTAACTTTTTGTGCTTATTTTAGTCCATGAAATAATTTTGTTTATTATTCTTTCTTGGTGTTTAAAGTATAGGTATGAAAACAAGAAGGAAGAAGCTGTAAATGATGGCTCAAGTATACATCAATCTCATGGCTTTGAAACCCATAAAAAAAATAAAAAATGAAAAATTCAAAGGGTACACTTTGCACAGAGATGATGATTAGTTCACTCCACATACAATGAACAACAGTGTTATAAAGTTTAAAAAAAAGGATCTTGCATGTGATGCCTCTATGAAGCAAACCTTTCCGTTTGTTTTCTGAAGCTAACAAGAGAATAAATTGGATTATATTGAGACAAGATACTAGGAGTGGAATCAAATGAATAAAATTTAGCATCTATCGCTTCTTCCACTTCATTCCCACTTCCCTTCTTGGTGATCAAAAGGCTCTTCCATCTCTTCCATATCCTGCTTCTTTTTGCTTAGTTCCCAAGGTGGATGGAGTTCTTACCATCATTACCTTTCTCTTTCAAACAAGGATCCTGTTGAGCAACACCTTACAGTAGAATTGATGTCCAAAATTATTCCTTTAATCATCTCATAAAATTTGATCAGATCTGCTATCTGCTGTTGGTACATGATTTCTGTTCATAACTAAGACTTTTTTCAGTAATACACGCCTATTCAAGTCTATTTCTTTAATTCCTGTACTTGTTCTTTTCTTTTACAATGCTGTACAAGCCCATTCTGCATTGTATAAGACTTTATTGATAGAACATTAAATATCTCACCTTATTTCTTGTTCTTGTTTGCAAATTTGAACTACTAGTGGTTGTTTTACTACATATATCTATTTCTATCTGGCATAAGGTTGAACCAAACTACCAACATTGAAGCACATGAGTCCCAAAAAACAAAACTACTAAAATCAAATCGTCAAGAACATACACCACACCACACATATTTCCTGTGAATTAGACTGCCACTAACTGATCCCTAACAAAGCATCAAAAATAACAAAAATTCCACATAATAGCCCACTATTCGAATTAACATGATTGAAGAAAAAAAAAACAAAACTTACCCAAAAAATGTTACAGATAAAATTTATCCCCCATAGACCAAATGAAGCAAATTTAATATCTTGGAGACTAAAAACACAAATTTGAAACTATACAACGATGCCTAATAGAAAAATTCTCAGCAATTTATGAAAGAGATCTAATAATTAGGGGAAAAGAATGGCAACTAAAAAAGAAAGAAGAGATGGAAAACCCTAACCTGGTCTTCCCGGGGCGGAATGTCGCCCACTTATATCGGCCCGCAAACCTAGCATCGATCTGGTCCATGAGCGCCGACTGCGAGATCGCCGGCGGCAGGTGCCGAAGCACAGCCTTCGTCCTCCCTAGCGGATCCTTCATATGCATACCCTCCTTTAAAGAAACCTTCATCCACCGAAATCGAAGAAACTACTGAGGAATCACATCACCTCCGGCCGAACCTAATCTCCGGGCATGTCCACAGTTAGGGTTTGAAGGCTAATTAGGGTTTCGAACGGAAGACATTAGGGACGATGGAGTGAAAACAGTGGGGCGGAGAGAGAGAACGCGGAAAGGGCGTAGAGAAAAATAACGACAGAGAGAGAGAAATAAAACTAAATTATAAAAAAAAAATACTATAAACTCTGGTTAATCATCAGGGTATTTTTGTAAATATCTCTAACTTCATATCAATTTTTCATGGAACACCCTATGATTATGCAAAATTATATAATATATTTTGAGGTGTATTTAAAATTTACCCTAAAAAATACATGGCACTTTTGCATAAATACTCAACAAAAATGAAAATTATTATGAGTACTAGTAATAATGGTTTAGGTTTCTTTTGAAAATTTGCCGAACTTTTCATCCGTTTTACACAAAACACCCCGTAGTTGTGATAAATATTATAATAGCTATATATGTAATTTTAAATTTTACATGTGTGTAAATGTAAAAGAAAAAGGTTTTGAAACAATTCATAGTTCCCATGCAAACACCTTCGAGTAGTGGAATCGTTTCATTGGAGCTGCTGCAGACTTCAATGGAGTTTCTTGTTGGCCTTCTTATAATTTGATCACCTTTCCTCTTTCTCCTAAGCCTGTTCTGATTATCTATCAACGAAGTATGAGAACTCTTCCTCAAAGGTTTCAATTTTCAATCATCTCAATTGCTTTATTAATTTGTTCATTACTTCATTTTATCCAGTTTGCATGTTAGGTGTTTGATTATAATCCTGGTACAATCTATATATATTTCAGAGTTTTCTCATTTGGATCATGATTATTATTGATTTACTGATGATGCACTTTGGCAATCATAAGTCATGTTGTTTTGTTGGTTGTTTCTCTGCATTTCTTCTCTTTTATTGGATTGAAAAATATGAATAAATCACTTTTTATTTATGGTAATATAAACGGTACAATCATTATTCTGTTACAAAAGATAGGTCAAATTGTCATCTTTTATTGGTTTTATGATGTGCATGCAATTAAATGAATTTGATTTGTCTGGTTTGACTGTTAGTTGTTTGATTATGATCTTATTACCATAAATTTTGCATAAATTTTGCATTTGTTGATGCTTTATAGTGATTTATGTTTATTTTCAGTAACACAGTGGGTGAAGTGATTAAGATTGATGATGACTTGGATCAGAATCTTCCACACAGTGCAGTCAGAACATTGGTTTTGATTGGAAAAACAGGAAATGGTAAAAGTGCAACAGGGAACAGTATCTTGAGAAGAAAAGTATTCAAGACAAAAGCTAGTTCATGTGTCACTAGTTGCTATGAACTGGGAAAAGCTAAACTCCCCAATGGTGTCCTTTTGAAAGTTATCGATACACCTGGTATTTCATCTCTTTCTAATATGTAATCTTTTCCTATGAAAATCAAGGATGAATTGAGAAACTATCTAGAGTTTAGACTTGATATGTTTTTTTTCTTTTTTCTTTTTTCTTTTTCTGCTGTTTGTTTGCAGGTTTATTTGATCTCCAGCTTGAACCTGGAAGTATACTGAAAGAGATTTCACAATGTATGGAATTGGCAAAGAATGAAGTTCATGCATTTATCCTGGTACTGACTATAAGGTCTAGGTTCTCAAGAGAAGAGGCAGCTTCATTTGAAATCCTGAAATCTATTTTTGGAGTGAAAATGATCAATTACTTGATCATAGTATTCACCGGTGGTGATGAACTTGAGGAAAACAATGAGAGCTTGGAAGACTATTTGGGTCATAAGACTCATAACTGTCCTGAACCTTTGCAGGTCTGTGATTTCATATGAAGATAATAATAATTATATATCTGCAGAAATTATCCATTAGCTTAAATGATTCTAATTTGCATTTTGTGGATGAAATTTTGTAGGATCTTCTACATTCTTGTGGAAACAGGATGGTGCTTTTTGACAACAAAACAAAGGATGAAACTAAACAAGCAGTGCAGTTGAAGAAACTGTTCTCACTCTTAGACACTGTTATTATATTTAATGAAGGCCAGCCATATAAAAGGGATCTTTTGGCTTTGGCTGGACTCCAGGTAATGAATAGTTATTTCCCATTTATCTTTCTTTTCAATGTGATTCCTGGTTGTGTTCTTCTTTTGCTTGAAATTGGTTGGATAATTATTTTCATTGTCATGTTTCTTTTCTGAAATATAATTTCAATGTTTGATCTTTTTTATTGCAAATGAATTTTTTGAAAATTTGAGATTCATTTTTCATGATATTCTCTTTAGGTGGAGCTGAAATCAACAATGCAGAGAGAGAGAGTACTTGAAAAAGAATTAGCAGAAGAACAGGCTGCAAGGAGTTATGCAGAAAAGAATGCTCAAATGCTGTTGGCTGAGATGAAAAAAGAACGGAAAATTGCCGAAAAAAGAGCACAAGTTGCGCAAGAAAATGCTCTGAAGCAAATCCGACAACTCCAATTAGAGATGTCACGTCGGAAAATGTCTGAAAGGGAGCCTGGTTTATGTATCATCCTGTAATTCACGTTTAGATGATTTGTTGTTGATATTAAAACAATATTATGTGTTTTTGTGGGAGTGAAGAAACAATTGGTGAAAGTTTGTTGAAGTCTTCATTAAGTACTTATTTTACATCCTTCTATATTTCGGCAGCTATTTTATCAATATATCCATTAAGTTTCATTTCAGTAGATATTTTTTTATGTTGTTAAGTCAATGATTACTTTTTGAAAAATTAAGTCAATGCTTAATGAAAAACTAAAGTTGGAGACATATGCAAAGTCAGCACTTCCATCACAACAAATGTATCTCAATTAAAATTACTTTCATCAGCATTTCGAACTCTTCAAACCATGCCAAAAATACTGAGAAAAGTTTATCAGTTACACTACAGTAACATCTCCATATATTTTTCAAAAGTAATAATAAAAAGTGTACTTTCTTATATTTCTCTTCATTCTTATGAAATTACAAATTTACAAGATAAGCATGTTATAATGTGGGTTTATTTATAGTGATCATCTTTTGATATTTCCATCACTGCAAAGTATAAACATTAATGCAATGCATGCAGCATTAATGCAACAGTCTTGTTGAACCAAAGGTCTCACTTTGGGAACTCCAAGCAACCAAAACATTAAATTCTCCAAACTCCATTTCCTCTTTATATTCTCACCATCCCTTCACTTTCTTCACAACAGTTAACTCACTTCTCTCCTCATCATTTGGATCATGGGTGGAGGTGTAGTTCAAGTTGATAAAATGAATACTGTTGTTCTTATTGGAAAAACAGGAAATGGTAAGAGTGCTTGTGCAAACTCAATCCTTGGGAGAAAAGCATTCAAATCAAAAGCCAGTTCTTCAGGAGAAACTATTAGGTGTCAATTAGAAAGAGTTATGTTTGAAGATGGCTGCCTTGTCAATGTGATTGACACCCCTGGTACCTCTCTTTCCAATTTTTATATTTTTTATGAACGTTGTCATGTTGAATGTTTTTCATTGTATGTGTTAATTTAAAATAAATTGAAATTTCTGTTGTTTCTAAGTAAAATATTTGTTCTGATATTGTTATTTTTTCCAGGTCTTTTTAATTTTACAGGTGATTTTATAGATATGGGCAAAGAGACAACTGAATGCTTGCAGCTGGCCAAAGATGGTTTTCATGCTGTTCTTGTTGTTCTTTCTGTGAAAAACCGGTTTTCAAGAGAGGAAAAAGCTGCCATTCAATGCTTGGAACAATTTTTTGGGAAACAAATATATGATTACATGATTCTAGTTTTCACTGGTGGTGATCAATTAGAAGAAGATGAAGTCACGCTGGAGGATTATCTTGATGATTCTCCGGGGCAATTGCATGTTAAAAATCACAAAACTTCATGTTCATCATAGCATTCTGATTGTTTTCTGTTTGTCAGAATGCTAATTTGTTTTTCAACATTGCAGGACTTGTTGGATATATGTGGAGGAAGGGCGGTCTTATTTAATAACAAGACTAAAAATGAATTCAAGAATGCTGATCAAGTGAATGAATTGTTCAGGCTTGTGGATTCTGTCGTTGAAATGAACAAACGCACACCGTACACCAGTAGCCTTCCACCAGATGTTGAGGTGATCATGCAAATGTTTTTCATTAAGTATACAATGTTTTTTTATTGTTTTGCAGGTCATTCACAATGACTTGTTCTTTTGAATGGTGCATGTCTTGAAGTTTGATTCAATTGAAGAAATTTCAAAACTGCATATAACTGAGTATGAAAAAAAGATGAAGGTTATCTATGAGGACCAACTGAAACATGTTGTCGAGATGGTACTGCATGCAGATTGTCCTTAATTAAATGCTTGTTAGAAATTTCTCCTTTTACTGATGAATTTTATAATTGGAATCAGGTGGAGGAGAAATTGAATTCTCAGATTGAATTGCTGCGTAAACAATTGGAAGATGAGAGGGTTGCTAGACAAATTGGTGAGAAAAAATATATGGAACAATTGTCTGCGGAGGAAGATAAGAGGAAAAGAGTTGAAAAGAATGCAAAAGAGAGTAAGTTGAAATCAGATGAAGAGATTGACGAACTTAGGGAGAAGCTTGATCAGATTAGATATATCATCCTCTGATTTGATTTCTTACTTTTAGTTTGTTGATTTCTTTTAAGTGTTGAGGCTTTTGTGAAAAAAACTTAAATTTCGATTCCTTTTGAGCAGTCAAATTATAATAATAATAATAATAATAATAATAATTATTATTATTATTATTATCTAAAATGATGATAAACTATCATGTAAATAATAATTTTTATTGATGAATTCAATTTAAATAATAATTTAATAATTATTATTATTTAAATAATAATTGAAATATATTAGTTAAATAATAACTTAAAATAAAAATTACTATTATTATTTAAATACTAATAATTATGATTTATTATAATATTTTCTAATAATATTGTATTATAATAAATTCATTTCTTTATTATAATAAATAAATACTAAACATTATTATTTTAATAATAATAATTTAAATAAATTATTATTATTTAGTAATTAATTAATTAAATAATAATAATTGCTTCCACAATTATTATTTTTTGGTAAGAATAAATTATTAAGTAATTATTATTAAATAATAATATATTATTATTCAATAAATGATAATATATTCTTATTAAGTAAATAATATTAAATATGATTAAATAAATAATATTTTAAATAAATAATAATGAATTCTCAAACAAACATGCTTGCACAGTTATTATGCAAATGGATAAAGTGCGCATATAGAGTGGCTTGATATTTCTAATACTTGATAATGACAAACCTACCGGAGACTTACTTGAGCTTCGAATGTGACTAACTTTGACCAAAAAAGGGTAGGCTGTCCCAAATAGAGAATGATGGAGTCACAAACATTCAGCGTTAGACCACTTCATTGTTGGCGGTTTCATGAAGCTTAACATAATAGGAAACTTACAACGTCAGATTGTTGATCCTTTCTGGTTCATAGTAATCTTGTTGGTTTGTAATAAAAAATTTTGGTGTTTAGTAAACAAAAAATTCAAAAAAATAAACACTTAAAGCTGTTTAATTTAATAAGCAAAATCTCAAAAAAAATAAATGCTTCAAACAAATAGTGAGGACGACCCAGGAAGTTCAAATTCACATAAAAATTATTATTTCTTAAATCGTTTGCTAAATCTAATACATTATCTTATGGTTAGACCTAGAAAGATATACAAAGCTGCACAATTCTAGAAGCATTTTCATATACATTCCTTCTTTGAAGTATGTAACATTCAAAAAACAAAGTGTCTTAATATTCATAGGTATGGGTCTCAGTGGCGGATCCAGAAATTAAACATAGGGGGGCGAATTACTAAAGTCATTGTCCAATATAGATCTTTTTTTTTACCATCGATTTTGAATTATAATTATATAATTCCTCGAATCATCTTTTTTATCACAAATCATCATTTTTTTTCATCCAATCGATGAACTTTAGTTGAGTGTTTTTTCTCTTGTACAATAGTTTTATTATCTACTATTGAAGCCTCAACTAAGTTTAATGAATTGAAGAGTTTTTTTTATTGAAAAAAAAAAATCAATTGTTTGATTCTTCATTAGAACTATCTAAATTAATTAACATGAAAGTTGATTAGATAAATATTATAATTAAAATTACAAGAAATAAATTAACAAAAGGCACACATAAAAGTTTAAGCAAACTAGAACAAGTTGAATAAAATTAATTTATCAACAAGTGTAATATAAAGCATGAAGCAAACTTCATGAAGTAAATTAATGGATAGAAACAAACAATAGAATTAAATCATGAAACAAAATTCATGAAAACCAAATAAATCCAAGACCAAAAAACAAATTAAGAAGCATAATTCAATTATACCATATTAACCCTACATGAACAAATAACTCACTACCAAGCATACATCAAAATCAAGAATCCAAGATTGCACATTTCTCACATTCAAAGAGTATTAACAATCCAAAAAATTGAAGTTATATAACAAAAAAAAAAAAAAATATCACCTTCCCCAAAAAATACCTACCAACGGGTTGTCAAAATTAGAAAAACGCCAAGCCAAGGCGGCAACAAGAATTAGACGACAGCGACGATGAGCACGAGAGAAGAGGTATGGTCCATGGATGAAACTTGATGGGTTGAATATAGGTTTTAGTTTAGGTTTTTTCACTTAAACCCTTATAAATTTTATATTTATATAAAAAAACTTTTTTAAGCTTTGGGGGGCAATGGGAAATTTTGCAAAATTTGAAGGGAAGATAGATTTTAGTTTAGGTTTTTCACTTAAACCCTTATAAATTCCATATTTATCTAGAAAATATTTTAAAATTTAGGAGGGCAAGGAAAATTTTGCAAAATTTGAAGGGGGCCATTGGAAAAAAAAATTAGGGGGGGGGGGGGCAGTGGCCCCTGCCCGCCCCCCCTTGCATCCGCCATTGATGGGTCTCATAGCTACAACTCAAGCACTCCGACGCATCCCTTAATATCTTGGCAGTATACCTAAGCCTCATCAATTAATAACACCTCGTATACCACAAATTAAGTACGAGGATGCACCTCACAAGTAATATATGGCGTTGTGACTTGTGAGTTTCCCCGCGGCATGAGCCATCACATGTGTTGCATCGGGGTTATCCTCCATCACCCACTTGTGGGTAACCTACACCCACGTGTAGTCCCCGAGCATGACGAGATTGTCGCCGTGTGAAGCAACCCACTGCGGAGCCGCATAGGAGGTGCTCGTGAACAGGAAAGTTTCAAGAAAGTAGACCACCAACATTTTAATGAAATCCTCCTCCTCGGTCTCGCCCTTCACAACGATGTCGAGGTGAACTTTGTAAATGGCATGGCGGTCTCAAACAACCACCTTCCTGAGGAACCTACACTCAAAAGGTCTTTGTGGCCTTTCTCTTGAAGTTTACTGTAGTATCGTGACACTAAGGCCAAGGATCTAACATCATACATGGCCAAGAGGGGATATATCTAACATTATATCAATTTGGGAAAATTATTTTTAGGTCCCTGGAAGTTTCAAAACTTCCCAGACAGTCCCTCTAACATTTAACTTTCCCAGACAATCCCTCCTTTATGCCAAAGTTATTTTTCAGCCCTTCCAGCTCACTCCATCAGTTAATTTTTCCTATAATGCCAACTTTACCTTTGTTGTTGGTGGAGAGCTTTCCCATCAAGTCATGTCAGATTTTTTAAATATTACACTCCATCCATCACTTCCTCACCTTTGCCATCTTTTCACTAACTTTTTGTACTTTTCCCAGCTTTTTATACTCTTCTTCTTCTTTAATCCATTTTGTTCACTTTCTGCTCTTCTTCTTCCTTACCTTTCTGCTCCTCTAGATCTTCTTCTTCTCCTGGTGTGACGAGCTCTATGACCATCTCTATCTTGACGAGTCACTGCCCAAGGCTAGTAGAAGAAACATCCATCTTCGCCGTGAGTTCTTTTTCTCGTTTTCCAGAGAAATTTTTTGAATATATCGTGCAGTTTAAAACCATGCCAGTGTAAGGCGCTCTTGTTGTAGGTTGGCAATGGAGACCTTTTGTACAGTCGCCAAATATAAGGGGGGACGAGTGTTGCAGTTTACCGTGTTAACTTCATGCGCGTAAATACTAACCGATATATGTAAGCGATGCGGTAAATATCATGTATTCTCTTTGGATGACCCAATCAACCCGTCAGCATGTTCATTTAATATTTCATGCATTTTATTGTTTAAAACTTAAATATATGGGTTTTACGCTTTGGTGTATGCGCTTTTTCGTTTAACATTTTGACTTTCTCGCTTAAATATATGGGTTTTAGCTTACTTTTCCATTTGTTTTCGTTTAACATTCTGACTTTCCGCTTAAGATATCCCAATCTCATTGGTGATATATGCACCAACAGGAGGCATTCATTCTCGGAGAGCATATCGTTCAACCGAGGCACAATTCCATCCCGAAAAGGATCTGCGGGGGCCTTAGCCATTTGTACTCTACCAGAGAAAGTTGAAATTGTGTCAGTAATTCAATTAAACTGCTAAGTATGACCAAGTCGTTGTCGTCGTCATTGCCAACATGGGCTGACACAGACTGAGACTAAGTCACCCACTTCTGCAACCAAGTGGCCTTGTGGATGTGTAACGCCCCGACCCGGATCCCGGGACCTCGAGCACGTCAACAGACCAGCCGTATTAAAGAAGAGATAAACTCAACTCTAATACAAGGCCTAATAATGTGATAAGCAAATAACAATCCATAAATAAACACAAACTCAAGTTCATAAGAACATAGAGTCATTAGAGTCCATAGGCCCTATAGAAGTCTGGTCCCTATACGGGTCCTACAAATAACAAAGTTTATAAAAATAAAGGTAACTGAGACTCCTATAAACCTTGGTCTCCCGGAGTCCCTCTCTTCAAGCTTCTTCCCCCTCTAAACCTCGGAATCTGTAAAAGGAGGAAAAGAGAAAACACGTGAGCTTTCGAAGGAAAGCTTCGATGAAAGTACCCCAGTCAGTCACAATGTCATCAAAATAAAAATGGCGGTCAGCGGGATCATAGAATCAACAACAAAGTCCTAGGAGTCTACCACAAACAAGTCAAAGTGCGACTCACGCTACAAAAAGCCCTCGGGCTCTGTAGTGAGTTCTAAGAGAACTTCGAGTTTACTCCCTACCAGTATATCCAAATTTTTGGATATAATTACGACCTAGATGGTGGCTTGACTCTCAGTCAAAAGATCGGTAGAACTACCTCTTCTTCGTGTTAACACGGTCAGCGTACCATGCCCACTGACAGGTGAGACCTCCAGAGCTTTGTTTCTCCGGTAGAGGGTCGCCGAAAAGTCGAGGGTCCTATCCACGAGCGTTCCCAAAATTGGAGCTTCCCTAGCTCCACCGAGTCAGGCGATGAGAACATAGCAAATAGGGACACCAGCGTCCGTAAACAAGCATACATGCTTAGCGAGGATTCAAGAGCGGATAAGAACAAAGATGTAATGCGGCAACAACAGTGCATGTATTAAGAATACATAGCAAGTCCAAGAAATCCCATTATCGGGTGAAAACTAGGCAAGTGAACTTACCTCTGGTTGGTACTAGATGTCCTTCTAGCTTCCTCTAGGGTGCCAACAACTCCCCGAGAGTATCTGGCATGCAGAGGTCCTATTAGAAACAGTATTCCCATAATATTTCTATGTCCTTAGGTGTACATGCATGCCTTACATTCTTATTGGGCTTAGGCCCACTAACGGGTCCTATGGACCATCTCTCAAGTTCTAGGCCCTTATCCCAGTTTGATGTCCCTTAGTTGACTTGTAGATTTACTTTGGTCTAATCTAGTCAACTCTAGCTGAGTTGGGCCCATTTCAAGCCCGTTGCACCATTTATGTTGACCTTAGTCCCTTGAAGGGCTTTTTGGTCACTTGATAGTTTATGACCCTAAGATCTATCTTGTTTGGAGCTTAATAGTCCTTTTTGAATTTATTTAGCTTCCTTACTAAATATTTTCCATTTCTCAACCAATTATCCAAATTTAAGAAATTAATTAATTAATTTCTATTTATCTTGTTTCCACAGTTCATAATAATTATTACTTAATTATTATGTCACATACTCACAGTTCCAAATTGTTACCGGGCTATATAACCTTTTGATTAATGGTATTCACTACTATCATAAGAGACAAAACTAACTTTATTGTCAATCCAAGGTTTTAATCTCCTATCAAAACCTTATGTTTCCTAATTATTATTTTATGAATAAAAGTTCATAATCTAATAATTGTCACAAAACCTAAGTTTTGTTATCAATGAAACTATACACTTTATTCGGTTAATTGAGCATGTGTCACACTTTCCAAAGTTTAATCAATTTCGTTAACCGATTAATTCTCACTATAGTTTTCTATTAATCATGCTATTAATTTGTCACTCAAACTATAATAGCAAACTCATCCAAGTTAACAATATCACAAATAAATATGTCACACACTTTAGCTTCTAAAAAGAAAAATATATTTGTGATATACTAATAGTTCTCAAATAACTATCTTAACTTATTAGTTATTGCTTGTCACAATAATTAACTAGTTTTTCTAACTCAAGACTAATAATAATATTATTAGCTTGTTACGCAAAGTTAACAATTCATTAATTTTTTATTTATTGTCACATGTCCTTAATTACCATTTTAATACCTTGTTTAGCCAATAATAATGTCACACTACTAGAGTTCATTTTGTCACATTACCATGCTTCAAAACAATAAATCAACTATGTACCATAGTTTCTAAAATATTGTTACACCATCATAGTCAATATTAATTATTTGTCACACTAAGTTAACAAATATTTGGTTAATAATTTTTAATCAAACATGACTAAAATTTTTCTAGATTTTTAACTTCAATTAACATGTAACACTACCTAAGTTAACAATTCATCAATTAATAAATATTATTTATTTTTTTTTTTTATTTACCATCTTCTTCCTTAGTAGCTGACGGTGGTAGGTAGAACCCGTTAATTAGGAGGGACGCATTGGCCAAGCTTCCTCTGCCCCGAGCTTTACCTCCGGCCAACCTCCCATTTTCCAGCCCTGTTTCACACTGTCCGCTTCTCCTTCCTCCTCTGTCTGAGCTTCACCGGAGAAGTTCGCCGGAGATGGTCAACTCTTCACCCGAGAGCTCCCCTCTCCTGCAAATGGTACCGGAAGCTTCCACTCGGCCTCATGATTCCTTTGCGCTCTTCAGTACCCCTATTGACCCTCTCCCGGCGCCGCTCCACTAACGTTTACCCTCACCCCCTCCGGCGAGCTCTCATCCATAATTTGAAGGTGTAAAACATGGAATTGAAAATGGGAAAAAGTTCCTACCTCGTCTCCGGTGCTTCTGAAGATGTTGGTGGCGACGGAAACCCACCCACAGCCGGGATTCCCTTCTCCGATCAGCTCACCGGAATCTCCTTTTCCAAGCTTCCGCTGGTGTGTCGAGACGGTGGGCCAATGGCCCCTTTTATAGGCCTCAGAGCCCAGCCGAAACGACGGTCACACGAAGCGCCTCGCCGTTAACGGCCGACGGCCGGACTTCGTCGAACCCCGTGGAAGTACGGCCGATGGCCCAGCCTTGGCGTTCGGCTGGAGGGGAGGCTAGCGCCTCGAGATAGTCACTCCGGCGATCAACGGTAAGGATCGGATGGATCACATCCAACGGTCCAGATTAGGTTAGGAAACCTTGAATCACACACTCATCAGATCAACGGTCATGATCTCGTCACAACCAACGGCCAGATTTTCTCTCTCGGCCTCGCATCCATAACTTAAATCAGATGGACGCTTCATTTTCCGCCACGTGGCTCAAGAGAACTCTCAACACAGCCTCGCGATAGCTACTATCTTGATGGATTTAATCTTCGTCCGACATGTGGCTCATTATGAACCGTTATAATGCTTCGAGATCTGCTACGATCTGAGATCTTTTAATCTCAGCCGTTCATCCTTTCTCTTATAGGGTTTTCTCGTGGAAAACTTACCAGAGGTCCCTATTTTTTTTAAAATCACATATAGGTCCAAGACTGTGAGAGGGGAAAACTTCTTTAAGGTCCCCAATTCTTTAAAAATTACTATTTGGTCCCTGCAGACCCCATATAAATTTTTAATTTCCATTAAATTTAAATAAATCATTTATTCCCACATTAACGCTAATCGCGGGAAATAAATAACTCAAATATTTTATTTTTTTTTCTCAAGGAAATAACTAAATATTTATTTCAAAAATTCATGGATTTTACAGGATGAATTTCTTCACCCGCTTCTATATAATGGGTGAGGATGATACTAGCGGCGCCACAAGCTCCTTTTTCTCAAACGACGAAACTAGTGGTTTAACGCCCTGTCTCTATCCGTCCATTTTGTCATGTCAGGACATGATGCAGGCAAAGTCTCTTGAAACAATATCATATGCCTTCTCAAGGCGTGATGCAGTGTCCTCGTTCATTGACCTTCTTGCCGGAGTGGCTGTGGAAGAACGACGTTGGTTGGTATCGCGAGGAATCAGGGTACGGGAGCGTTCCCGAACCCTTTTCATGCACTGTTTGTGTTCCCCTTGCCACCCTTGCAGCGGGATGGGGCGGTAGCGTTGACAACTTTTCATTTCTTTCCGGTCGGGGCCGTTGATTGTCCTTCCTCACGGCTTGTACATTGACTTCTTCCACCCGTGTAACAGGGACAAGCTTGGAAAACTTTGAAAAATCAAATAATATCATATGTTGAACGAGAACTCTAGATATTAAACACAATCTGATAATATTAAACGTGAACTCCCAAAATTAAGTTGAAACACCTTATATTAAACGGGAAGTCAATAGATTAAACGGGAACACACTATGTTAAACACAAACACCAAATATTAAGCGAAAACACCTTAACTTAATCGAGAAGTTTTTATATTACACGAAAACACATTATATTAGAAAGGATGATGGAAACAAAGCAAGGAAGAGACTGAAGGGCATCCTTGAACACATTAAACAAGAAAAAAGAAAGGATGATGCAAACAAAGCAAGAAAAAAAAAGATGAAGGGGTCCAAGACCACCACCAGCAGCATCTATTCAATCAGTATCTTCACCAGGGGTACTAAGGGTACTAGGAGGAAGATAGTGAAAGACATCCTTGAACTCCATTGCAGTCAAGTCTAGGTTGGGATAACGACGAGAGATATCTTGAAAGATTTTGAAATCTTCCTCGACACCTTTTCTCCCTTCCTCACTGACCAGGCCCTAGAATTCGTCGGATTCCTTGAAGTCGGAGATAGCACAAGAGGCGATCTCGCGCTCTCGGGCCAGGTTTTCATTCGAAATCTGGTAGAGCTTGAGAGCGTGACAAATATCCATGTTGAAGAGTACCCTGTGTTTATACGCCACCACGGCGTTCTCCTGGATCCTTTTAAGGGAGACCAGTTGTGTGGTAGGTGACTCCTCCTCCTTCTCCTTCTCAGAGGCCTCTGCACTCTCTCGAAGTTCGGAGCTCGGGACCGGTGGAGGTCCTTCTGCGAGTTCCCTTAGCGATCTGCGCAACCGGTGAGGATCCATTCGAGGGGGATAGAACCCAGCAGAGGAAAGAGTGAGGAGGGTGTACCCTCATCGAGGGCTATTTAAAGAGCGAAGGGTGACGCGAGAAGGCGCACAAAGGATTCATGCGACGTTTCGGGTTTTGGGAAGTGTCATTATAACTTTGCCCACTTACATGCAATGAAAGGAAGCGCCGTCCGGATAACATGAAGCAACACGGAGCAGGCCAAAACCTCATAAATGGAAAAGGGATTCAGGAGAATCAAATAGCTGTGACACGAAGCAGACCAAAACCTTATAAATGGAAAATGGATTCAGGGGAATTAAATAGCCGCAAAACTGCTCGGGTGAGAAGTGCATGGTGGACTAAACCGGTGGGTCTCACCACTAACAAGTCATTGCTAGCCACCTCACTCCCATGAAGAATACCCCTGGCCACCTCATTCCTCAACCAGTGAGATTGGTATATATTAAGCGAAAAGTTTGAATGTTAAACGAAAACAACTGAAAATAAACGGAAAGTAAGCAACGTAAGCAGAAACTGTAAGATATAAGTGGAAATGCGACATTATAAATGAAAAGTGATTATTATAAGCGGAAAACTTAGTTGTCAATTTTGAAGTTGAGAAACATCCCAATTGTTGTTTGTTTCAGTTTGTCCAACCGCATGAAATCGGCAAGGCGTTTCTTCTTCGGTATAAAATCTGTCTTCATTGGATTCGTGTCGTTGGCCATGCAGTCCTCTGTATGGATCACTTCGTCCGTCTCTGGATCGGTGGTCACGATCGGCATTTCAATGGAGGTGGTCGGTGGAAGGGTGAGGGAAAGTGTTTGTTCAATTGAGGAAACCGGTCGTTCTTTATAGGCAACCGATGGCTCAGCGTTGGCAATTGGTCGTTCCATGCCGGTCTCCTGTGGTTTAGAGTCTGTCGACACTGAGGTATGTATGGCTGGTGGTTCTTTGCTAGCAACCGATGGCTCAGCGTCGGCAACCGGTCGTTCTATGCCAGTTTTCTGTGGTTTAGAGTTCGTCGACACTGAGGTAAGTATGGCTGGTGGTTTATTGTCGGCATTCGTTGGTTTATCAGCTGGTTGTTTAGAGGCGGAGGTGGGTAGAAGGACTGCGGTCAGTGGTTGAGCAGACGTGGTCAAAACTTCATTGTCCACGGTTATTTGCTCAATGACCCATGTGCCATCCTTCTGGGTAGGCTTTCCGTGCTTCAATTTTGTCGGTGATTCGATTACGCTGTCAAGCGTGACCATGTCGTCGTCTCCAACATCTTTCAAATTTTTTGGCATCAACGGCCTGCTTAGGATTTCAACTGCCCTAGCCGCCGTTGCGTGCCTTGGAGGGTATTTTCATAATATTGAATATTATTTATCCACATAATTCTAAATACATGCCTTTGGGAGGCCCAACCACCAACATTGTTTTAAACTTTTAAATTCATGCTTTCGAGAGCATTTTCATAATATTGGATGCTATTTTCCCATAATATTTTAAATCCATGTCTTAGGGGGGCCAGCTCTGACCTTCTTTTTCAATTAATGCGTTTGAGGGCATTTTCGTAATATTTAAATCTATGCCTTGGGGGCTAGCTCTGACATGTTTTTTCAATTAATGCTTTGAAGGGCATTTTGGTCATACATGGGCAAAAGTAGCTCGGATTTGTGAAACTTTGAGGGATGTTTTGTTCATTACCATTATCAATTTTTGTAAATATATCTAACTTCATATCAATTTTTCACGGAGCACCAAATGGTTATGTAAAATTATATAATATATTTTGAGGTGTTTTTAAGATTTACCCTAAATTCGTGGCACTTTTGCACAATTACCCGACAAAAATGAAAATTATTTTGATTACTAGTAACTATGATTTAGGGTTCTTTTGAAAATTTTCCGAACTTCTTATTTTCGTGGGAATAGAAATGGGTATTTTTGCACAAAACGCCCCGTAGTTGTGATAAACATTATGATAATTCTGCAGATTTGCGCAAACTATATATATATATATAAGTAATTTTAAATTTTTTTTTTTTTTTGATATAAGTGGATAAACCACTTTCATTTATTGAATTAAAGAAAATTAAGTTAAAACAGGGGGATCCCTTGTTGGATCAAGTGAATACAATGTGGATAGACTTTCGAGTCATTGGTCCCTAGCCCCGGGGTTCTGGAGTTGCTGCATGTCCTCATCCTCGAAATCCCTCCCTGGAGAGTTCGCGCTTGTCCATTGTCTTGTGAGGGTCAGGCTATGTCTTATGAGATTTTGTAGTGGTTGTAACTGCATTTGTTTGGTGGCATGTGCGCTGTCGAACCAGGAGAGAAAAAGGAAGTCGACTTGGCGAATCAGTTTCTGGTAAACACGTTGTTTATCTGTGAAACATCTCCTGTTTCTTTCCATCCAAAGGCTCCAGGTCACTGCCAACACTAGCATGTTCCAACCCTTCCGGAATTCTTTTCTCAGTTGTTTGGAGAACAAGTTTGGGCCCCAAAGATCTTGTATCTTTGAGGGGACTGTCATATTTCCCATAATCCGCGTAGAGTCGTCCATGCTCGCTTAGTGGAGTATTGGCAATGGAGGATTAAGTGTTCGGTGGATTCTTAGATGCCTTGGTTGCATAGGTAGCATAGCGTCCTATCTCCCTTCCATTTTCTCTTTGCCAGGTTCTGAAGCGTGGGAAGCTTGTCCTCCCACGCTAACCAGGCAAAGAGCTTGACTTTTACTGGGGATGGCTGTTTCCAAAGTTGGGCCTGTAGGGGGCTTCTTATGCCGCCATCAATTCGAAACTGATATAGCGATTTGACTGTGAAGTTTTTGCTTGGGGTGATCTTCCATAGTCTATTATCTTCTTGTCTTGTGCCTCCTTGACTCAGGTGAATTTGTATTTTTTGGAGCAGATCTGTTGCGTCCTGTGTGAGGGGGCCTGGTCGGAGAATCTTTCTTCCTTGTTGTTGTAATTGTCTTGCCTCCCTGATTGTGTGATCCCTCTTAATCCATAGTGTTTGGAGCTCTGGGCATAGGTTATGTGGGCTTTGACCCTGGATCCAGTTGTCGAACCAAAGCATAGTTGAGGATCCTGAGCCCGGTTCAGTGATTAAATTGTGAGGGTGGCCCATAATCCGTAGAGATACCTTTCCGTAAGAAGGATGAAGCGGCGGGGGTTTTTTATATGGATTTAGTTGTTTGTTCCTAAATATGCGTGTGTAAGTATTCTTAGCGGTACCCGCTTCCCCCCTTAGTAATCTCCACCACCACTTCCCGAGAAGAGCTTCGTTGAAAGTTTTTAGGTTGATGATTCCCCAGCCCCCTAGATCTTTGGGTCTAGTTAGTCTTCCCCATTGAACTAGGCGGTAGGCCTTGGATTCCGGATTGGCTCCTCTCCAGAGGAAGTCCCTTCGGATGGCCTCAATACGGCGGACTACCCATTGTGGGAGCCGGTACATTGCCATCCAGTGGTTTGGGATCGATGATAGAGCTGAGTTGATTAGAGTGACGCGTCCACCCCTTGACATGAGCCTCCCTTTCCATGTGGAAAGTTTGTTCTGCATTCTTTGGATGAGGTTGCTCCAGTCTACCCTCCTTGGTCTGCTTCCTGCAATGGGGATACCAAGGTAAGTTAGTGGTAGGGGTTGTATCTGGCAGTTCATTATCGAGGCTTCAATTGTGGCTTCCTCCTGTGCCGCACCCGTTGTTATTATCGCACTTTTGTTGTAGTTTATTTCGAGTCCCGATAGCCCTTCAAGCGGATGGAATATGAGTTTTAGGGTAGTGAAATCTCTTTGCTTCCCTGAGCTGAGAATTAGTAGATCGTCCGCGTAGAATAGGGCCGGTATCTGATCTTCCTCTCCATTCCCGATTCTGTAGCCTTCGAATATTTGTTCGTGTACTGCTTTTTTCATCATTCTGGAGAGGACCTCCGTGGTGAGGATGAATAGTAAGGGGGAGAGAGGGTCCCCTTGTCGTAATCCTTTCTTGTGTCTCACGTATCCCATTGGGGTTCCGTTGATTAGGAACTTTGATTTGGATGAATGTAGGATTGCCCTTATCCAACTTATCCATCGTGGTCCAAAGCCCCTTGCTTGGAGTGACTCCAGAAGGAAGTCCCAATCAACCGAATCAAATGCCTTTTCAAAATCAATTTTCATCGGTACTCCTCCTTTTGACTTCATGTCATAAATGATCTCTTCTACCGCCACTATATTTATCGTGTATACATCTTCCTTTGATGAAATTTGTTTGGTTCTCATCTATCGACCAGGTAAGACCGCTCAGAGGCGACACAAGACTTTGGTAATAATTTTGATCGAGCAGTTGAGTAGGCTTATGGGACGATATTCGTTTATTGATGAGGCCTCTACTGTTTTCGGGATCAGAAGGATGTGTGCCCAATTCAGGCGTTCCAGGTCCACCGTGCCTTGGTAAAGCTCTTGAAACGTTTGGAGGATATCTTCCTTGATGAAGTTCCATCCTTGTTGGTACACGATCATGGGGAATCCATCCGGTCCTGGTGCTTTTTCTGAGTTGAGTTCTTGAATGGCCGCATGTATCTCTGCCTCAGTGAATTGTTCTTCCAATTGGGATAGATCCTCTTGGTTTGATTCCGGGAATAAAAGTGGCCAGTTTGCCGAGTAGTGGTTTTCTCTTCGGATTCCGAAGAGTTGAGTGAAATGCGTTGTTATCTCTCTTGTGATGTCTAAAGGATCTCTTAGCATGGTTTCTCCCGCTCTGAGTTGGTGTATCCAATTATTGCTCTTTCTTTGATTAGCAATTGTGTGGAAGAATTTTGTGTTCCGATCCCCCTCCTTAAGCCAGGTGATTCTTGAGCATTGTCTCCAGTGTTCCTCTTCCGTTCTGATAAGGTTATCGTATTCTGTCCTCAGCAATTGTAGTTGTTCCTCTTCAGGGCTTGATAATGGTTGAAGTTCGCTTTTGGTGTCCATATCCTCGATGCTCTGCATTAGCTCCGATTTCCTTTGCCTTTGTGCCTGTATGTTTTCTTTGTTCCATGCAATGCGACCTTCCTCCGATTAGAGTGAGCTTTTTGGCCCATTTGTAGGTTCCGCTTCCGACAAAATCATTTTGTTGCCACCAGCTCTCCAATGTTTCCCAAAACCCTGGCATCTTCCCCCAGCTTCTATTAAACCGGAAAGGATAGTGTTTTACGGTCTTCTTTGCCCGCATTCTAACGCGATTGGAACATGGTCTGATCGAAGGCGGGGCAAAGCAAACTGCCATATCCGTGGGGAGGCCGCCAGCCATTCTGGCGACAGGAGGAACCTATCCAGCCGAATCATTGTCGGGGTATCCCGTCCATTAGTCCATGTGTACTTTCTCCCCGTGAGTGGGGGGTCGTATAGTTGTAGTTCTTCAATCAGGTCATTGAAAGCCCGTTGATCTCGCAAGTTTCCCTGCCCCATATTCCGTTCTGTCTGTGCCCTTGTTGTGTTGAAATCTCCGCCTACTAGCCATGGTCCCTGCCATCTTTGTCGGTGTTTTTATCTCCTCGGAGAAGTCGTCTTTTTGGTAAACTGGCATGGTCCGTAAACCGTGGTAATCATCCATTTGGTATCATCTGATTTCCGTGTGAGGATGACGGATACAGAAAAGGTGTCTGTGTATTCCCCTAGTTTCTGGAACATCGATGTCTTCCAGCCGATGCAGCATCCTCCTCGTGATTCGCATGCTGGTAGTGATATTCCTTCTGAGTAGGTGTTGCCCCCTATAGCATTCCAAGTTCTGTTGTTAATGCTAGACAATTTTGTTTCTTGTAAACAAAATATGTCAGCCTTATTTGCTGTTATGAAATCGCGAACGAGAAATCTTTTCTTTGGCTTTCCTAGCCCTCTGACATTCCAGGTTATCACTTTCATTATGAAAACTTTGTATGACCCTATTCTTGGTGGTGCTGAGGGGCTTAGATTCGCCTCTGCACCCCGGAACACTTCTCAGCCTCAGTTAGTCTCCGGTGATTTGAGGTCTCAGATATGTAGTGTCCTCGAGCTGTATTCCGACTTTTAGGGCATTTGACATGGTTTCCTCCTCAGGCCAGTCTGATAACATTATGGGAACTGTTGTAAGATTTTGCAGGTCTTCCTCGGGTTGTTGGTTTTCCTGCCTTTTAGTTTTTCTCTTGCATGACTTCCCCCCCTTCAGGGATTTCTTTGTCTCATTGATGGGTTCATGGAGAGGTTTATTCTTTCTCGGCCTACCTCTTGGCCTTGGTGCAGTAGCTTGTGGCTCTTGCGTGTCATTTGGAGTTATTTCCTGTCCTCCTCTTTCTTGGTTCATTTCTTCTATAGGGGGTTGGGTGGGGGAATTCTGTTGTGAGACTTCTTTTGTGATTAGTTGCCAAGCCTCTTCGGTGATTATATTCCAAGTGCCTGCATATTGTCTGAGAGTTGCACTGTATAGATCGGATTCAATCTTGGAGATCATTGTTTTAATGAGATTATGTATTGGCCTTGTTGTGCACAAGAGGTAGGGGGAAATTGGTGGGCTGATTTCATTAGGGATAAAATTTGTTACATCATTAGCATTCATTGGTTCAGTTGGGCCAGTGTCAATTGGCCCGATTTCATTGGGTGTTCCAGCTGGATTTGCTTCAGTGGGTAGCGCTATTGGTCCTGGTTTTGTTTGCATCTCCACTTGGAGAAGGGCCAACGTGGGCTGGGCTGTGGGCTGAGCATTTGGGTCAGTGCCTAGCACCTCTGTGACTGTTTCTGTTGGTGTAAGTATGTGGCATTGAACGGGCCCTGATGGGCCTTGTGCCCGGCCCTTGTTCTTTCTTGTTCTAGCGAGACTTTCTGGTGGGCCTTGTACTTGGAAAGCCCTTGCTCATTTCCTTCAGTTCGGTCATCAGTGTTGGGTTTGAGAACATGGCTTGATCTGAAAGGACTTGGAGCATGGTTGGATCAGCCTTCGATTTTTGAAGCATGGGATATTTCCACGTGGCTGTAAGTGTGCGAATAGTTTCTTCAAAATCCGGTTCTTCTTGGTCTTCCCTATTTTGATCGTTGCTATCTGACTCAGCCACTTGCAAAAGGGCCTTATCCCCTGTCTTTTCCCCTCCCTTTCCATCATGGGCCTTATCACCTATCTTTTCACCACTCTTGCCATCATGCTTATCCGCCTTAGCCGTCAACGCCTCTCCTGCTTTGCCGCGATCTTCCGCCTGTCCGCGCGAGCTGTCCGGCTTTCTGCGACTCGTCCCATCCTTGGCCGTCTTTTCCGCCCCATCACCACGTCCAGCTGTTGGCGTCTTCGAGGTTGCCGTGGGCGGAGGTCTCTCATGGCGGTGGCCGGAGATCAGTGGGCGCTCTCCAGCTTGCTGAGATGGGGGGGAAGGCTGAGGTTCTCTGATTAGGATTCCTCTTTCCCGTCCATCTCCCGTCCTCGTCGGAGCATCCTGCAAATCAGCCATTGGGGCCTTCCCCTTGTCAGCGCGACTAACCTTGGGCTGAGCTTGGTTTGCTTGGGCGTTTTCTCCTTTCTTCGCATGTTCCTCGTCGAGGGTTGTCGTCATCGTTCCTTGCCTCGGGTCCCATGGCAGCTGTGGTTGCCCGTCCACCATTTCAATGGAGTAGGTGTGTTGCAGGGTGGATACACTGCAGTGGATCACATATGGTAGCTTCGTCGGTTTTCTGATGCGCAGGAACACCTTGATATCCTCTGTGTCCTCGCCGTCGCTTCCGCCGATGTGTACTAGATCCCCCACCGGTTTGAGCATGATTGACATCGAGTCTCGATCCCAGAAACACATGGGGAGGTTTCGCACACGAACCCATCTCAGGGCCCCCACCGCCTTCGTCGGTTTGTATAGATCTGTCGTCCATGGTGTGAAGGAGAGGTTGAAGGCTGGCGAAACCATCGGGCTGGATTTCTCCAGTTCTCTTGCTGTAGCCGTCGACGGGCACTCGATGAGGAAGCGTCCGTCCTTTAGTGATTTTGCTTCCCAGTTCCAGTTTGCATCAGTCCTCAGTTTGAGGAGTTCCACAATTTTTCGATTATCTACGAACCCCCTCTTCTCTGTGATCTCTGCTATTGTGAATTTCTTCATGCGTTCTTTACCTTTCAGCATGTTTTCATTGAGTGCAAGAGAAATGTACTGGTGAGTAATTGTAGTATTGTCTTCCTTGTTTCTCTGATCTTTGTTGCTTCGCGATGCTGGTGGTGGTTGTGTTTGTTTCTGTTTCGGTGCCTGTTGTATGGTTGTGTTTTTGATTAGCTTCGCCTCCATCTTTTGTGGTTGTAATTTAGCCTTGTCTGCTCTCTGGGTGGTGCTCTGTTTTGCATGCGTTCTCTGTAGATCACTTTGGCACTTCTTGCCTTTATGGCCAACGCCACCGCAATTTCTGCAGGTTATATCTCGGCGGCATTCCTCCACTCTATGGCCTGGGCGTAAGCACTGTCCGCAGACAGCGATCAGTCCCGTAGGTGTGTGAATGGTAGGTGGCGATCGCCTCTGCATGTTTGGCTGTACTCTGTGGTCTCGTTGGGCTTCCCCGTTTGACTGGCGCTGCTTCTTGCGTCCCTCCACCAGTTTCCAACCCTCATTGTTCTGTGTCCCTAGAGGCCGTGGTGGGGTGGCGTTGATGGAATCGTCGTCTTCCCCACTGACAGCTTCAGCGTAGGTTAGTTGTCTTCTTCTCTGTCTTGGACCTGGCTCCTCCCTGGGATCTCTTCTCGATGCATGGTCTTCTCTTATGGCAGTGCGTAGCGAGGTCGGTGAGGGTTTTCGCTTCCATTTTCGTTCAGGTTCTCTGTGGGAAAGTCCTCCCCTGTTTCCCACTTTCTTTTCCTCTCGCCGGGGATCCCCGCCGTTATGAGAGTCCCGATTGTAGTATCTGCCGCCGCGCCGGGAATCCCCATCACCTCGCCGGAAATCGCCGCCGCCACGCTCCATGGACCGTGTATATTATAATATTTGATTTCAAAAGTAACATTTCAATTAAGTAACATTTCAAAAGTAACTTTTTCTTTTAAATTTTACATCTGTGTAAATGTAAAAGAAAAAGTTTTGAAAACCATTCCCATGCATAATATATAGTTCCCATGCAAACACCTTCGAGTAGTGGACTCGTTTCATTGGAGATGCTGCAGATTTCAATGGAGTTCCTTGTTGGCCTCCTCTTATAATTTGATCACCTTTCCTCTTTCTCCTATGCCTGCTCTGATTATCTATCAACAAAGTATGAGGAATTATAAATTCATAATGTTTACAGATGCCTCATGGAAGGAGAAAGGTAAGGAAGCTGGTTTAGCCTTTGTAATCCTTACTAATCAAGGCAAACTTTGTTTTGCAGGATCAAAGGTATGCGAAGCTGATTCAGTATTCGAGGGAGAGATGAAGGCGATAAGAGAAGGACTTGACCAGCTATTACAAATGGGTGCTTCTGAGGTACTATATACACAGATAATACCAGTGCCTTAAAAATTCTGCAAGGAAGAGAAGAAGACAGAGACTGGAGATCAGAAGACACCACGAGGAGATGTCGAGCATTGTTATCGCTGCTGCTGAATTGGGAAGTTAAGTACATACCAAGGACAAGGAACAGAATGGCTGATGAGATGGCCAGAAGGGCCAGAATAACAGGGGAAGAGGAGAGGTTCACTGAGGATATTAGTATCATGCCTGAGCAACTGAGAGATCTTTTGTTGAGTTTAAGTTGTGAGCTGAGAAACAATGTATGGTTAATTTAGTTAGTCTTATGATTCTTATTTTCATTTTGTGGATGAAATTTTGTAGAATCTTTTGCATTATTGTGGAAACAGGATGGTGCTTAATTTTCGACAACAAAACAAAGAATGAAACTAAACAAACAGTGCAGTTGCAGAAACTGTTCTCACTCTTTGACACTGTTAATAAATAAGGCCGGCCATATTCTGGTGATCTTTTGGCTTTGGATGGACTCCAGGTAATGAATAGTTATTTCCCATTTATCTATTTTTTCCAATGTGATTTGTGATTGTGTGAAATTGGGTGGATAGTTATGTTCATTGTCATTCTTCTATTCTGAAATATAATTTCAATGCTTGATCTTTTTTATTGCAAATGATTTTTTTAGAAAATTTGTGATTCATTTATATGAAAATCAATTCAATTTTCATGATATTCTCTTTAAGTGGAGCTTAATTCAAGAATTCAGAGGGAGAGAGAGAGAGACTTAAAAAAAGATTAGCAGAAGAACGGGCTGCAAGGATTTATGCAGAAAAGAATGTGCCCATGCTGATGGTTGAGATGAAGGAAGAACGGAAAATTGCAGAAATAAAAGCACTAGTTGAGCAAGAAAATGCTGAGATGCAAATCCGACTGCTAAAGTTAATAGAGATATCAGGTGCTCGGAAAATGTCTGAAATGGAGTCTCGTCTATGTATCATCCTATAATTCCCATTTAGATGATTTGTAGTTGATATTAAAACAATATTAAGTGTTTTTGTGAGTGAAGAAACTTGGTGAATGTTTGTTGAAGTCTTCATTAAGAATTTATATATTTTACATCCTTCTATGGTTCAGCAGCTATTATATGCAATCCATTTATAAGTTTCATTTCAGTAGATATCTTTTTATGTTACTGAAGATTAAGATTATCATTATCAAAGTAAAGTTGGAGACATATGCTAAGTCAGCACTTCCATGACAACAAATTAATTATTTCGAACTCTGCAAATTAACTTTGCCCAAAATACTGAGAAAAGTTTGAATAGATTTATTTTTCAAATTATGAAAAGGTTTTTAATACAAATCAGTTAAATTACAGTAACATCTCCATATATTTTTCAACATTAATAAAAAAAATTATACCAATTTCTTATTTTTCTCTTCACCTAAATGAAATTACAAATTTACAAGATAAGCATGTTATAATGTGGTTTGCATGGGTTTATAGTGATCATCTTTTGATATTTCCATCACTGCAAAATATAAACATTAATGCAATTCATGCAACATTAATGGATGCAATCTTGTTGAACCAAAGGTCTCACATTGGGAACTCCAAGCAACCACAACATTAAATTCTCCAAACTCCATGCCCTCTTTATATTCTCACCATCCCTTCACCTTCTACACAACAGTTAACTCATCTCCTCATTTGGATCATGGGTGGAGGTGTAGTTCAAGTTGATAAAATTACTACTGTTGTTCTTATTGGTAAAACAGGCAATGGGAAGAGCTCAACAGCAAACTCAATACTAAGGCGAAAAGCATTCAAATCAAAAGCCAGTTCATCAGGAGTAACTACTAGTTGTCAATTAGATAGAGTTTTGTATGAAGATGGCCGCCTTGTCAATGTGATTGACACCCCAGGTACCTCTTTTTTCCAATTTTTACATGTTTGATGAACATTATATATCATGTTGAATGTTTTTCATTGTATGTATTAATTTCAAATAAATTGAAATTTCTGTTGTTCTAATACTGTTATCTTTCCAGGCCTTTTTGATTTTACTGGTGATACAAAAGATATGGCGAAAGAGATTACCAAATGCTTGGAGCTGGCTAAAGATGGTGTTCATGCTGTTCTTGTTGTTCTTTCTGTGAAATCCCGGTTTTCTAGAGAGGAAGAAGCTTCTATTAAATGCTTGGAAGAAATTTTTGGGAAACGGATATTTGATTACATGATTTTAGTTTTCACTGGTGGTGATCAATTAGAAGACGATGAACTCACGCTGAGCGATTATCTTGATGATTCTCCGGAGCCATTGAAGGTTAAAAATCAAAACTTTATGTTCATCACAGCATGCTATGTTTTCTGTTTGTCAGAATGCCAATTTGTTTTTCAACATTGCAGGAATTGTTGTGTTTATGTGATGTAAGGATGGTGTTATTTAATAACAAGACTAAGGATGAAACCAAGAATGCCGATCAAGTGAATGAATTGTTCGTGCTTGTGGATTCTGTCGTTGAAATGAACGAAGGCAAACCGTACACAAGTAGCCTTCTACCAGATGTTGAGGTGATCATGCAAATGTTTTTCATAAAGTATACTATGTTTTTTTATTGTTTTGCAGATCATTAACAGTGACTTGTTGTTTTGAATGGTGCATGTCTTGAAGTATGATTCAATTGAAGGAAGTTCAAAACTACATATAGATGAGTATGAAGAAAGGAAGAAGATGATGTATGAGGAACAACTCCAACATGTTGTTGAGGAGGTACTGCACATTGTCCTTAATTAATTGCTTGTTAGAAATTTCTGCTTTTACTGATGAATTTTTATAATTGGAATCAGATAGACAAGAGATTGAATGCTCAAATTGAATTGCTGCGTGAACAATTGGAAAATGAGAGGATTGCTAGAGAAAGTGTTGAGAAAAATTTTATGGAGCAATTGGCTGAGGAGGAAGAAAAGAGGAAAAAAGCTGAAAATGATGCAGAAGAGATTAAGATTAATTTAGAGGAAGCTAAGAAAGAATTCAGGGAGAAGATTGAAAATCATAAAAATAAATGTATCATCCTCTGATTTTATTTTTAAGTTTTTTTTTTTTAACTAAATTGTTTCTTAGTTTGTTGATTGCTTTTATAGTGTTGAGGCTTTTGTGAAAGAAAAACTTAAAATTCAATTCCTTTTGGGAAGCCATATTATTATTTTTTTATTATTATGATTATTATTGTTATTACACCCCTCGCACACACAAAAAACTATTTTCATCGTGTTACCATTAACTATATAGACTCAATTAAGGAAAATAAATGTAAAATAGAAATTTTAACAATTTTTTTTTATATCGAACCACAAGATTTTATATGTAAATATTGTTATTCTGTATGGGTACTACTTATGTAAATATAATTTCCTATGGGGTATATATGCAATCATGAATATGGGCAAATTATCTTTTAGTCTCTGATACTATTTGACACTATTTCCAACCCAAAACACACACACTTTAAAATATTATTATACTAAACTTCTACACATAGCCATTTCACCTTTCCCTATATATATATCAGGTGCGAAATTACAGAAGATCTCTATATATATATGATTTTTTTTCGGATATACCTTTTAAAATATTATTATGTAGTTTAGTATGCATAATTTTTGGATTTAGAGGGATTTATATGAAAGGATAAAATTTTCATTTTTTAATTTAAAAATTATCCAGAGTTCAAGATATCATATCATGATTAGATCCAGCCGTTCAATGGAATATGACCCAGTCTTGCCTCGGGAGTCGGGATCACCAACTGAAGCCATCTTAGATTATATATATATATATATATATATATATATATATATATATATCTTTTCGCTTCTCAATCACTTGGCCTCGAGAGAAATGATGATACGACCTTTCCTTTGTCACCGACGATGCAAGATGAGTTATTCGGTCCACCTTGAGCCCGGAGGACCCCCATTTGGATGCGGGATTTTGTGGTTGGGCACAACCATAAACGAGGCGGAGGTTAAAGATTCTCTCACGTGACTACCACGTGCTCGGTTATACTGTGTTATTATCCCGTCATCCCCTTTGTCGTTTTGTGTAGTTAATCTTGGGGTGTTTATTACAAAGACGCCCACCGCCACGCACATAATGTGGAGTCAGTTTAGGGTTTGTATGAGAGGATGGTAATGAGTAGGGCTGTAAACAGGCAGAGCTTGATCAGGTTGGGCCCAGTTCGAATTCGGCTCAAAATAGCCTAACTCGAACTCGAGCTTGAAATTAGCTCGAATAAGTTGCCTCGAGCTCGGCTCGATTTTAATTTCGAAGCTTCGAGCTCTACGAAAGCTTCGAAATTAAGAACTCAATTATAATTTTAATATCTCGGATTTAGTTTGAAATTAAAAATTTATTTATAAATTAATTTTTTAGAGAATCCATATCATAAGAGTGACAAAGTTTTACGCTGGCTGTCAACCTACCGCAACCCTCATCCTTTATTCGGCCTTGAGCCCATACTTGTTTACCCTAGTAATGGATGAATTAACTAGTTATATCCAAGATGACATCCCCATGGTGTATGTTGTTTGCAGATGATGTTGTCCTAGTGGATGAGACTAGAGATGGAGTAAATCAAAAGCTAGAATTATGGAGAAACACTTTAGAAAGTAAAGGCTTTAGGTTAAGTAGAAATAAGACAGAATATATGCACTGTAATGTAATTTTAGTCTAAGTAGGAGAGATGAAGGAGAAGTGAAACTAGGGGGTGATAGTGCCTAAGGTTAACCATTTTAGGTATTTAGGTTCCATTTTCCAGGATGATAGGATGATAGATGAAGATGTAACCCATAGAATCAAAGCTGGATGGTTGAAATGGAGAAGTGCCACGAGGGTGTTATGTGATAAAAAGATGCCTAACAAAATAAAGGGAAAATTTTATAGGACTAAGAGAACCGCCATGCTATAATGGGGCGAGTGTTGGGCAACTAAAGTTCAACATATGCATAAGATGAATGCTGGGTCAAATGAGGATGTTAAGATGGATGAGTGGTCATACAAGATTGGACAAGATTAGAAATGAATACATCCCGATTGAAGTGTTGCACCAATTGAAGATAAAATACGAGAAGGGCGTTTAAGATGGTTTGGACACGTACGTAGGAGACCCCCAGGTGCTCTAGTTCGAAAATGTGATAGTTTAGTTGTAGAAGGTAAGAAGAGGGGTAGAGGTAGGCCTAGGATTACGTGGAGGGAGGTGGTGTCTAAGGACTTACGTATGTTAGATATTGAGCCGGATCTTGCTTTTGACAGAGCGACATGGAGACAAAGAATTCATATAGCCGACCCCGCCTAGTATAGGATTACCGATAAATCGGCTAAAAGGTTTTCCTTCATTAGCTTAGCTTTGTTTGTAGGGATACTGTTCTACTTCTAACATCCCAATCTCTCATAGAATTATTTGTTTTTATTATTATTTATGTATGTATTTTTATTTTATTTTATTTTAGTTTAGTTTATTTCAGTTTATTTCATTTCATTTTATTTTATTTTTATTTCATATTTGAGAGCGACATGAAAACAGAGAATCTATATAGCCGACCCCATCTAGTATGGGATTAAGGCTTAGTTGTTGTTGTTGTTGTTGTATAAATTAATTTTTTAATATTATATATTATATATCAATACTAAATATTAAATATTTTATTCATGATTTATAATATTTATTAATATTTTATCAATATTTAATATATTAATATTAAATTTTGAGCTTTAGAGCTAAGCTCGATCGAGCTCGACTCGACTCGAGCTCGAAATTGAAGCTCGAGCTTGGCTCGAAATCTTGAAAAATCCGCTAGAGCTTTCGAGCTTTTCTTGAAAGTTTATCTCGAAATGCTTCACGATGCAATGTTTGATCGTTTGACAACCCTAATAATGAGAATATCAATGATTTTTTCTCTTCTTCTCCAAGATTAGCTCTTTCTTTCCCCTCTCTTCTTCACGGAGCTGTCACTTGATACGTGGGTCACCGAAGGCGTATCAAATGACCTCAAGGTAATTGCACGCAAGCCTTTGCCTTCTGTTTGATTGTTTTCTTTGATTCAATCTAATGATTGATTAATTCCCTCTTCTTTTCTCCTCGAGATTTTGAAGTTGTGTGTTTTGATCCCTGATTCTATGAAAGTTTGCTACTCTTTAGTTAAGGCAGGGATGCTGATATACAATCAGATAGGTATTTTTTTTAAGGAAAATTAATTAGGGAAAGAGTAGTTCAATTGACAAACAGTTGAAATTTTTAATATAAACTTTGTTTCAAATAGCTGCATGCAAAATTAGTGAACACCATCGACTGCTCAACATCACTGCGTTGGAGCACACGCCTTACGTGAATCACCAGAGCCCGTCGATCACACCGCCATACTTGGGGAATTTCTTTACTACTCTTTCTCTCTTTGTTTGGCACTGAGGATCTACCTTCCCACATCGCTGGAGAGACCTGGTTTTGATACCAATTGTTAGGACCGGGGGCACCCCACATTTCACACAAGTAGTAATATTGTCTGCTTTGGGCCGGAGTCAGCACGGCTTTGTTTTTGGATCACCCAAAAAGCCTTGCTACTTTGAAGTGTTTTCAACCTATACTTATGCCCCTTCACTCTTCTCTCTTTTGGCAATGTGGTACTATGTTTGCACATACCCAACAATTCTCCCCTCAAACAAAGGACCACATGATCAGCCTCCCCTCAAGCTAGACATCATGAACTCGCCTTGTTTCCACTGACTGCTCAACATCACTGCGTCCGAGGCACACGCCTTATATGAATCACCAAAGCGTCGAGCGAAACCCCGCGAACTCGATACACGCCATACTTGGGTTAGCCTCCCCTCAAGCGAAACACCATCGACTGCTCAACATCACTGCGTTGGAGCATACGCTTACGTGAACCACCACAGCCCGTCGATCACACCGTCATACTTGGGGAACTTCTTTACTACTTTTTCTCTCTTTGTTTTGGCAAAGAGGATCTACCTTCCCACAACGCTGGAGAGACTTGGCTCTGATACCAATTATTAGGACCGGGGGCACCCCACACTTCACACAAGTAGCAATATTGTTCGCTTTGGGCCGGAGCCCACATGACTTTGTTTTTGGATCACCCAAAAGGCCTTGCAACTTTAAAGTGTTTTCAACCTATACTTATGCCCCTTCACTCTTCTCTCTTTTGGTAATGTGGTACTATGTTTGCACATACCCAATGAACTATAGGTGGGGTATCTACATGCATGGGTTGAAAAGCTAATAACATCTTTTGTATGGAGATATTCTTTTAGTTGGTTTGGGTATTACACCATGTCATGTATAATCGTCTTACTGTTGTACATCATTTCTTTTCTAATGGTGCTTTCTTGTTATTTATATTTTTTTCCAGTCACAAAATGGATGGAAGTTACATTTTTGATGATAGGGAACTTACTACCACAACCAATACCTTCAGCACTCTGGTTTTGATGGGGAAGACAGGGAATAGAAAAGTGCAACATGGAACAATATTTTGGGTAGGAAGGCATTCAAATCACTGGCAAGTCCTTCTGGTGTAACTACTAATTGTGAACTGCAAAAAACTGTTCTTCAAGATGGTCGCATTGTGAATGTCATCGACACTCTTGGTATATATTCTGATTTCTGTTCTCTTTCAACCTTCAATTTAGTAGCAACTAACTGTTAGGAGTATATTCATGATATATATATGGTTGTACTTACTTTTGTAGTAAAACTATTTAATTGTTTTAGTTGTATATATTACATGATGTGATTTTACTATAATTTGAAACTTATATGACTTTCTTATCTCCAATATGGTGAATTGACCTCTTCTATTTGTTCCACAACATTGTAACACCTCATGGTTTAGCTACTCCTAGTTCTAATTCTACGATCTAATTGCAAGCACAAAAGATTTTGTTGATATTTTTTATCATTGTGTTTAATATATGCTTAAAATTAAACATGCACTTATGTATATGTTTTTGCAGGATTATTTGATATTTCACCTGAGTCCAGCTCTATGGGTGAAGACATCACCATGTGCATGGAGTTGGCTAAGGATAAGATTCATGTTGTACTTCTAGTGCTTTCAGTTAGGACTCGGTTTTCTAGAGAATAGGAGGCTATTACGGGGTTAATATTGTTAATAATGATTAGTTGTTAATCTACAGATTAGTTAGTTAGTTGTGTTTTATTTCATAGCTAATCTATTGTATTAGTGGCCATATATATAGCTGGCTTCCGTATTGTAAGAAAGTAATGAAGAGACGTTTCTCTTTCCAACTTTCCTCTTCCTCTCTTCTTTTCCATAGATCTTCTTCTTCTTAAATCTGATATGGTATCAGAGCGCTTTCCTGCTGCAAATCCTCAGGTTTCCTTCTCCTCTTGTTGATTGTTCTTGTCCTCTTCGATATGGCGTCTCTTTCTTCAATGATCAATTCCAACTATTGAAAGCGTACCAACCCAACTCACTCTGACGTTGATAAACCTTCAAATCCCTACTATCTTCATTATTCTGATAGCCCTGGGCAGGTGCTCGTCTCGCAGCAACTCATTGGTGAGAATTACACCAACTGGAGTCGCGGGATGTTAGTTGCACTTTCGGTGAAGAACAAATTGGGGATTGTTGATGGATCTATTGCTGAGCCTCAAGGTACTGACCCTATTTTACTCAATTCCTAGATTCACAATAATAATATTGTCATCTCTTGGATCTTAAATTCGGTTTCCAAGGAAATTTCTGCCAGTATTATTTTTGCTACTTCTACTCGAGAGATTTGGCTTGATCTTAGGGATCATTTCCAGCAGAAAAATGGACTAAGAATTTTTCAGCTTAAACGTGAATTGATGAACCTGTGTCAAGAATAGAGTTCTGTTAGCATTTACTTTACAAAGCTAAAAACAATATGGGAAGAATTGAGTAATTACAGGCCTAATTGTTCTTGTGAAAATTGCTCTTGTGGAGGAGTTAAAAATCTTCAAGATCATCATCAAACGTAGTACATAATGTCCTTCTTAATGGGACTTGGTGATTCTTTCTCTCAAGTTCGTAGTCAGTTACTTCTCATGGATCCGATGCCCCCTATCAATCGTGTTTTCTCTCTGATTGTTCAAGAAGAACAACAAAGGAAAACTACGCCTTCCTCTGATTCAAGCAATTTTGCAGGCACATTGGCTTTTGTTGCTAAAACAGATGTTACTAAGTCTGGTGGATCTAGTTCTCAAAATTCTTAGACTTTCAACTCCAGTACTTCCAAGAATCAGAAAAGGGGCATGCCCTATTGTAAGCATTGTAAGATTCTTGGACACACTGTGGATCGTTGCTACAAGCTTCATGGATATCCTTCTGGATATGAATCCAAACCCAACAACAATTCTAATGTTGTTGCTCACCAAATTTCTACTCTTGATGATAGCTTAGATCAATCTAATTTTGTTGAAGGTTTTGTTCAGAATCTGAACTCCAATCAATATCAACAACTAATGTCCATGCTTTCTACACATTTGAGTAGTTCAGCAAATGTCAATTGTCTTGCAGGTATTTGCTTCTCTGTGTCTTTGAGTCCTTTATTTTCATCCAATCAGTCTTAGATTGTCGATTCAGGTGCTACTAGACATATTTGTTCACAAGCCATTGCCTTTGTTTCTTTGCATCCTATTCATCACACAACAATTACATTACCCAATCATTCTCAGATTTTGGTCCATTTCGTTGGTGATGTTAAACTGCATTCTGACCTTGTACTTAAGGATGTATTGTTTGTTCCTCAGTTCAAATTCAACTTACTATCAGTCAGTGCTTTAGTAACTGGATCTGGCCTTACCGTGAATTTCCTTCCTGACTATTTTGTTATCCAGGATCTATCAACCAAGAGGATGATTGTCAAGGGTGACAAAGTCCAAGATCTCTATGTTGTTAATGTTCAGTGTTTGAATTCTCTTTCTCATGCTTTTGTCAGTAATGTTTCTGCTCATATTTGGCATAATCGGTTGGGACATATTTCTTCAAGAGACTTGATTCCTTGAAAGAACAGTTGAAATGTGATGTAACTAGATTACACAAATCTGATCCTTGTTACATTTGCCCTCTTTCTAAACAACGAAAGCTGCCTTTTGAATCCAATAATCATTTGTCCAAATTTTCTTTTGATCTTGTGCACTGTGATATTTGGGGGCCATATCAAACTGTTTCTTATACAGGTCATCGATTTTTCTTAAATCCTTGTTGATGATTGTACTCGTTTTACTTGGGTTTATTTGTTAAGGAATAAATCTGATATTGTCTCCGTGATACCGAAATTTTTCCACATGGTTTCAACTCAGTTTCATACCACAATCAAGGTATTTCGATCTGATAATGCATCTGAGTTATCTTTTGCTGAATTTTTTCAAGATAAGGGAGTTTTGCATCAATTCTCCTGTATTGAAAGGCCTCAGCAAAATTCAGTTGTGGAACGCAAACATCAACACTTCTTGAATGTCGCTCGCTCCCTGTTTTTCAATCCAGGATTCCAATTTCTTTTTTGATAGATTGTGTCCTTACTGAAGCTTTCTTGATCAACAGAACTCCTTCTCCACTGTTGCAACACAACACACTGTTTCATTTGCTATACAAAATAGCTCCTGATTACACTCTTTTCCGAGTTTTGGTTGTTTAGCATTTGTTTCCACCTTAGCTAATAATCGCACCAAGTTCCAACCTCGTGCTCGAGTTTGTGTTTTTCTTGGTTATCCGCCTGGTGTGAAAGGTTCTATGATGTGGCGACCAAACACGTTTTTCTTTCACGAGATGTCGTGTTCCATGAGGAAGTGTTTCCTTTTCACACTATTACTTGTTCAGATCAACTCAATGATCAATTTCCAGTCTTCCAGATTTGGTTCTACCGCATCCTTCTTTACATGCTCCCTTTATTCCAGATGTTACTATGGCTCCTGATCCACCTGGTCCTTCTAGTGTTCCCGTTAATGATAATACAACCACCACTCCTTCATCTGATGGTGTTGTTCTTCGCAAGTCTGCCATAATGATTAATCCCCCTCATTACTTGAAGGATTATCACTGCAATTTACTTGCTACATCTTATCCAATCTCTAACTATGTATCTATTTTGGTACCCAACTTCAAGTTGAAAGAGTTGCACAGGTACTGTTGGCTGGTGAACATGCAAAACGTAAGAGAGAGGAAAAGAAATCGGAAGAAGCACTAGAGAGATATGAAAAAGAGATAATTAGTAGACTCAAAGAAAAGTTGAGGCTTGCTCATATGCAGAGTAAAGAAATTGACTTGCGCAAGGAACTTAGTAAATGCTCCATCCTTTAATCTTCGCGATAATTCAACTCTAATTAACACATTGGTGTTATAGAGGGTAAACTCAAAATTAGTTAAGTGTTTTTATGCAGCTGTGAATTTAGTGTTCATACTCAGAAACCAGTTTATACTTTGTGTTGTTTATGTGATTTTTCCAAATTTTTTTGTGTGAATATTGATTCTAGATTATTTAAATAAATTATTATGCTTAATTTTATTTACAGATACCCCTTAAAAGTTTGGTAGTTTTTTTTATAGTGAAACTTCTTTTGTAGGTGTTCATTTTGCATAAATTTTACATAAAACTATCTTTTTCTATAATTTGTTTTTTGAAAGCGGTGGATAAACTTCATTTATTTGTTTAATATTAGGAGTTAGTAGAGAGACTATGTAAAGTAGGCACAAGAACATATGATTAGGGTTGTAAATGGGCTGATTTTGATCGGAATGGTCCAACTCGGGCTCGAAAATTGTTCGAATAAATTTGCTTGAGCTTGGCTTGATTTTAATTTCGAAAGCTCGAGCTTGACACGATTTAGCTTGAAATTAAGAGCTCGGTTATAATTTTGTAAGCTCAAACTTGGCTCATTTAGCTCAAGATTAAAATTTTATTTATAAGTTATTTTTTTTCCTTCTAGACTTCTAGCTCTATATAATTAAAAAGTATAAATTAGATAATATTTTTTTATGAATAAAAATTTATAATTCATAAGATTTCAACCAATTTATATAAAACAAAAGATAAAATTCAAAAATTGATTTTCATCGACATCAAATATAAAACAATAAGTATTTTAATTATATCAAATAATATAATATTAAAATTAGGTTTTGGATGGCAGCCGTTGGATCATAGATTCAACGGTTATATTTTATTATACATGATATGTTATATTATATTCATATATTTATATTAATATTTAGGGTAAATTATCTTTTAGTCTCTGGTACTATTTGACACTATTTCCCACCCAAAACACACACACTCGAAACACTATTACACTAAATCCCTACACACCCTCCAAGGGACCTATAGGCAATTTGGACACCATTCAAGGGCCTAAAAGTTAAATAACTATAATATTTATTAATATTTATATTATATAATAATATATTAATATTAAATTTCGAGTTGAGCTCAATCAAGCTCGACCCGCCTCACCTCGAGCTCTTCTTGAAGATGAAGCTTTAGTTCGGCTTAAAAACTTTAAAATTCCAAGCCAAGCTTGAGCTTTTACTGAAACAATCTTGAGTTATTCATGAACAACTTGATCATTTAACAACCCAACATATGATATAAGTAGTTGATGTTGTGACTTAATGCATGATGGGGGCTCTCTTGGTGTGTCTTCCTCTTGTGCTACGTGGCATAATGCTTTTGACTAGTGTCTCTATCAATTTCAATTTTGTTCATTTTGCTGTATGAGACTATGAGCTGTATCAAATTATAAAAATTTAATATCACGAATTAGTTCTCATACATTTTTTCATATTATTGCATCTATTTCATATAAAATAGAAATATGATATTTGATTTTTATTCAAACTTTACATTAAAAATTATAATTTTGATCAACTTACATGATAAATTATTTGACGAAAAGATAAATATTATACTATCTCATATAAACACAAAATAATATATTGAAATACCAAAATCACAAATGATCTAAAAGGTGTTTTTGTACATATCTCTGTAAAAACCTACAATTACAATATTAAAGTCATTTTTGGTTTTTGTACTTTAATCCAATGTTTATTTTTGTCCTTGTAATTTAAAAATCTTCGATATGGTCCCTATACTTTGGAGTTTTTGTTCAAATACATCCATGGTGCTGCGTGGCAGCACATGTGGCATGTTGAAAGATCAGGGATATAAAAAAAATAATGGCATCATGAATAACATCCCAAATTATATTAATTTGCATAATCAGAATATATGATAAGCAGTGAGATGTTGAAGCATAATAGAGATAACAATAGCATGATAAATAAGATCTAATAACATGTTATATTGGAAAATCAGAATATTACAACCAGTAACATGTTAAGAAAACAAGTGGATAAAACATGTAATAACATTATAAAAGAAACCTAACAGCATGCTCATTTACAGATTCAAAACATGACAATTAATAATATATTTAAAGATCAAACATATAAGATTTATAATGACATTATAAATAAAACTTGACAGTATACTAATTTGTTTAAACATGAAATAGATATGATATATAATAACATTATAGATTAAATCTACCAACATACTGATTTGCAGATTTAGAATATGGTAAAAATTAAAACCTAACATGATAAAATTTAAATTCATATCAAGAGAGGGGATTGGTGAATGTAAAATATATGTGGATAATCAGAAAATTAATAATCTTATCAGATGCTTCGTAAAAACAAATCAATGGAGAAGCGCGTAGAAACGCTGTCCCAGAAAAACTATTCGCCACCTCGTGTATGGCTTTCTTAGCGTTGTTTAACGGAGATACTCCTCCTCCCTCCGGTGGTGCACGTCACGGAAGGGATCGAGCATTGGCGTTAATACAACACAACATGAAACAAGACAAGAAAGCAAGAATTTTTATCCAAAAAAGGAAGATCAGAAGAAAACGATCAAGAGATAAAGATCGATACACTTTCTTTTCTCCTCACTAGTACCCTATTTAACGAGATCTTCAACGGATAGCGTCTACTTGTGCTCATTCCATGAGACGTGCCTCTGTTCAACGGGTGCCGTTTCAACATAATAATTTTTGAAGTTTTCATAATAGTCCCCTAATAAAGTTCAAAATATGTTTTGCATAATAGTCCCCATATTTATGAAATTTTGACAAATATAATAATTTTTCAAATTAAGATCATAAAATATTTTGCAAACAAACCGCATAATTTTGTATTTTTGCGTAACATGGCATAGGAACTGAATACGGTTAATTTTTTATTTTAGATGACATGCCATGTCAACATGCCACATCATCCTAACATTGCCATGTAAGCCGCCATGTCAGAAATACTAGCCACATGTGCTACCACCTAAGCATTAGGGACGTATTCGAACAAAAACCCCAAAATATAGGGACTGTATAGAAGATTTTTAAAATACATGGATGAAAATAAACATTGGGTCAAAGTACATGGACCAAAATTGGGATTTATCCTATTTTTTAAATTACATATATATTCTTCTAAAAATCAATATGTAGGGCGATATATATATATATATATATATATATATATATATATATATATATATAGATAATTCACTATTCATCCCTTGAATAATGAACTATTTGCCATGGGGTCCTTGGTGGGTTTTGTTTAATATTTTTTTTTGGAGTGATTGTGTGTGTGTTGACCTTAAGGTCCCTGTAAACAGTAGCAGGGACCTTAAGATAATTTGCCCATATATATAACATGAATACATGTAGTTTTTTTTTAAAAAAAAATATTAAAAAAGAACAAATATAAATTCCAATAAACAAATAATAAAAAAACTCGAACCGGTCCGAACCCAGCTGTCAAACCGGGCAGGGTTAAATATGTCATTTCGAACTCGAACCTCTTGACAACATCTCCCGATGAAATCCCGAGGTTTCATCATTGATTCGTTTCTTCGAACTCTCTAATCCCCAAGTCTGAAGAGGAGAAGAGAGTGGGAAAAAGTTGGGAATCAGGGAAATTTTTCGGGTTAGAAGATGCAAGGAGGCGAGGATTTGAGCATCGATGAGCTCGCCTCGAATCTCTCCACCTATAAAGATCAGCTCCGTGAGGTATTCATCCTATCTTCTTGTTGTTCCTTTGGTTCCTGTATTGATTTCTTTGTAGGTGATTGATTTGGTTTTCTTTGCTTGTCCCCTTGATGGTTTTGTTGGGATATGATTTAGTTATGGATTATTTGACATGCATGTATATGGCTCGTGTGATTTCTAGGGTTTTTATTTATTTATACTTTTTAATAGTAGTTCTAATTCTTAATTCTTTCTTTTTCTCGTCTTTTGATTGTTACAATTTTGTTTTCTTGTCAAATTCTTATTTTCTATATAGATGAGAGTCAAAAAATCATTTTTGATCACCATGATGTAATTTAGCGTTGAGTTGGTATAGAATTTTCTGTCAGTTTAGTGGCTATATTGTTTTCATTGAAGTTAATTTGGTTTTCTTTTCTTGTTCCATTGATGGTTTTGTTGGAATATGGTTTGGTTTTAGATTATTTGATATACATGAATATGGTTCCTCTGATTTTTAGGGTTTTAATAATAGTTCATACTTCTCACTCACGATTCTTTTTATCTTCTCTATTTCTTTGGCTGGTAAACCTAAACAAGTTTTTTTTTCTTCTCCAAATTCTTACTTTCTACAATTTTTGGGAGTCAAGCGATCATTTTTCATTACCTTGTTGTAATTTAATGTTCAGTAGGTATAAATTTTGAGAAATTCTTGTAGCACTGTTAGATTTTTTAGAGAAATTGAAAATTGGAAAGTTGTGTGTTCATTGGGATGGAGGGACATATGACATTTCAGAAGCTCCGCTTTATGTCCCAACTCTTTGGTTAACACCATATTTTGTAGAAAACCAATCTCTCTTGCCACTGTCTTGGTTGTCATTATGAAAAGAATTAATGCAGTTGCTCAAGTCTAGTACAAAGATTGATTGCCTAGTATAAGAACCGGTAGTTTCATCATCATGGAAGCTTGCCTGGTTGCATGTGGTGTTTATAAATGTTGGAGAAATCTGTCTAAGTGGAATCAACTGTTTTTATTTCTCATGAATCAGGTCAGGAAGCTTTTGGCTGATGACCCTAGAAACTCTGAATATGTGGACATGGAAAAGGAGCTTAAAGAGGTAATGTCCACCCGTTTTTTCCTGTCATCTTTTTTAAACATATATATATATTTTCTTTCGTAATTGTTAAAAGCAATTGAGCTTTTGGAAATTTCTCAAACCACTTCAACATATAATCTGAAATAAAAACTGGTCTTATGTTATGTTTAATTATAAAGTTTTCAAACACGGTAGTACTTCCGCCTTTTGTTCTTTCGTTCTTTTTTTTTTTTTTTTTTTGTTACAAGGAGCAATCAGGTGTTGTTCAAGAAAGGCAGCATGACCTTTCTGCATAAGTGCAGATGGTTTTCAAAGGCGATTTTAAGGTTTTTTTTTTTATCTTGAAAGGTGAGAAGGGTGCTTTTGTTTCAATATAGCTCTTATTGCAGCTATTGGAGCTGTATTGGGAATTATGATATTCAGAAAGAAGAACAATATGAGAAAAATGTTGGCTTTGTCAAGGTTCCCATCACCCTTCATCTTGGTTCCTTTGCAGGTCATATTTGTGTGGTGATGGCTTTCCTGCTTCCAAACTCCTGATTTCCGATCTTCACGCTGAGCTTCTAAGTTTGAAATTAATCTATAGTCCGGATTTTTTCGAGATATTTGTCCATTTCTTAAGCTGATTACAATGTTACACTTTGATTATGCAGGTTATTTCTCTTACAGAAGAACTTTTAGCAACTGCAAAACAAAGTGAAATCGCTGGCTTAGTTGACCAGTTAGATGCAGATGTATCACCCTCTGAGGGACAGTTTGATAAGACTTCACCATCTACAATGGTAATCAGCTCTCTTAATCATAGCATGGCACACTAAAGAATATTGTTCTCGCCTCATGAAATTCTCTCATTGTTCATAAAATTAAGGATGTTCCTTGGAATATCTGATGTCCATGATTAATTTTGGAGTTTTCTGATAAGGACAAAATAGTTGATACTGATAAAATCCTTTTCCTAATTGATAAATTGGTATCTTAGGCAATAAGTGGTTTATATATCATTTATTTATGCAGTTGGATGCATGTAATTTTTGATGGATTAATTTTTTTTCTTTTCAAAGCACTATAGTATAAATTAGGGAATATAAGAAATACTTCATTTGCCCATGATTCTTTTTTGTTGAAAGTTTTTTTTTCTTTTTTTCTTTTTTTCTTTGCTTGAAAGTTTGTTTATTTTATTTTTGAAAGTTTTGTCCATCATGACTATCATAATCAGCATATCTACAATACACATACAAATAACATGTTGATATAGTAGCTTTATAGTAGGATAAACAAAGTGACCAAATCAAATGATGATTTATGTACCAGTTGTCATGTAAAATGTCTACATGTCATGATTTGAGAGCCAACTTCATATGTGAACTGTGTATATTACAGTGGAAACTGGCATCCATATCCATTGATTTGCATGGTTATTTAAGGTTGAGTTTGATACTGACTTGAATCAAATAGCAAAGAAGAGGCAAATCACTCAAGGAATTAGAAGTAGCATCGTCAAATGGATGCTTAAAAAACTGAAGTTGCTTGATATTTCTAGGGAGTGGATAGTTCTATTGCCCTTAGATTGAGCCAATTTAAATGTTTTATTTTTACCATCATTTGTACGATTTGAGTTGCAGGATTGGTCTATGGATGATGAATTTTTATATCAATCATTGATAAGATTCTAAGGACTCTGTAGTTTGCTATTGTTCGTAAATTTTCGAAATGACTTACTTATGTACGATCTGTTCACAATTTAAGCCTTTTAGAATACAAGAGTATATCTGAATGTTCAGAGTTAATTCTGAACACAGTATTTGTTGGCGCTTACACAGCATTCTTATGCATGAAAATGAGTGCTTTCTTTTTGTTTTACACTTGCCCATATAATTTGCTGCATGCTTAAGTTTTTGCATGCCCGAATTTCTGCTGTGTGAGCAGAACCCTGATCTTCTTTATTTGATGATTTATTCAGGAACCAGGTCAACATGATAGGTTCTCTGTAGGAACAAAAGTTCAAGCTGTTTGGAGTGAAGATGGGGAATGGTATGTGAATGAATGGTTATTCAATTTAAATTGGCAGTTTATTCTTGTCAATTGTTTTACGCTTTCTCTTTTATGT
Source organism: Dioscorea zingiberensis (assembly GCA_026586065.1). NCBI lineage: Eukaryota > Viridiplantae > Streptophyta > Magnoliopsida > Dioscoreales > Dioscoreaceae > Dioscorea > Dioscorea zingiberensis. Next base: position 6,897,491 of record CM048820.1, on the reverse strand, counting down.
TTTTGATTAGCTGAATGTTTAGGTATGATGCAACAATTGAGGCTCTTACTCCTAATGGATACTACGTCCATTATGATGAATGGGGAAACAAGGAAGAGGTTTGTCTGACTCAGCACAACTATATTATATTTTTTAAGCCTCATAGAGATATCTAGTTCTTTTAATATTGATAGTCATTATTTTTTACTAGAAGATTTAGAGAAACAATATTTCATGTTTTTATCACAAAATTAGATGACAACATGACATATTGTTGCCTGAGGATTTCTGGGATATGGCTCTGATGTGCCTACCTTCTGTTATAGCAGTCATGAATAATGACATTATTGTAATTGTTTGTGGTGGTCTATTTTTTGCCTCGAGGGTTGGATACAGGAACTAATTTCACTTGATGTCAGATGATATTCAGATATGGATTGTTTGTTTTCTAGTTATTAAGGGTAATCTATTCTAGACAAAGTTCATTGTCTGATTGAAATGCTATTGAAGCAATAGTCCATTTATTCGTCTTTGAGCCTAAAAAGAGTCATTATTATTTGCTGATTATTCATAATATGGTTGTTTACACTTACAGGATATATGTTGGTTAGTAACTCTTGAAGCCATTGCACATTCCTTGCATTGATTTTTTTATTATTATTATAGAAATTGATTACAATTGCACTGTTTTTTTGTACATATACCAACATCTTATCCACGTTTTATGTGCGTCTTTCTGAAATAACAGACAAGAGGAGCTATCTACTCTGATCTTGTGGCATCTGTCACGTTTTATGTGCATCTTATTCTTGTTTTATGTACCGTAACTTGCTTACATATTTGTGGCCTGAGAATCTGAGATACTGAAAATTGGGTCATAATTTCTTCTGGCATCTTGTGGCATCTGTCCTTTCATTAGAGACGAGCATGTTGTCCGTTATTCTATCAAAAATAATCCTGTTGATAATTTGATTGGAAGGGGACATATTAGGTTTGATGCCATGACTGTTTAGTATTCTGATCACATTCTGTCAGACATTTCTGTTGCAACTGCACTTCAGTCACCTGTGTTGAATTATCATTACATCACCCTGTAGAAAATTTATCTGTTTTTATGGTAGTGTTACTGTGAAATATTACAGATTTCTCAAGATCTATTATTTTTATTTTAGGTTGATCCTGGTAATATCAGGCCAATTAAAGAGGAAACAATGGATGCTTTGCTGGAAGCTGAACGAGAAGCTGAAGCAACCAGGCAAGCAATTAAGCGGAAGATCGCCCAAGCTGGTGTTTCTGATTTCCAAGCGCGTGCCTTGCCTGCAAAGCTTCGTATCGATCCCAATGACCCTGAGGATGTGGTAAGAAGAATTTGTTCACAATGGAATTTTTGTGATTACAAACTGTTGTAGTTTGGAACCAGGCTTGCAAGCTAGTTTGCTTTTATACATTAAAGATTTCAGGTGGTCATTACCTGTTTCATTCATAAAGTAGATAATGAACCACTAGGCACCTCACCCTTGCTAATTCATGTTTAGTCACTCGATGTAACACTAATATTTCCTTTATTTCCAAAACCAATTTTAAAAAGTATGTAAAGGGCCTCTTAATTGGAATATTGATGGTGGGTATTGATGATCAATTTCTCAATCATGATATATTATAGAAATAATTGCATAGTAAGGAACTGGGGATTTCATATGATAATTTCTGCTGACTTTCCATTTGATGCTTTAATTCTAACTTAAAATCAGTATGAGATATGTTGCATTTTAAGTGCCAAACCAGCTGATGCAAGTTTTGGAGGAAATAATGATTTCAACTTTTCTCTCTCTTACAATGATGGTTTTTTTAATTATTAATTTATATATTTTAGTAACGTACAAGTATAACAAGAGGACGTGCTAGGAAATGTTTTGCGCTGTAAAATTGCGGGACATTTGGAAAAGGAACTATTGTCCGTTTTCTTGATATTTTCTGCAGAATAAAATTTCATCTGTTTTTTGCAGAAAGCTGCTAAAAAAAAGAAGATACATGCTTTCAAGTCGAAGGTTCGTCTTGAACAACAGGAAGTAGTTCAAAATAAGCGGCAAAATGCCTGGCAACAGTTTCAAACAACAAAAGGGAAAGCTAAGAAGGTAATACTGACTAAAATTCTTGTATTGGTAGCATGACCTCTTTATGCACTTGAACATTGTCATTTGTTACCTTCACCTTACTCATTTACATCTTTTTGGCACCCGATCCATTTGACCTGTAAGTTATATATCTTCTACTTGCCATAGACTCCAATTTAACCATAAAAACCAGCTGATTTTTAATTTCTTTGTAGAGCTTTTTGATCATGTTATTCAAGGAAGCTCCTGCTTGATCAGTTATTGTTACCTTCTCAATGAAACTTCGAATTGTTGACATAATGAGGTTGTAAATCTTTTATACCAAGTGTGGTTGATGTATTATGTGGTTATCTTAAAGTTTTTTCTTTTTTTTTTTAAAATGAATGTTGCCAAGTAGCTTTGCCATTAGTAAGGAACCGTACATGTCTTCTTGATATTATATAGTAGATCAATGACCACAGTGGCAAACTGAAACTCATTTTCAGTATTTGCATTAAGACAAGTAGATATGTCAATCTTGAGGCGAATCACTTGTAGAAGTTGGTTTACCATCTTCAAATATATGCCTTCTTGTTATTGATTACTGTGAGATATAATTTCCTTCTAATTTCCATTACAGTTGATGCCTGATGGATGGAAAAAGAAGTGTTTTCCCTCATCTTCTAAATTTATCATACTCATCTAGTTCACCAAAACTCTCCACTTGCTGAGTTGCTAACACAATCAGAAATATACGATCGAGATAGCAAACCCAATTTTTCCCATTCTGATTCTATTTCATTTTATGGGCATGACAGGTTGGGTTCTTTTCCGGGCGCAAAAGGGAGAGCATCTTCAAGTCCCCTGATGATCCAAAGGGGAAGGTCGGCGTCACAGGCAGTGGCAAAGGATTGACTGAATTCCAAAAGCGAGAGAAGCACTTGCACCTGAAGGCCGGTGGCGCCGCTGACACTGAGGAAGAAGAATGAACTCTTATCGGTATATTGAATATATGACGCAGAATGTTATAGAACCAGGTTCTTTATCCAACTGCCAAGCATCGGTCTACTTTAGCTTAGACTTCTGTATCTAAAGTTTAACAAGCAGAGTATTTCAGTGAACTGCACCATGACTCAAAGGTGATCGTTAGAAATCGTTTTGTTTTATATTTTCTTTTGTGCTAATGTTATTCGTCTTTGCATGACTGAAGGACAGATTATTATGTTCAAGAATGATGTTTTGTAGGATTTTTTTTCTTCAAACTAATAGCTTATCTCATTACCAAGTCAACATTTTCTTTTTGGTAGTTTCTCCTTTCATTAGACCATTGTACTGTTTTCATATGAAGATGGTATGCAGTAAAAAACAAAAAACAAAAATTGAACCTATTTGTTAAAAAGAAGGGTTAAGCCCTATTGTTTCAGTTATGGTATGTCTTATCTAAGCTTGATAATAAAATGAGGCTTAGATAAGTATCTTTATCTTCAATTAAAACCATCTTCTGATTATCAGGAGATTCAGGACCAAAATGTAGATTAGATCTTAAAATTTTATTTTTAATTTAAAATGTTCAAATTTTCTGAGTTTAAATCCTGTGTTTTTTTTTGTACTTTTTTTGTTTTTAGTAAATCTAAATAAATACCTCCAACTAAATTTTGGGGACATCTCAAAGCACACTATTCTTAAAATAATTAGAAAAAAAATATTTTTAACTTTTCAATTGAGCATATTTATCTCAATTTGTTTTAAAATGCAACAAATTAGAATTCCATATAAAAATTAATACTCTATGTAAATGCGACAAATTAGAAATAAAAATTTTACAATGTTTTATGTTATGTCATTTTTGCTTGTATACTTTCACAATAAAAAAAAATGATGAAAAATAATGAAAATAAAAAAATAATATATAATTTTTTTTTCTCTCTCTATATTTTTTTTTGTTGAAATTATTCGACAAACAACTCCACGAGGGATTCAAGAGACGGGTACATAATGTGCAACAAGTTCTATGCACACATTACGTCCTCACAGGCCGACACAAGGTAGGTGAATAAAGGTGTATTTTTCCTTTTATATTCTTCTCCTCAAATTTCCCTACATATACTGATATACGCATATAACAATAATAAAATTAATATTTTATTTTTATAATATATGTGCAAAAAGAACTATTTTTTATAATTAACTAAAAAATATCGAATCTTTAGAGAAAAACACACCAGTGCTTTAATACGCGTGTAATCAGAATCCAACGGCTGAAAAACAGTCCCATGAAAAACCATCTCCCCTGAAACTTGTTCTTTGTTGTGTGGATCTCAGCACCGAACGAGAGCTTGCAATCGCCATTAATGGCATCCTTGGGAAAAAGAAAAGCAAGCGAGTGAGAGATCATTTGATTTCAGTTCCTTATCTGAGAAATCACAACTGGTACCAAATTGGAGTGGGACGCACTACCCATACCAAACCAGACATCATCATTGTTTGCCTTTTCTTTTTCCTGTTATCTTTGCCTTGATTTAGTACTGGATTCTGATTCAGTAAAAGCACCAAACTTTCCATTGATTCTTCCTTTGTGGTGAGGAATTCCAGCCTCAAAACTAAGTCTTTGGCAGCGGAGGGGAGAGGAGAGAGGGGGGTGGCTTCTCTTTGGGGGGATTCTGTGTGATGGCGATTTGGATGTCTGGGCTGGCGTCTTGGTTCAACAAGAAGCTCATTGATCCACTCCTGCAGATCGTCAAAAGGTGATTTTTTTAATTATTTATTATTTACTATTTATTTATTTTCTGTTTCTTTTTGTTTGTGGGATTTCATGTGGTCATATGCTATGTTCTGAGTGAGATTCTCTTATTTTGGTTGCCTCAAAGTTCTGTTCTTGTTTTCCTCTTTCTTTGATAGATAATTTCTTATTGCTTATGGACTTCAAATATTTATATTTGGTTGTAATCCATTGGTGAAGATTTGAACTCCATGTTTGCTTCTCTGGCTGTTTGCAAATTTATAACTTTTTTTCACCTATCTTTATACTGAGTATTTTATGTTTCCTTTGTTTGTATAGGGGTGCTGAACCTAAGCAATTAGCGTTTTCTACTGCTCTTGGAGTTACTTTGGGAGTGTTCCCAATCTGTGGTATGAGGACTGCAACTATATTGATCTTTGTGTTTATGGACTGAATAATGATTTGCTTTATCTTTAAGGAGATGAAGCTGATATCTTGGTTGAGTTCATGTGATGTAAAAACATGGAAATGAAGCTTATCGAAACTGACTTTGTGCATGAAACTAATATATTTTGGCTCCAGGAAAGACTGAGTGAATTTAAGCATTTCCTGCATATTCTCATTTTTGTACCTCTACCTCTTTTGTATTTTTATCACAGATTTAGAAATTACTCTCCTTCTCTTTCTTGTTTATTTATTTAGTTATTTATTTATTTCTGCTCAAATTCTTTTCTCTTTTTTCTTCTTCCTTTGCACTCTGTTATACAGCATATGAAGAAAAAACAGTGTAATTTTGGTTAGAATGTATTCCTTTTAAATTTTCACCGTTGTTTTCTACTTTTGGCATGAAGATTATTGGTAACTTGATCTTTGAACCTGCGGAGTAAATCAGGACTATAAGAAAATAATTTTATTTTCTTATTTTATTCTTGTTTAGGTCAGGGATGATGAAAGTCTTCCTTGGTTAGAGTGATTTTGGTTCTTACCAAAAAAAATGGTTTAGGGATAAAATGGAAATTGGGTTTATTGAATTTGAATCATAGGACTACTTCAATATACCAGTTTTGGTTTTTAAAAGTCCAAGTTTAAAACTGTTGGATGTCAATTATCACTAGATATCAGGATTAGGTGAAATGGCATTGTTAACTGAAACTCTAGGTCTATGTTTGGGTAGATGGAAAATAGAGGAAAGGAGAAGAAAATTGTATTTGTTCAAATGATGATAAAGAAGAAAAAAAAAATGGATTGACGATCTTCTTTTCTTTCCCTTCCAACAGTTCCATACTTGTTTTCTTTTTTCCCCTCTAGTTTCCTCACCACAAACACCCTATAAAAATTTTGTTTAGAATTACCATAGTATCATCCAACAAGAATTTATGGTCAGAAAAGGGTATACCTAGTTGTTTTGTCTGCTTTTAGGCTATAAGCACATGTAAGCAACACTCCCTCACATCATCATCTTGTGCTCTAAATCCAAAACCTAGTTCACCTTCCTCTCTCATCTATATCTTTGGTTTCTCCCTCTTTCTTATTATGAGAAATTCTTCTGCTTCCTGATGCTCCATGTTGAGAGTATTACCTTTCTTAGTTGGTGTTGAGGTTTGATTTTATTCAGTCTTATCTCTCTCTAATGTCATGGTTACCTGATAAGTGATAAGGATGTAGTTTATTCTAGAGTCCAGGCCAGGCCAGATGACTTGTTAATCTGGAAACAGGGAGCTGAGGAGTTTGACATTTATTATGTAGAGCAGGATTGAGTTTGCTTGCCTCTGAAGACATTCATCTTTCAGAAGAATTAGAACCTCAGTCCATATGATCAGGAAGATGATCGAGTTGCTACATAATAAGCTTCTAGAAACAAAACTGCTCTGAGAATTTATATAGCCAAAAAGATAAATAATGTTAAGCTGTTGTCATAACAGACATAACTTCAAATTTATATAGAGTTTTTTGTGGTTTCTTGAAGTGTTATAGAACATGAATTAAATTAATATAGAGTTTTATGTGCTTAAGTGTATTTAGATTGATGTGATTCCTCTCTAGCAAGAATGGAATAAATGAAAGAGAAATATGAGATGTAAATGGCATTTGGCCTCAATTGTTATTTAATCCTTTTTATGGCGAACAAATTTGAGCCAGATGTTTGATTTGAATCTTCTGGATGCTTTGTTCTTGGACAATTGCAATTGCTGCATGTTTCTATTGTTAAAATTTCAGGGCTGGACTAGTTAACATTTTAACTTAAAAGCTTGGTAAAATTGATTTAGTTTTGACATAAAGTGGACTATATTAATCATGTTGCAAGGTTAGAGTTAGCATGGAGTTTGTATGCTTTTAAGCAAGAGTTGATCATTAGGCATCAGCTGATTCAGCTTGCAGAAAAAAGTGTAACCCACATTCTTTAATGAGTTAGCAAAACCATATTCACATGGAAAACCAAATCCTCTCATGAAATTTATTTTTAGATTTAGATCTTGATTGTGTTTTTCCTATTTTTTTAATTATTGTCTACTTTTATGGTGATTGACTGGCGACATCTTTTCCAACTCTTCTTTTCATTTGATATACATTTATTTATTGGTTATTACATGTGCAGGTCACATATGTTCCTTTTCATCACTAATCTATAATTTAACTTGGTTTTTTTTTTTTTTTTTTTTTGTTTCTGACAGGGGTCACTGTTTTTCTCTGTGGAGCGGCCATTGCATTACTAGGAAATCGTTGCCATGCTCCAAGCGTAATGCTGGCAAATTTTGTTGCTACTCCAATTGAGTTGAGGTAATTTTACCTCTGTTTATCCTTGCTCAGTAAGTGTGTGATACATCAGTCACTCTGATTTCAAGACCACCACATTTTGCAATTGCATGCTATGTCAAGAAAAATTCTTAGACAACCTTATCTTTGCGGACATGGTTTATTTTGACCAAACGTGCTAAAATTTTTATAGATTCTGCATCTTCATCTCAGGCCACAATGTCAAACTCTTCTTGTGGAAATCCTAAAATGCATTTTTTTCAGTAATTTTGAAGAAATAGATGTGCCTGTAACTGCATTCATTTACCACAAAGCTTATTTACATATAAAATCCACACAAATCTATATGTTTCTTGTGTTTTTGGTGTAAATAGATTTCAGACTTCAAGGAATAGGAGGATGATGTTGTTGAATGCACTCAACCAATTTTATTATTTCAGAATATCAAATTTAATGATTGGTATTCCTTGTCTGATTTGTGTGCCTATTCTTTAAATATTTGCCTTCTATGTTTGAAACTTAAGTAAAATTTCTTACATGCTATATCTTATATTCTGGCTCTTTGACTGTTGGTTGTTGAGTAGTCTCATGATACCTTTCTTGCGGTTGGGTGAAATCATCTCTGGAGGGCCTCATTTTCCATTAACAACTGATGCGCTGAAAAAGGTTTTCACAGGCCAAGCCTCAAGAGACGTACTACTTAGTATAGTCCATGCGGTTCGTTCCTGAAACCCAATTTTGCTTCATGAGATCCACACCTATGCAAGAAATTTGTTTTCAGTTATACTGTTCCACCAGCAATTATCCTTGCATAACATTGTGGTTGTTTTATCATCATTGCTAAACAAAGGCCTTTGGTATTTTGTATGGAATGGACATGCGGTGTATTCATGGACTTCCTTGAATGCTTATGGAAACTAGTACAGTGAGTTGACTGATTTATTGCATCCTTGGGGATGAAACACTAGAACATCTTTTAACTGGGTGAAATACATTATTTTACTTCACTAGGCTTTCTCTGTTTTGTCATGTCACTTTTCCTTTTGTCGGGCACTGAGGACTGTTAATGTCATCTGAATTTAAACTCCATAACAATACAGCTGTATTTTGATATGTACCTCTCTTTCTATACAATACGGACTAATAATATATGTGTAGAATGTGTTTATTGACTGGTGACATGAAAACATATTTCTGATTTGTATGTTTTATTGCATACTTTCCCCTCAAACTTTTGTTTGTGGAATCTCTAAACTCCTGTTTATAGACTATCCCAGGGCTATACAGAATCCCGTGTAACATTTTTTTTCATTCTTCTGAATTCTCCTAGTACAGATTACCGCATATAGATTACACCTGATTAAGATTCTTTTAGAAATGTTCCTGAAACTTGTCAATTCATGAATCGGATGTGCCTTTCTTTCCTTCAATTTGGATTTATGTTTGAAGTTATACATTGCTTAATTCCAAAACTTTTGTTGTCTTGCAGTTATTAGGCTGGTTTGTTGCAGCACCATTCATCCTCGGCGCACTCTATATTGCCTTCCTTCCATGTTTCAAGTATCTCGTCCACAAGTTCAGCAGTCTTCCTCCGAGCCCAAAGAAGCCGGTCTATCCCCAAGCAGAGATCAAGCTCAAAGTGAGGGATGTATAGATTTCCTTGCAGGGTGAAACTGAGCAAGGCTCAACTCTGTAAAACAATGTCAGAGAAAAATATACAAAATCCTGTAAATATACATGCATCGATTACAACTATATGTTGACATTTTCTCTTGCATTTCATTTATCAAATGAACTGTTCTTGTTCAAAAGCTTAATGCATTAATCTCCTGCTGTATGTTTCTGCTCATTCACATCTTTGTTTACCCTTTTTGTCTAATTGCATAAACTGCAGGGTGAATTCTAACATACCGTGTGCGTTGTTCACACGGTATGAGACTGTATGGATCTTGGGGTAGTGTTTTTTGGGTTCTAATATATAGGTTTTTGGGTTCTGGGGTGGTGTTTATGCTACAGTAACACCACCATTTTTACTACAGTGGTTGGGACCCAAATATTAAAACCCAAAAACATAAACTTAGAATCCAAAGGTCGCAAAAATCCCATGCTACTGTGGCATCCACTGGCAGTTATATGTTTAGCGGTGGACTTTATACTTGTCAGCCCTTTGGAAGATTCAAAATTATATTTTTAGTCCTCCTAGTAATTTCAAACCTTTCAAGATGGTGATTATTAATTTTTTAAAAATGGTTTTTTCTCTGGTCAACATTCAATTTTAAATAATTTAGTACATTACATGGTTAATTCTTTCATATATATATATATATATATATATATATATATATATATGAAAGAAGAAATTTTGCAAGAGGATGTGAAATATAAAGTTTATAGGGGTATATATGTTAAAAAACCCATACATGATTACCCACATATAGGAGGTGAATTCTAGGGTACCTTGGGGTAAACCCCAAGTAAGGTACCTTGGGGTGTTGTGACCGGCATTGGCCGGTCACAACATAATTGACATTTTAAAAAAAATGTTAACTCTTTTTTCGAAATAAAAACTTTCCACCCTCTTACTTCCCAGATCTGGGTTGACGAAAGCCATGGCGGAGATCTCTCCGGCGAGGTCCTCTGGTGCGCCATGATACTATCACTGCCTTAGAAGCCACCACCCTGCACTCTCTCTGCACTATCCACCGCCCTATCTTTCCCTATTATGAAAGGCCCCAATCACTTTGTCAGATCTATCTCGGTAGATCTCCTCATCCTTGTCTCCCAGATTTGTGAAGAAGAAGGCCATGGCTGAGCTTCCATCGATCAGGATCCAAGGCGTTCTCATTTCGCTTCTTCATCATCCTCACAATGCTCAACTTTCTCACCAGGTATATATCTGTTTGCACTAAAATTTACAGGAAACAATATCATTTTTATGCATTTCGACCTAATTATACTTGTTTTATCTGTTGGTTGTTACAAATCTAGAATCAAACATGGGAGTGTACATTAATTTATTTCATGGTTTCCTTTTGGGCTGTCACAGCAGCTCAGCTGGTGTTGGTCCTACCCTTCTTTCGTGTATGCATGTGTTCAACAAGGAATGTCATTAATTGCAGCATTTAGTTGTTTGAAGAAGCAGTCTCCTCATGTGGTATGCCATTCTTGCATGTTATTTTTTTGATCAATTCCTTGACATTGTGTATCTTAAGTTTGACATGTTATTTTCTTTAGTTTTTCATCTTTGTGTTTTCTGCACAAGAGCAATCTGAGCAATTGAAACCAGGACATGTAGAAATCTAATACTACTCATATGTTGTTTCTTTCCATTTGTCAGTAATTCAATTGTGAAAAAAAAAAGAATGATAATGGTGTTGTAGATGAGTACTCTTTAATTTTTGATTTAAATTTTTTCATGTTCAAATTTCAATGTTCATTATAAAAATGTTAAAATACTAGATAAGTAAAACCCCACTGTAATTTAAGAAAAGATGTTTTAATTGGGACAAATTAAATTTGGAAAAAAAAGTTGGTCTTTTAATTAGTTTCAACATGAATTTAATTTGAAATGCCTCTGTTAATAGTTAAATATAAATAATATTTGTTCATTCCTTTTTAGTTTGTAATTTGATTATTTTATTATTTTACTGCTTATTTAATAAAATTTATTAGTTATTTTAATATTTATTTAAAAATAGTGGGCCTGTTGCGGGTTGGTCTCACAGGAATTTAACTGCATTCTTATCTTATTACCATGCTTCATTATGTTGAAGTTAGATTTTCTTTTTATTTTAAGCTTTTAACTGATGAGTTTGCATGTATTACTTTCATTTGGAGTTCTTTTAACTGTCGATGAGCCTTATTTTTCTTATATTTGGTTTACTGAGCCATAGCAGGTCAACATTCGTGGCATGTAACAAAAAGTTCTGCGCGTGTTCGAGTGAAGCTATCACGAAGTTTCAGTTTTTTTTCCTTTTTTGTTTCAATATATTAATTTGATATGGCTGTCAAGTGCCATTTACAATTGGTTTAATGTACATGAGTTGTATGGTTGTATTATTGATCATAATTGTATGAATGTACAATAGTTGAATGTATATAAGTTGTTTGGTCACCAATTTTGAATATTATTGGTGTAACTTTATTCTCCAGGTTTTTAATGTACACTCAATTTCGTGATTGAATGAATGGAATGAGATTGTTCAGGTTTTTCATTTGTTATTGCTAATGAATGGAAATATTATTTATACTGTTAATAAATTTTACTGCAGTTGAATTGCACATGGTATATTTAAGTGAAATTTTTTTATTAATTTATTTAATCTTTTAATTAATGGCTCGATGGTTTCGGATTGTACATCCGAGACGAGTACGTGGGGTGCTTTTGGACGGGGAGCATTCTCGGACCCTTTTGCTTTTCGGTATCCCCCACCCACTTGCAATGGATAGCTAGCGCAGTGGTAGGTTTTCATAAAAGTGTTTTTTGATGAAATGGTACCGTAAATGGGTTTTAATATACATATACGAAGAAGTTGGGGACTCTTTCCAAAAGATATGCGTTATTTGGTTCTAAACTTAATTTTTAATATACATATATGCATAGTAAGCATGGAACAACAGGAATGTGTGGAAAAGATCGAGAATCTGTGGAATACAAAAAACCCAAGCGATGCCGTTTGGATGGTAAGCAGTCCCATTTGCTTGAGAACATGAACAACAAGCAAGCGTTACGGGCCCATCCTACTATAGACCGGCCCACCCAGAGTCCCCAATTGTGTGAGAAATTACGAACCCCAGACTAGGCGGCCCCGTCTATCACCAAGTGGGCCCGTGTAACTCACTGGCCAATTGTTGGTGTTGTTTCCCTATTCAGCAAGGTCCCGTTTACAGTAGCGCAGGCCTGCCAAGGTCTAAGATCGTTGAGGCTTGTTTTGATCAGTACCGATAATCGTCGTGCATCCACACTCACGGTATCTCCAATGTGCCATGTATGTGAAATTTATCACTAGATGAATACCCATGTGGTACAATTCATTGGAAGACATGCATAATTCTATTGATTTGCACTTCTAGACGATGTGTCCAAAGTGACACCTATCAAATTATCCGGGAGAATTATTTCTTGCTTGTCATCTAATTAGTAAGGACAAAATAATTTACAATTAATAAGTGTTTGAATTCTAATAAGATTGTATGCGTGGTCTGTGAGAAATCGGTGGAACAAACAACCCCCACAAACTTTCACCGCAAAGTCTTACAAAACATAGGGGTGAACGGGCCCGTGTCTATCTGGGCGGGCCTGTTTAGTCCCCTAATTTTCCCCGCAGACCGCCCGTCTCAATCAAGCGTGCTTGTTTGCCCCTCGTTGGTTTTTGGTGCATGCTTATTGTCTCAATGTAAACAAGCTTATCTACTTCTATGCTTTTGGCAGAATCTGTCCATGAAGTTATGATCAATAAGTTATGATTGACAACAAATGGGGTTGACCCAACCCAAGAAAGAGTTATGTCTGACCTTAAGAAGTACATTGATAAATTCAAAAGTCAATATGTCCATGAAGTAGTGCATAATGGAACTGATGCATGTAATAAGATCAACATAAGATACAATGCAAATACGAAATGCAGTCTAACAAACCAACTATGATGTCCATTATCATCAATCCATCATGCCCCCGTCCTTTGGTGCAGGAGGTGGTGTGCTGACTGGTGCGCGGGGGACAGGAATGGCTGAACTGTGGACGTGAAATGATGGGGCTGACACAGATGATGAATATGATGGGGCGGGCAATGGAGTCGGAATCCCCCCACTACGCAGTAGATGACGGAGATCGGCACTCATCTTCTCCTGTTCTCTACACATAACCTGTAGTACATTGAGAATGTGTTGCTGAGTGGCTTGCAATTACATGTCCCGGTGCTCAAGGTGGTCGATCACGATTGATGCAGTAGGAACATCTTACAGCTTGGGGTTGGAGCTGCCGTTGATCCAGAGAAGGGTCTTTGTGTGGGGAGCCGCTTGACCTCTGGTGACTACCTCCAAAAAGTGTTGTGTCGTGTGAGGGCATCCGGCCGCCACCGATGGATCAACCACATCCTAACTAACGCATCATGCCAAGAGGCTCAATTGTGTTTAACCGCCTAACTCGCTCCGGTTGAAGTGGTACTCACAGACCGCGGATCATTATAGTGACAAATGGACCCGCATTGATTGCTGCTAGGCGAGTGTGTTGGCCTTGGTGTACAAGGTAGTTGGCGACGACATACCCAAGGTGGAGGAGCGCACGCTCAATGATGCTATACAAGCAGAAAAGGTCTCTGAAACAGTAACCAAGTCCCTACCCAACATACTATTTGCTACACCCCCACCAACACCTACCCCAGGGACTATATGGGATATTGGCACTGTTTCAGGGACCTATTGCTCATTATCCTAAAAATTAAATGCTTAATGTTTTAAAGGATTAAAAGTATGTATCAAGCCGACCCCATCTAGTATTGGATTAAGGCTTAGTTGTTGTTGTTGTATTAAAAGTATGTATTAAAGGGTTTACAAATAAAGTTTCCAAAACATAGTGGGTAAAATGTAATTATGCTATATATATATTTTAAAAATACTATTACCCCTAAAAAAGTTTAATAAAATAAATAAATTTTTAAAAAAGGTCTTTAATCTTTATTGATGGTCGATTAATTTGGTGGAGGTGGACATTATCCGATTGTAATCATCCCAAAATAGGTGGGATAAAATTAGTGGTTGTTTGATTACCTGTAAGTAGTTGTGAAGTAACTTGTTTTACATGTAAATTTTACTTTTGGGTGTTTGGCTTACTGTAAAAGGCTCACTTACATGTAACTTGTTATACATCTCAAGTCACTTTTGCTGCATTTCAACTGACGGCCAAATTGGCCGTGAGTTGAAATACAGTAAAAACATTTGGTTAAAATAACCCCTCATTTACTCACATATACTCAACGTTGTCAGACCCGGCCCGGGGCATTGACCCGGCCAAGCCCAGGGGTCAGGGGTCAAGGGTTCAACCGGGGTTGAACCGGGGTTGAACCGGGGTCAATAATAAAATATTAAAAAATAATTAATAATAATTAATAATGATGAAATAGATATAAAACAAAATTATAATAATAAAAAATATGATTGATTAACTGAATTTGATAATTATATTTAGTCCATGCTCAAAGTAAACACATACTAAACAAAACAAATTAGTCAAAAATATCAAAATACACAATTAAAATATAATCATAGTTACTAGGTATACAAATACAACTTTTTGGAAGCCCATCTCATTTTGGGCCTTATCATGGACTTGTTTTTAAAAGTATTAGTTTCAAGTATTCAAAGACTTTGAAGTATTTAGTTTCACATTGCTTATGGATAAAATGTTCACTCTCTTTAAATATGATTTTATTCTACCAACCAATAAGCCTTTGTTGGTGAAAGGGCTCTCTCACGTCTTGTAGGGGGTACAAATGTTGGATTCGGGTTGACTTGGGCGTGCGAAATGTTGATGCGTGGAGTCGATGGATGCCACGGCGACCTTGACTACATTAAACTGCGGGAGTCCGGTAGCGGCGGCGCCTCGGCGAAGTCTCGCCCACAGGAAGCAAATTTTTATTTTTAGGCCCAGTCCCATGTGGGATTTTAGGCCCGGTTTTCCTGACTCTATATAAATATCTCCTATAAATTCAATTGTTGGTCTGAGAATCAAATTTAAGTACTAACATAGCATAATAAAAAAACAATTACATAATAAAAAATAACCGTTGGATTACGACATAATCCCCGTAAAAGATAAAATTATATCAAACTGTAGAATTTATGTCTTACTTTTAGGCGAACAGAACAAACCCTTGGAAATATAATACAGATTGATTAATTTTGATAATTAAAAATTCTTAAATTCTGAGAAAATTCTTAAATCCTAATCTAATATTGTTAAGGTTTTTTCTTAATTTTCTTTTGAAACTAAAATTAGTCTCCTTCCCGTTTGTAGATGTCCTGTGCAAGCATTGAACGGCGCGTCTGACGTGCATCTGGACAGGGGGGCTATCAATCAAGTACTTTTATACCTCGTACGGACCCGAAAACCAAATGACCAAACTACACACACAGAAATTTTGGATTTATCTGTTCAAGCATGGGTAATATCGAATTTAGAATATAAAATTTCAACGGATTTCATCTTCCTACCAAAATCTACCACAGAGTTAGAAGAAAATAAACCGCGATTTGGAAGCAACTACCTAATCCTCTACGCATTGTCTTTCCTTCACTCCGTGTCCCCGTTGATCGTTTCATTTTTCGGCCAACGGGGAGCCGGAATTATCCGATAAACGTCCACCTCTCTCACTCTTTACATCTTGCATTCCGTCACGCCTGTTACGTAATTTTCTAAGGTTTGCGAGAGCTGATTCAGGTGACAACGAAGTGGTTGTTCCTCTCGGATACATTCTCTTCATCGCGTAGCAGGACGTTCGGGAGAAAGAGCAGACGAACCACAACACTGATTAGAACAAAGGTGCGCCATTTTTCCTATATGTTCCGGTGCATGTTAGTTGGTACTCATCACAAAATGGCCGCGCACACAGTCTTATTTTCAGCTTGTCTACTTGAAGACCCGTATATACTCAATAATTAGACCTCTATATGAGTGACGATGCCTTCTGAACCCTCTTTAGCCCCAAGAAATATGTTTTGCTAATATATTTTCAGTGGGTTTAAGTGAAGAATAGATCAGAGCTGTAAATAAGCGTGCTTATATCCAGATAAGCTTGTATGCAGGCCAACAACGAGGCAAACAAGCCCGTCCAGATCCCAGACGGGCCAGTCTGCAGGATCCTAGGTGTGAAACAGGCAAGCCCACATCTGAACGGGCTTGTTTTCTCCTCTGTTCTACCGGTTTCCCACCAAGATATCTAAGTACCGAAAAATCTCTTATGTGATAGATTTCTTATTTCAAGTATTTCGAGAAAAAACTAACCACATGACTCCTACATATAGTTTGCCAATCTATTATCATGATCGAGCATTTCATTATGAAATCGTGTGTGCATATGCTTTGGGTCGGTACCATTTAATTGGGATCATGGTTTAGGAGTTATGATATCCAGCCACACTATTATCTCTGATTAAGTTCATTCTGTGTACATTTAATAGCTTCTATGCAAACTGGAACAACACATTTAACTTATCTTGTTGTGATCTTCTAACCAGCCAGGAATTGCTACATATTCAGATGTCGGCTAAAGGCAAAAGGGTCATTGAGGAAGCGAGACCCTATCGACAATGTGGTTGATGATGCCAATTTAAGTGGAAATTCTTCTGAGACCATGCAATATCACCTAACTGAAGATAACGTAGCGATTACTAAAGCCAGTTCTTCCGCCGGCTGTGAACAGGACGTACTAGCAGATGTTGTGGACCATGGTGTGGATTTAGATGTTGTGAAGTCCATGACCTTCGCTAGTTGGGAGGAAGCTGAAGAATTCTACAGTTCATACAGTAAACGGATGGGCTTTGGTATCCGCAGGAGGGACTGCAGGAAATCAGCCAAAGGCAAGGTGTTGATGTACAAATGGGTGTGTTCCCGGGAAGGTGTTCATTATCCTTCAAACGTGAACAGAGTTGCATGGTTAAGGCCTCAAAGAGCCGAGACTCGGGAGGGTTGTGGGGCCATGTTCCAAGTAAATTTTGATTGCCATTCAGAAAACTTTTTTGTACGACATTTCTTACCGGAGCATAACCACAAACTGGTCCCTAAGCATCAGGTCCATTACATCCCGTCTCACAGGTGTGTGAGGGATATTGATGGGATGGATGTGAACGCTCTGAGGAGGGTAGGGGTGAAAACATCCCAAGTTTTTGAGTACATTGCCTTGCAGAGCGGTGGTTACCAGAACGTGGGGTTTACAAGGAAAGACATGTACAACCATGTTGAGAAACAACGATCTTTATTGGTGCACGATGGTGATGCGAGGTCTACCCTTGGCTACTTCGCCGGTTTGAAGAGAGGGGACCCATCATTCTATTTTGACCATTCCTTGGATAGTGATCAACGCTTGTGCCGCTTGTTCTGGTCCGATTCAACATGCCAATTGGATTATAGATTTTTCGGGGATGCCATTGCATTTGATGCCACATACAAACGCAACGCGTACCATTTTCCTTTGGTAATGATCATTGGTATGAACCATCATCACCAAAGCATTATTTTTGGTTGTGGCCTACTGGAATGTGAGACGATTGAGGCTTACACATGGCTTCTAAACACGTTCATTAAGTGTATGTGTATGAAGACCCCAGTCTCCGTGGTCACCGATGTAGATAAGGCGATGCGGGCAGCAATAACCGCTACAATGCCACAAGCAAAACATCGCCTATGTGCATGGCATTTGGAGAGGAATGCGATGTCTGAGGTGAAAGAGGAAGTTAACAATATTCCACCAGCGTAATGCTTTAGTGAGTTCAATCCTTGGAATTTTAACAGGAATTCCGTTCAAACTTCTGATGAGGCATCTAAGTTCATGTGTAAGACCATGACCTAACTGTTTCCCCCTAATTCTTGGTGGCAATTGTCTGTTTTGCAGTTTCTAACCGGCTCTAACCACCCATTAGTGAGCTTGTTGAAGTGATTTCGCGCAAACGGTTTGATTTTTTCCTCTGGATTATGTATTTCACATATAATTAAGTATAATTATTCTTTAAATGCATGTTTTGACAGCATGCCGTTAAATTTTGGTTGGTATTCCTGCAATTAACAGCTGCTTTATGTAATATTATTATGTCAACCATTGAATTGAGTAATGCCTTCAAACTTGTAAAGTGGTTTTCACTCAGTTGAGTTAGTATAGTTGTTCAAACTCTGAAGTTCTTTGTTCTCCTTTTATTCACGCCTATTTTAGACTGACTAAGTTCATGCGAGGGTGAACGAATGATTTTCCTCTTTGTAGGTCGGCGTTTCTCGGTGAAAGTCTTCATGTTTTCCGTCGCACATACGTCCACGTCACCTGTTCTTTTGGGAAGAGATTAAGTCCGACGATTTGCAATTGAGGTAAGGGTATTATGTTGTCTACGAAGTTTAGATCATTGATGTATTGCGGTATTACATCTTACGTCGTACAGTTGGATTGTTCTAGGACTTTCGGTGCTCATCATGTAGTGATGTTGTTCCCAATTAATAAGTTGGTCATCAAAAGTGATATCACGACAATGATCCGAATACCACTATGTTTTCTCTTGTTGTTAATTTTAAAATCTGTTGTATCATTATAATATACAATTTAATTTCGCATATAGACGAATTACTTTATTGTTGAATCATTCTATCACAGGTTGCATCACTTAGTAAATTGCCACTGAAAGAGCAACACCTAGAAATGAATTTGATATTATAGCTATTATAATATTTCGAAATGATAAATTTGCTCATCTTTCCCGTATATGAAAACTTTTTACATTAATTTAAGTTTGTTATGTGGCGATATCGATTCAGCCAATGTTCTACAGTACTTTGCTTAGACCGTGTAACATGTGTGTGCAGACACTATGGCGAATGAGGACTCTGACCAGCTGGAAGTCCACTTGGATTATGCCGTACCAGAGCAACATGTCGGGGTAAGGCATAATGTTTGTATTTTATCAACCATTGACGAGTTTACTTTTAGCCAACATTTTATACGAATAACATTGGTCGAACTTTATTTGTGTGCCGAATCTTTGGGTACAGGTCCCTTTGCGAGCCCGTTGCATGGTCCACAAATTAGGATGTTTGTTAAAGATGCTAAGCGAAGAACAGAAAGAAATTATAATATCTTGGGGATTTGGAGGCCTTCTGCATGCAGCTGCATATTGTCTTAGGACGAAGTTGGTGGAGGATTTGGTAGCTCGTTTGGACCCTAATACGGGAATATTGTCTGTCCATGGGCGCACCCTACATATGACTCACTCGCACGCGGGGTTCTTACTTGGTTTACCCAGCAATGGAAGGGATGTCGATGGCTTGATCAGCCATGATCTTTGCCGCGTGAAAGATTCGACATCACCACGGACTTCATTAACACCAATGGCTTTGTACAATGAGTTGATTCAAATGCACGATGGCGAAGATTTACAACGTAAATTGCTTTGCTCTACATCATTGGCACCGTCATAAGGCCGACCGACAATGTGCATATATCAACTTCATATTTGTCATTGCTAAGTTGCATGGATGAGATCAAAAAACATGAATTGGGCAAAGTTTGCATTCGAGGGAATGCTTGCGGCGTGAGGATATACAAGCCTTGGGTCGCATGCGAGGAATAGCAAATAAATGCATCGGTACGCATATGGGTACGCCTGTGTATGTGTGAACACTTGGATTCTAAACAAATCAATGTCAAGTATGACCGATACAATCAATTGTTACAATTTATTTTCGTATTGATCGTTGTTTTTTTTCATGTTTTGAAATATTACATACCTAACTTTCTTGTATTCCATGTCTTGTGCAGTTATTCTACCTTGAGCACTTGGCGATTGGGATAATCCATCAACCGATTATCGAACGAGATCCGCCACGTGTTTTGTTCTGGTCGGACGTCCTCATATCTCGCGCTGTGAAGCACATCAAGCAGCGTGGGGGTGTAGGGGCACCCACGGTGGATATGTTTACACCGGCGGATCATATTTACAAGCTACAACGAGGTATATGTTTTGTTGTGCTATTATAGTAAAACACGTTTAGAGTTGTTCTCATATATTTTTTTTTCCCCAGGAACAGGACATTAAAGATCTAAAAACCAAGGTTGCTGCTCTCCAAAGGGAAGTTGACTTCCTGAGGACTCATGTAACCTTATCGCTTGCAGATGTGCGCCGCGATATGGGTGACTTGATTTATGGGGCTGTTCAAGGAATACGGGAAGACTTGGCAACCCAAGGGAAGGAGGTAGCTGCTATACGTAAGATGCTGCATGATTTCATGGGCCGTGCAGAGGAAGGCACGAATGATGGCGTAAGGGTACCCGAGGGCCATATGAAGGATGAAGCAAATGACGTGCCACAAGATCACGTAAAGGTCGTTGCCAGTCCAGTTCTCATTTCATCTACAGATATGGACCCAGTTGAAGCTCCAATACCTGAAATGGGGGTGACGGAGGATATCCATGCGTTTCAAGTGCCACGGGGCGCCCGGACCAGGAAAGATCCGGTAAAGGGAAAGATGGTTGAGGTATCAAAAAATCCTATTTGAATAATTTAAATTATGTGAGTTACATTTTAGATTGGCGTAATTAGGAATGTGTTCTAATTATAAGCTGAGTAAATAGGGCATTCATTTAATGATTTTGAAATATTACGTAGGGTTCGTATGTGCGTGTTATATCCCAGAGCGTCGACTCTTCAGCGAATTATCCTTTGCAACAAACAACGGCTACAAGCAAGCGTGATTCTCTAAGGAGTGCAAATCAAAGGATTCCGGGTGCCAAAAATAGGAGCCCGTACATAGGGTACCCCAGGAGAGAGAAAGCTAAACAAGTGAAGTTGGCACCCGCCATGGTTGAGGTAAATGTAGGGACATATTAATTCATACACAAAGACAACATTATTTACGGCATTGTGGATTTACATATATGTCGTAAATGTTGGAATGCAGGGCTGTGAACCAATTAACAATGCAACGGATGCAAACAACGGAGAGAAGAGGATGCATGCTGAACTAACTAATTTTATCAATGAAGCAAAGGAAGGCTTGGAGTAAGGCGTCGTAAATGTCATCACTGGGAAATTTATTTGTTTTATGGTCTTTGAATTTGCCTGTTGCACAATACATACAGAATCTTGGCATGTGAAAATGCATGTTTTTCTAACCGAAAATCTTAATATCTGTGACATATGTCCAGTTCGAAGGGCACATGAGTTGTTGCGCATTTCTTGGAATAAATGAATATGTTTGACATCATTATATGACACATGGCAAATAATATGTGGATGGTTTAATTGTAAGACTTCATTATTTTCTCTTTACCCCATACCTTTCGATATTACATGCATTCTTATACTATGCAATAAGTAAGATTAACTTCCTTTCTTAAATGTATCATGGATAGTGCATACTAAAAACTGGTGTACACATATTATTGCAGTCTTCCGATTGTTTCCTTCGGCGCAGATCATGCAAGTTTGGGTGAGATGCAATATCTAAGACCCCGTTGCATGTTGTCTTCCCCGGTTAACATCGATAGCCCATGTCTTTTATCTTGCCCTTTTTATTTGATTTTGTTTTGTTCGCTACTGAGCATCAACAGATGCAAATCTTGGATTTTCCTCACAGATTATCGATGTTGTTGCCGGAGCGTTAACGTGCAAGGCGGGGCAGGCGCATGGAGGTAGCCATCGGTGGTACTTTCCCTCCCGCTTCTCGGTTAGTAATATTAAACACTTGGATTGTATAGGTTGAATAACAACATAATAATCCAACTTCGGAAAATGTATTGTAGCGTACCGTGGTAGCTCACGGACTCTCATAGCATTGATGTGTACGTTGATCTATTTGCAAGGAAGCATCCATTTATGGTTGATGTACGTACCGTGCGGCAGGTACGCTATACTTTTGCAAATTATCAAGTCGGTTTCATATTTTTTTCCGTTTGATGACATTCACGAAATGTGTGCTTACTTCAACCCTGAAAATTTATGACCTCAATGTCTTCTGGTGTGTTGGTTACTTGTAGATTTTTGTACCCATGAACGATAGGAATTTCCATTGGTACTTGGTGGTAATCGACTTACCTACGAAGAAAACATATGTAGTGGATAGTCTGCCGTCGGTGGATCAATCTTTGCGTGAGGATATGGCATTGAAGATAGTGAGTCCGTATATATGGATGTTTCAGAGTAAATTTGATTCAACACATTACTCAGAACATACTTTGTTATTTTTGTCTAATATCCACTACATGTTGAGGATGGCGGTCGAGTAATTGTGTCGATGTGCAAGCATGTTGCATCTACAAAAGCGGTGGTATATGATCCAAGTTGGCCACACTCCTCGGCCAATAGAGCACCTATCGATAAAGAGACAACCCAATCTGTAAGAATTTTAAAATATCACGTAACAAACCCATACATAGACCACTTAGTATAAGTAAATTCCGATTTTACCATTTCTCATATTACATTCATATATTAATAGGCACATTTGCGGGCTATACGTAATAGTCTACCAGTGAATGGGACCTACTATTATCAAACCACGGAAGAGGATGTTGGTTAAAATTTAATTTGAAATTTCATACTGACCTTAAACTTCCAATTAATGAATGGTTTGATACATACGAGAGAACATTTGGGTTGAACCGCAATTATCGCCAGCATGTGTTGTCATGGTTATGCTTTCACAAGGACAACCTTGATCGAGAAGAGATCACGCAGGCCGTAATGTTGTATGATGCGAGAAGACGACATACGAGAAGAAGGCCTGATTATAAGGTATTGCTTTAAATGTGGCTTGTTGACGAGTTTTTTATGTGGACACCCTACTTATTGCGACAGTATTGAGACAATGTATACGTGTTATTGAAATGGCGGAGAATGAGGGCTCCTAATCGCATGTGAAGGAGAAAAGTAAATGGCGTTCAGACACCAACAACAGAATGCATGATATTTTTTGGGCATATGATATGTGTAGATGTATCATGGTTTTTTGTGAAGCTTTCAAATATCTAATGTGATTATCTATTGCAGATTGCTCATCTCCAGTGTGATGTTTATGCTTGCGGATCACAAGAGTTTGGGGTATGGATATTTTTGAGACCAACGATTGGTTTAAACTACGTTTTCTTTGGCTTAAGCATTAGTGGTCCATTATAATGTGGGTTAAATTATCATGGTTGCAAGGTAAGATAAAGTGTATATTATAACATCGCCAAGTATTAGTGTTTCATGACGCAGATATCATCCATGCATGATGCAACTTGATTGAATTCAGTACTTGGTGGTAATCGAGCAGGCTTATCGATCAAATGGCATTAATGTTACTAGTTTTCCCTGTTTGAAGAGAATTCAATTGTGATCTATCAAAGGATTTTGCTTATTACCCTAACTTGGGTTCGGAAAACCCATGTAGAAAGCGTGTGAAAAAATGCACGCGTCGGCGCAAGCAAAGCGTTTGAGCGTCTGATAGAATCTAACATCGGTGTGCCCAACCATCCGGGCATGTTGGAGAGGGAATGGGGATGATTCAAATTGGATTGAGTGCTATCATCCTTTCCTCTCCGCTATTTTTGTTGTATGTTATGTAATTGGGATCAACTTTGATATGGTTTTAAATTTTTCGAGAAATTTGAGGTCCATGAGGACTTGCCATACCTACTTTGGTTTTATATGATGCTTATGAGCACAGTAAATTAATCATGTCCATTTGAGAATTTGGACACTTTTATCATCATATATATCTTCAAGAAATAAATGCCTTCTTGGTTTGCAATTGAGTGTGTACAGTATGGTCGTGTATTTTGCTCGGAAGTGTAGAAACTCACATAATTTTTTTTGGGGATTAATTTAGTTCAATCCACAACGTATTTTTCTTTTATTTGTTATCTCAGTTTGCTTTTTTTTTTTTTTGTCATACTCTATTATACATAAATTTTTTCTTCACAATGTATGTTGTTTAAATGTTTTTTTTTTCTTTTTAAATATTCTCTCCGGTGGTATTATTAAGAGATAAAATTTAATTTTTTTTTAAAAGTAACCCTATTATATAAAATTATTTAATACGAAATTTAAATTATAAAATTAATTTTAATTTAAAAAATTGGCTCCAATATGACATGGAATAAAATTTATAAGCTTCATAATATAAGATTTATGATTATCGAGGTTCTTTTTAAGATTTGTATATCTAACATTATATCCTCATTTTTTTCTAACAAATTAAAAATAACAATAATTAGATTCTCAGTTATATTTAAATTTATATTTAAAGAAGTTTAAAAATTATCACCCAAATAATAGAACCCTGAGTTCATTCCTTTTCGTTCTACATTTATTTTTTTGGATCATGTGGTGTTTCGATGTTCTTTTCCAATAGGTTTTTCTCAAGAGATGATTTGATTAAATAGTTGTTTTCATCAAATTTGGTGACTTTCAGATGAATTTGGTCATCTTCGTTAAATTTCAATATATGATTACTCAGTTAGTATTCCTTCTCATAAAAATTCTTCAAAAAGTTAATTTTATTATTAGTTTATTTTATTTTTTTAAAATAACTCATTTATAAGATTTATTTTAATTTTTTTTAGTCTAATAAGATATCCAAACAACTAACACAAATAAAACGTTTTCTCTTAAATCTTCAAACCTACTACACTTTTCTCTTGAAATCTATAAATTTTTTCCCACAACACTTTTAAACCCGAAAAACTTTCAACTTTAAAAAAAGAGAGAATATTTTAAACAACAAAATTTTTAATCATAAAATATAATGCTTAAAATTTAAAATATTTAATCCCTCTTGATTTAAGTACAAATAGGAAAATTTAAATTTCATATCAAACCAAATATAAATTTCTATTATTTTTAATTCCAAACCATATTAAAAATAATTTAAAATATAAAATTTAATAAATATATTTGATAACTTTTGACTTATATTTTAGACCTTTGAAAATTTCATGCGGGTAAAAATTAATCCCTAATATTTCATTCTAAATTATTTCTTTTGGAAATTAAATTTTTAATACTCTAAAATTTTAAAGAACAAATTTTTTAGTTCATAAAATATTATGTTTTAAATCATTAATAATTTTAGAAAATTTATTGAAAAAATAAAATCTTAAAAATATTTTATTTTAAAATTTAATTTAAAAAGCAAAATAATTATTATAATATTTAAATTATTAAATATGTAAATATAAAAAATTAAAAAATTTGAATAAAACAACGAACATTGTGAGGACCATTTGCTTAAAAATCTTTGTGCAAGCCTTCGCTCATTGTATGCGATGCTTACATGGCTGGTGCTGTGCGCTGTCACGTCGAGGATACTTGATCTAGCGATGCGGGAAGGTATACGCGCACAATGGGTAGGTGTGCGCCTGCGAAAAATAGAATGCGTGATGCGGCCTTCCGCGGATTGTGTCTATTTCTCATCTTTGGTAATGTGAGGCGTACATCGAGGATACTTCAATCTACGCGCAGTCGCGGAAGGTCTCGCACCTTGATGGCTGGGTGTATTAGCGAAAAAATAGAATGCGTAATGCGGCGCCTTCGCTCATTTGTGTCGCGATGCGCCAAGCTGCGTCGCGAGGGCGTCGTCGAGGATACTTCATCGCACACACGATGTGGAAGGTCTAGCGCACAATGCACAGGGGTATGCGCACAAAAATAGAATCATGTGAGCGCCTTGTTTCGTTGTGTGCGATGCCGCATAAAGCGTGTGCGGGGCGAGTACATCGAGGATGCTTGATCCTACGCACAATGCGAAGGTCGCCAGCGGCTGGCTGTAATGCGCCGCGAAAAAAATAGAACCATGTGTGCGAGCCTTCGCTCATTGTGTGCGATGCTTCGCGAAGCGTAATGCGTGGGCGTCGTAGAGATTCTTCAATCTCGCATACAATCGCGGAAGGTCTACGCATACACCGGCTGGGTATGCGCATGAAAAATAGAATGCGTATGCGAGCCTTCACTCATTTGTATGCGATGCCTTATGAAAGCGTAATGTCTTGAAGCGCGTCACGTAAAGGATACACTTCAATCCTGAACACAATGCGGAAGGTCCCGCACTTAATAATGGCTAGGTATGCGCCACGAAAAATAGAATGCCGTTGTGTCACGCCTTCACTCGTTGTGTGTGCGATAAGCTGCATAAGCGTGTGCGGGCGCGTCATATCGAGGATACTTCAATCTCGTCCTACAATCACGGAAGATCTACGCATGCAATAGGCTAGAGTGTGGGCACATGAAAAATAGAATACTGTGTGCGAGCCTTCACTCATTGTGTGCGATGCTTATGAAAGCAGTAATGCGGGGCGCGTATCGAGGATACTTCAATCTACGCTTTAATGCGGAAGGTCTCGCAGCTGGAACGGGTGTGCGCATTACGAAAAAATAGAATATCGTAGTCGCGAGCCTTCATGGATTGTGTGCATGATGTCTGGCGTATGCGGGGAAATGCACGTGAGGATACTTCAATCTGCACCTTGTCGCGGAAGATCTCACACATAATGGCTTGGTGTGCGCTACGCACAAAATAAAATCTTCGTAATGCGAGGCCTTTCGTTTGTAATGCGATGCCCATGAAAGCATGAGAAGCGCGTCATCGAGGATACTTCAATCTACTTTTACAATGCGGAAGGTCTCGCATGATGGCTAGGTGTGCGCTGAAAAATAGAATCGCGTATGCGAGCCCGGATTGTGTCGCGGCTGTTATCAAAGCTGTATTAGGCGGCGTACAGCCGGGGATACTTGATCCTCGCACACAGCGGAAGGTCTCGCGACACACTAGGTATGCGCTGCGAAAAATAGAATATTGTGTGCGAGCCTTCATTGTGTCGCGATGCTTATAAGCTAGCGTCGCGAAGCGTCATATCGAGGATACTTGATCTCGCGCACACAATGGAAGGTCGCCTACACAATAGGCGGGTATGCGCTACGAAAAATAGAATCTTGTGTGCGAAGCCTTCACGGATTGTGTACGGCTGATATCAAAGCGTAATGGCGAAGCGGCGTACGCCGAGGATACTTCAATCGCCACAATCACGGAAGGTCGCATACACCTGATGGTGTAATGCGCCTGCGAAAAATAGAATATTGTGTCGCGGCGCTCTCACGGTGTAATGCGATAGTTCTTCAAAGCGTAGCAAGTGGCGGTAGCGTCACGTCGAGGATACTTGATCTCACAATGTGGAAGGTCGCATACAGGTGGTAGGTGTGCGCCGTGAAAAATAGAATCGTGTGTCGGCGCCTTAGCCTTCGTTGTGTGCGATGGTTCAAACTGTGTGCGGGGGCGTGTTAAATTATTATTTAATATTAATAAATATTTAATATAAAAAATAAGGTAATATAAAATAATAATAATATTTTAACAAATGTCATGCGGTTGGTTGAGTATAAGAAAATAATTTTATTAAATTTTTAGATATTATAATAATTTTTAAATATAATAAATTAAATTTAAAAACGTTGTGACCGGCCAATGCCAGTCACAACACCCCAAGTAGGGTACCTACCCCAAGGTTCCCTAGAACGCACCCATATAGGAGGGTGAATTCTATCAAGGTATGTTACTTGGGCCTACCACTAAGGTAGTTTTAGGATTTTGGGATATATTTTGTTAGGTTTTTTGGGGGTGTTGTCAGTAGTAAGGTAGATACTATGGGGCTAACCCCAAGGTATCTTAGAAGGCACCCATATAGGGGTATTATGTACAAAACGAACAAGGTGCTTATAAAAAATACACAATATTTTCACATTAAGAAAATGTCGCATAATTAAGGATTATAATAAATAAAAATTTATTTACTAATCTGGCCATTAATGATTAATATACTTTCTTGTTTGGTACGTGTATTAATTAATTCTTACAGCATGTTGATCCCTATAAATTAAATTAATTTTTTACTTACTATTTTATTGACTTTCCAATTTAGTTTGTAATGAGATTATTGATAGACTTAAAATAATATAAATAAATAAATTTCCAATGATCCATCAATAAAAAAATAATAAAAAAAGAATAAATAGTACAAAAGAATAATTTTTTAACAATTTTTTTTATATGACCTTGAAGATCATAAAAATAAATATCTTGGTGTTGTGTTGAAAAAGATAATATATCATGTTATAAAATATTGCTTATGTTTCTTGTCTTGGTATCAAAGAGATTAATTTAAAGAGTAAATAATGGTCTTTAAGTTATATAAATAAATAAATAAATTTAATTTATTACAATTATTTTTGGATATTAGTAAACTAAAATTATTACCAGAGAGAGAGAGAGAGAGCAACTGTCTCCATCCAGATCTCCCTCACCAACTTCAATTAAAAAGAATAAAAGATTAAATTTTTCTTAAAAGGAAAAAAATTATAGCCTCCAATCTAAATGAGATTCCACCAGAAACCCCTCTCATGCTTCAATCCACTGAGACAATCTCCTCCATTTCCTCTTCCCTTTTTAGCAATCTGATCACTGACACTCACTTCCAATTTTACCAATCCAAGATCTGCTGGAAATTTCCCATTTTTTGGTCAATTTCATTCTCTATAAGTGTTTTTTCTTATGATGAATGAACACATTACTTGTTCTTGCTCTTGTTGTTGTTGTTGTGGTGGTGGTGGTGGTTGCTTGTGTTGTTGTTGTTGTTGTTGTTGTTGTTGTTAGTTATTGTCCTTGTTGTTGAGATTCCTGTTTTATTTGTTGTTCAAGTAAATGTCTTGCTTGTGTTGATACCTGTTGTTCATTTCATTCCATTGTTTGTATCTTTCTTGAAATTTGAGATTCAAGGTTTATTGAAGTGGTTGGTGATGTCTTGTAGTTCTACAGATCCACCTAGCCATTGCTCTGTTGCTTCACCTGAGCTGAAGCTCTACCAGACTTTTATCTTCTCAGTTCCAGTCTTCTTTACATTTATACTTCTTTTCTTGTTCTATTTGTTCTATTTGCGGCGGCGCAGAGCTAACTGGGAGTCTCTGAGGATGAGAGCTTCATACTTGAGTAGGGGAGATGCCCCAAGAGTAAGGCCTGCTTTTGTACATTCATCTTTGCTCTGCATATTGTTGAAGTTATGCTTTTGTTCATTTTGTTTGTTTGTTCTTTTTTTTTTTTGCTGTTGTAAATGCAAGCATAGATCTCAGAAACTGGCATCAAGAAAGA
Organism: Dioscorea zingiberensis; assembly: GCA_026586065.1. Lineage (NCBI taxonomy): Eukaryota > Viridiplantae > Streptophyta > Magnoliopsida > Dioscoreales > Dioscoreaceae > Dioscorea > Dioscorea zingiberensis. Next base: position 6,868,078 of record CM048820.1, on the reverse strand, counting down.
AGTTCGGGAGATGCTTCCGGTGGTCGTGTTCAAAGAGAGCTTCTTGATCAGAGAGACTCAGTGAGTGCTCTTCCAACCCCATGTATTCACACTGCTGATTTTGGAATGCCTGTTATGTTTCTAGCAATTACATACTCCACAAATGAGTAGATGCATTTGCATTTTTCTTTTTTAAGCTTGAATCTGTATGTTGAACATTTCGTTCATTGTGATTAGTTTGTTCATCTTGGTTTCTTCTGGTGATTGCAACTTCATCGTTTTTCCCATGAGATTTGCTAGGGGTTTAAAAAAGTCATGGCCTAATTTCAAAGAAAATTGATTTGGCATTAATTTTTTTTTTGAGAAATTATGGGCTAACTATTTCAATACAAGTTTTAGGAAATGGGCATAACATTGAATTTATGCATATATGTTTTCTTTTCACCATTAGAATAATATCATATAGTATTCTATTGACTTATCCCGACTGAATGAATTTAGTGGAAATTGTATGTTTTATACTCATATAACGTTAATATGATGATAAGAAAAGATTGAGAGCTGTATCAGGAATTGAGGGAGGATAAATTGAGTTCTCCTCACATTGTTTCCTATGTTGTATTTGCCTTCTACAATATTTTCTTGTATTTTCTTCACATTTATACGTGGAAACGGTCTGCTTTACTGAAAAAGCGGTGGTAAGGCCGCTTCTGATAGACAGTGATCATTTCTTCTTGGACCCATGCATAGTGGGAGCTTTGTAGCACCGGGTTGCCCTCTGTATCCTTAGACTTAACTCCATACGAACCAAATTTCGTGAAACACCTTCTAGCATATCCTTAGACTTCTAGTTGTTTCCAAGTAGTTGAATATGTGAAGTTATCTTGGGCTATTAATAATGGGATATAAGAGTTTCACTGTCTGGGGCCATAATTAGAATGATGGATTAAGTTCAACTATAGTCATTGTAGTAGAAGCTAGTTAAATTAGTTTTCCTGATACAATATGCACGGTGTACAGGGACTAGATAGAAGCTAGTTAGCCATTTACAATCAAAGATAAGCATACAGTAATGTCTCTTTTACTTGCAGAGGTTTTTAGATCAGTTTATCAATCAAACATTGTACATATTGTGGCCTTCAGGCGTATGATGGCTGTGATAATCTGGTAGATTGGTTTTGCAGTTATTGATCGAAGTTTTCAAATCGTAGGAGTTGTCAGTAGTATGTTAAAGTGAGTGGGTTTGCATTCAAAGTTATGTCCGTTTGCAATAGTATTCACTGGCTTTCTGAACAAATAAACAGTGAGTAATCCTATGAAGCTCAAAATTGTGTCATATATTATTAACCTCCCATGATATACTGTATCTATATAGTTAGAAAACATATCGGGGATGTCAGGCATCTTGAACCATATTTTCAAGACTTATTTTCATGCATTCACATTAATATGTAAAGTCATTTGGTTCAGCTTCTGAGCACATACTATATTTGTAAAGATTCAACAGATGTGGAGATGGTTTACTCCCAAATAAATCTTTATTTCAGCCGTATCACCCTATTGAGATGTATTATTGAAGAACGATCGGAGATGATCGGAGATCAATTCATAGATGAAGAAACTATAGGCCTGCTGTGTCGGCTGCTAGGAATTTTCCATTAATCAATTATTAAACTCTTTACAAACCCTAACCCTTTATATACATACATTTATATAACCCGGATCCGTTATCGCTAACCCGGATCCGTTAACAATACTTTTCTTAACACTCCCCCTCAAGATGGGCGATAGATATCAATCATCCCCATCTTGTTACATGCTTTCACACACTCTTGAGGACCTAATCCTTTAGTCAAGCTGATTTAGTTGTTCTCCGTGAATGAGCGGCAATCTGAACTTCAAAATTCCTTACGTCCAATCTACCCTTAATGAAGAAGCTGATCAATCTCAGCATGTACTTTGTCGCGATCATCTTTGCATGCGGAGGATTGTGCTTAATACTAATTCGACTTGTTGTCACACGCGGAGCTTGATAAATTCGCTCTAAATAGTGTACTCGACAGCAAACTCAGCATCAAAGCGTCCTCCATGAGACTAGCCGCCGATATGCGTACCGGTACTTTCGGCCTGTTGTAGGCAGGGCAACCATATCTTGTTTCTTGCTACGCCCAGAAGACACGAGGTTACACCCCAACAAAGAATACGATAGCACTGAGGTGGACCTCCATCATCGTCAAAGCGGTTAATCCCGGCGTCAGTAGCGATATCCACTCCCACGTCCAGTGTCAGCAGGCTCCCTAAACCAAAGGCACTCACTGGGCTTCCGCTTGAGTATCTCGGAATCCGCACGTATCACTTTGCGCTCCCGTATACTCGACCTTAGGATCGTGCGTATACACGCTCCTGCTTCATGGCGTATACGATGCTCCCAGGGTCGTGTGGCATAAGTAGATAAAGGCGACCAACAAGTCTCGATAAGCGCTCTTTGTTGGCGAAGTTACGGATTGGGCATAACTTGTGATTACGCTTTCGATCGGATTAGTTAAAACCGGCCCTAGCGTTCTGGATTGAGTAAGTCCAGGAACATACTTCCTCACGAGAAAGCACTATTCATGCGAAGATCGATCGCGATCTCAATACCTGAAATATTTTAGTTGGCCCGGATCCTTAACTTGGCTTCTTTACCTGACCGCCGTTTTAGATGAGAGATCTCGCCTCATGCTCACATGTATGATAATGAAATGTCGTCCACGTAGGCGGTAGGAATTGTGATATGGGATTTGGAGTGTTTGTAAGCCAGCTGTGATCCTACCATTGCAGCTGCTTTAGCCTATACCGCGCATTTACCGCGTCACACACATCAAACCATGCTTTCTTGGTGATTTCTTTGACCCATTATAAAGACTTCTTGACCTCACGCACGCTGTATGCGTGGAGTAGTAAAACCGGGAGGGATCTCCATATACCTATATGCCTCTTGTAGATCTCCGTCTGCAAAGCATTTTTGGCGTCCAGTCGATGCTATAACTGACCAACCAAAGTTGTAGCGTAGAGATCAAAGTCCTGCGTGCTGCATCTTTGCTACTTTGGAGCAAAGGTTTCATCGTAATCAATCCTATAAGTTTGGCTATACCTGCCTTCGCATTTGCGTGACTTGTACTGTCAATCTTGCGCCGAGGAGTTTGCTTCACAAGTGTACACCCAATTACGCTTCTGATAGTATTTTTTCCCAGTTGGGAGAGATACAAAGTTCCAGTGTCTAAATTCTTCTCAAGGCTTGGAGTTCCTCGTCATGTGGCACCACGCCACTTAGGATCACGATTTGCACTTTCGCCGATTACTTTCGGTATTACGGCTGTAATGATCTGATAGAAAGTTTTGTATGCGAGGGAGATAATAAAGAATAAGAGACAAAGTTAGCGATATCATTCTCGAAGCCAAACCTAGGTTTGGAGGTTTTCCGGCGTTGGCTCGAAGGTTCTCGATGAAGCGATAGGCAAATTAAGAGTGGTAGAGCATTACCGCTTTGACTCGAGGAGGAGAAGGGGAAGAACACGAGGAAGAAGAAGGCGAGGAGAGGTGCAGGACGGTAGCGTCGTGTGGGTAGTCATCGATCGATAATAGGGGTGTAGATACTGGCGTAAATTGCTAGGGCGCCTAAGCTTCTCACCATGCTCTGGACACTATGTCTATGCCATGCTGTGCGCCCCGATTCTCTTTTCAACTGCTTTGTTCTCCATTGCCACCACACAGTAGCGTCACATATGCCTCCAATACTCTTGTGATTCTCTCCTTGTCCTCGTGTGGGGCAAGCCTATCACCATTTTGACATTTTTATCTTGGCCATGCCCGCGATTCATATCATTCCACGGGACACGGTATAGGCCCCACATACGTCTCTGATTACTCTACCGGCCGCTGTAGCTTTGTGCCCCAGGAGAGGGAATCCTCGAAGGGATGTCGAGTCCGTCTGGCTATTTCGCGTAGAAAGGCCTCGACTGCACGCGAAGGTCACATCAATGTCTACAGCGCGAGAATAACCCGGCCTTCCGGTTGGGCTCCGGCATTTATAACCGCCTTACGGCTGAAGAGTACCAACAAATACACACTTCACGGCTGAGGGTCCGAGCACTTCCCTAAGAAGGTGCATGATCTACGACAAAGCAGGTCGCAACCTAACACCTTAGGAGGGATAATAAACTTGTTGCACCCGGAGCATCTGGCATGGTGTCTTCATTCCTAAGCGCTCGTGAAATGCGGTTGATGAGATAAGCGGTAAATGCGTCACGCCTCGGCTCCATAGGATCTTTGGCACGTTCATCTTGATCATGATAGAAGCGTCATACCTGCTCAGATGTCGATGCTTGCGGCTCGGCCACCCATTTTAGGCGTGATATGCAACGAAGTAGAGATGTCGATCATGAAATCCCACGAGGTACGAGAAGGATGCAAATTCCTTATTAACATTACTCGATCCCATTATTGCTCCGGTCCATAATCCAGAACCTTTGCGTTGGCCCGGAGTCTTCACACGAACTGAAGTCTCTTGAAAACACCCGGCGGCTTCTAGCTCTTGTCTCTTCATCAAATAAATCCAATTAAATGCAGAATAACAATCAATGAAAGTCACTGAACCACTTGAATCCAACTGGTGAATTGAAAGAATTGGACAAGATCCCCTACATCCAGAATGAATAAGAGCGAAATGGTTTACATTTGAGGACCAATACTAGAATAAGTAGAGCGTGTATGCTTACTCAAACTCACAAGCACAATACAAGTTTACTCCCTATCTACCTTGTCCATTAATTGCAGTTTCTGCAGACCGACTTAATTTATCAAAAGATAAGTGACCCAGGGCGACAATGTTGGGTAGCTGCGACCTCTACTCCTCCATTTCACGCGTGATAAGAGCGGCAGATCAACACTACGATCTAAGTACCAAAGTCCATCACGCGCAGTGCGGTCCAAGCCTCCTCCCGGTTCGCTCTCTGGAAGAGCATGATTCCACGGTCAAGCGAACTTGGCGATCCTAATTGATCAATAATATTTTGACCGAAGAAGGTTAGCGGGGAATGAGGGAACATGCAAGAGCGGATGAGAGTGTGATTGATGAAGTGCACGTTTGGTGAGCCAATTCCTCTAATGGGTTGAGAAGTCCCATCGCTGATTTTGGGACGGTCATTTATGAGTATGCCTATATGGTGAATATGATGAAACTTCGCTCATTACACCGATGTAATATGCCTAGATGCTCCACGAATTCTGATCCAGATTCTACATGCGATTTCTTTGTAGATCACGAAGTGCACGAGCACGAATACATGTGCCCAGCATGGAGCATAGTTAGCAAAGTTAAAGCGTGGGTGAAAGCAAGATCGCAGTGTGGCACTGGCCTTGTCCTTGGAGCTCTCGATCACCGCCTTCAACCGCCGCAACTCCTCCCAACTCGACGCGTCAGCGTGGACATCTCAACAATCGACCCTAAATTGATCCACGACTAAGTTGGCTTTAGTACCGGCCACGATTTACCTTCGCCGGCCTGCGACCACGCGGCCTCGCCAGCGCGCACCTCTATAAGCTTCCGCTTCCTCCTACTCCAGTGCTGCCGCGACTAGGATTACGCGGTTGTAGGCGATTAGGCCGAGATGTCCTTTTTCCCCGCGATGCTTAGCACTCTCTATCATCGGATGTAGGCGAGGAACTGCCAATGCATCGTAAACGGGGGTGAGGTATCACCAGTCATCAGCCTTCAATCCTAACCTCCTCTTGGGCCATCGCGGCAATAGCGCCACTCCATAGTGGGAAGAAGATTGATGACACGTTGTGGCTCTCACATTGCTCAAACTACGCATTCAAACCGCTTCGAGAAAGTGAGTTACCCTCCTGCGTTGATCCATCTCTTGCTTTCAAAGCTGCGCATGTAGTATGCGGAAATGCCAAGGGATCATAATGGTCCAAGTCGGACCAAGGTGCTGCGACTCAAAGAACATACTCCAAGACACTCTTACCACACATTTCGATTCTCGATTTTTGTTTGAACCTCGACCATAAGCATCACATTCCCCGCCTCCGTATCACATACATCTTGGCTAACATTGTCCACATATCACCGCAGATTACTTAATCAGCCTCCACCATTACCTCGCAATAGTGCGGGGACATCGAACTCATCATCCATGCCACCACTGGGAGTGGTGGTGCGCCAGTCCTCCACTCAGCTCTCCCTTCTCGCTATCGGTAGGCTCGTCTCATGCACATAATGCTCAAGCCGCCTTTGTACTCAAGATCGGACTAAGCTCCGAGACCAACTCGAATAATTCTTTGTCAGCCCCAGTTTAACATCATTTAGCGTCGGCTCAAGTCTACGCACCATCTGGCGTGGCGGTAAATAATCCCGATTGGATGAAGGCGTCGGTCAGTCTCTGGCTTTGAACATCTTTGCAAGTTCCTCAAGAATAACCTTCATATCTTGAGTGGTGACTGGAGTCGTCATCACCACAATTTCAACAAATCAGAGCTTCACAGTAACCACTATTTGAGGGCCCACAGCAACAGCCCAAGAACCAACTCCAAACCCAAGTCCAAAGCTTCTTAGAGAACTTTGACCCAACTCTAAAGCTTCTGAGAACCAAACGCCTCTCTCCAACTTTGACCCAACTCCAACTTTGACCCACCTCCAAAGCTTCTTAGAGAACCAACTCCTGTCTCCCAACTCCAAACGCCTCTCTCCAACGAGTCACCAACTCACCAAAACAGCAGATCGCTGCACACCCAACGGATCAGCACGCTCCGGATCAGCCAGGAACAGCGCGCAGGTGGATCAGCGATCAGATCAACACACTCCGGCGATCGGACGGTGCTCCTTAGATCTGATCAGCACGCAGGCCGGTCAGTGCGCTCCGGCGGATCCCAGATCTGATCAGCGCGCAGGTGAGTCAACGTGCTGGTGGACGAACAACCTTCCCCCTCCTAGAGACAGCCGGAGCTCGACGGCGGGTCTTCCCGGATGAACAGCTCTGATACCATGAAGAACGATCGGAGATGATCGGAGATCAATTTATAGATGAAGAAACTATAGGCCTGCTGTGTCGGCTGCTAGGAATTTTTCATTAATCCATCATCAAACTCTTTACAAACCCTAACCCTTTATATACATACATTTATATAACCCGGATCCGTTATCGCTAACCCGGATCCGTTGTTGCCCTCTGTATCCTTAGACTTAACTCCATATGAACCAAATTTCGTGAAACACCTTCTAGCATATCCTTAGACTTCTAGTTGTTTCCAAGTAGTTGAATATGTGAAGTTATCTTGGGCTATTAATAATGGGATATAAGAGTTTCACTGTCTGGGGCCATAATTAGAATGATGGATTAAGTTCAACTATAGTCATTGTAGTAGAAGCTAGTTAAATTAGTTTTCCTGATACAATATGCACGGTGTACAGGGACTAGATAGAAGCTAGTTAGCCATTTACAATCAAAGATAAGCATACAGTAATGTCTCTTTTACTTGCAGAGGTTTTTAGATCAGTTTATCAATCAAACATTGTACATATTGCTTCAGGCGTATGATGGCTGTGATAATCTGGTAGATTGGTTTTGCAGTTATTGATCGAAGTTTTCAAATCGTAGGAGTTGTCAGTAGTATGTTAAAGTAGTGGGTTTGCATTCAAAGTTATGTCCGTTTGCAATAGTATTCACTGGCTTTCTGAACAAATAAACAGTGAGTAATCTATGAAGCTCAAAATTGTGTCATATATTATTAACCTCCCATGATATACTGTATCTATATAGTTAGAAAACATATCGGGGATGTCAGGCATCTTGAACCATATTTTCAAGACTTATTTTCATGCATTCACATTAATATGTAAAGTCATTTGGTTCAGCTTCTGAGCACATACTATATTTGTAAAGATTCAACAGATGTGGAGATGGTTTACTCCCAAATAAATCTTTATTTCAGCCGTATCACCCTATTGAGATGTATTATACTATGTCCCTTGACATGTATGTGATATATGGTAGTTCAGGACAGATTCCAGGAAACCAGAAATGGAAGCGTTCGGAATGTTTAATGTAAAACCAACCAAGAATAAGTTCTGAAGGGTCTCTTGTGGTAATGCAATAAACAGTTTATTCTGTTAAAAGTTTGCTTAATTTAAGGTGTGCACTTATATCTCTAAGATTAAGAGTTTTCACTACAAAATTAAGAGCACATCCTTACTTCGATTATTTTACAAAATATCAGTTTTGTAATGTTTCTATGAGCAATTATCTGTTGTTAGGAAGTGGTGGTAGAATTCATTTTCTTATCGATTCTTGCTGCTGCCAAACATTGACATGGATGCAAATGTTAAACTCGATAAATACTATCAGACTTTTGATAAAACAGGTTTAAAATGCATGTGGTACCTCTAGGTCCTAAGTTGAATGAGCAAATGTCTGCTTAACATGAAATATGATGCATTGCCTACCAGAAGTGATGGTAGCAATTGTCTACTTAATATGAAATATGATGCATTGCTTACCACATGAAAATATGCAATGTTATTGTTTGGTAGTGGATTTTTTGGACAGTAACATTATCAACCTGGTTGTCATCTATAAGCCATTCAATTGGTAGAGTTAAATGCCAAAGAAGTATGTGACACTGATAACCAAGAGTATAAAGTACACTACTACAATTTACAGCAACAGAATTGAAGTTCCAACTGTTTTCAGATAGCACACTATACAAAATTTCGAAGTTTCTAATAAAGACTAAATTTTTAATATCAAGTGTAATCAGTTACCATCTAGTGGAATTTGAGATGAAGTTCAGAAGTGTTTGGTGGGAGTAATTGTGATATGACCAAAGATGAGAAAATTAATTTAGCTGAATCTGTAGTAATTATCTCATTGTTGACAGCAAGGAGTAGAATATGGCCATTGACACACTTCAGTTTTTATTAAAACCTTAGACTAATGCTAGTTTAACAGACTTCCAATGTCTTGGTGATCCTATGTTGAGCTCTATTTTTTTTATTCTTCATAGCTTTTGTTTTTCATTTGAGAAGCGGCAGTAGAAAACAGTAGAATCCATATAAATGACCCCCATCTAGTATGGGATTAAAAGAACTAAGTATTTAATTGTTGTATAGCTTTTGTTTTTCATGCATCATGATATCTCTTATCCCGAGAACTCTTTTCCAGATGCTCTGTATGCTTAGGGGACTACCAATCAGATGAGCGGCTTCAGAGAATACCTCATTGCGGGCACACCTTTCATGTGGATTGTATCGATCATTGGCTCACTTCAAATACCACCTGCCCTCTTTGCAGAGTCTCACTTCTTCCAGAAAACAAAACGATAACCGACCCCACAAACTATGAAGGGCAAAGTAACTCAGAAACAGAAAACGTAGAGCAATCCTCGGAGAGGCACATAAACGAAAGTGTTCTGCAAGACAACCAAACAGGAGATGGTAGTAATGCCTGCTCAGTGTTAATAGGAAGAGAAGTCCAAGGGCACAAGCATGATGGGGAACCGTCAGTTGTCATTGATGTCGAAACCAGTGATGCTGCTGAAGTGAACCAAAGATTGTAGAGAAACCACACCATGTCTGTATCAAAGATCTCTATTAGCAATCGCAAATTCTTTAATTTGTTGACTTGCAGATGACTTGGTTTTTATTCAGCAAGAACTCTATAGCAAGTATTTTGCTGTTCCTGAAGATACATATAATGATGGAACAATTCAAAATACTACTATTGTGAATGTTTCGTCTTCGGCCTTCTATAATGTAAATAAGGCCAGTTTCTGAATATTGTTTAAGCTATAATGAAATTTTATTGTTCTGCTCCTCTTGTAAACAAGTATGAAACTGTGTGGCATGTTGATTCGAAGACTGTGTCGTACCTGCATTATGCATGACAAAGATCTATTGAATTTTGTATCAACTGTGGTCCAAGTTTTTTGTTTTTTTTTTAAATTACTGGCAAAGGAAAGTGTCAAACTTGTTTGTTTCAGGTAGGGTAGCCCATTGAGAAGATTCCCGTCTTCGTGTCGCCATTAGAGGGATTCAAGTTTCTTCAACTCGCAAACTCATGTCGTTTGAACTTATCTCCAAGTCTTGAAACATTGTTTGCTTCTGCTGTGATGCATAATTTAAGCTGTGTTGCTATCAGAGAGAAAAGAATAAATCACTGTCAAGCTTGCTTGTTTATCTTGTATACTCTACTTTGACTAAACTCTTCTTCAATTTCATACATTCATATTGGACTGAGTCTGTTACCTTTTCATTCAAGAAATTTAAGGAAATAAATAAAGCACAAACTCTTGTTTCTTTGCAGATTTTGTTTTTATTTTTGAGTCACCAGTTGAATTTGTTTTGAGATTGGAACTCTGATTTTATTATGTGATTAAAGGGGTCGTCCAGTGCTACAAAGCTCTGGCTATGAGCGGGTCCAGGGAAGGATCAGATTGCTTAGGTCTATTATACGTAGCTTTATCCTAAATTTTTGCTAAGAGGTGGTTTCGACGACTCGAACTCATGTGACAACTTTAATTTACTGTTACGCAGAGGCTCCTCTTCGTCAAATAAAAGATTATATGTTTTATCATGTGATTACACAAAGTAAATAGTCCAACATCAAATAAGGAAGAAAAGACCTTTTTCAAAAAAAAAATAAGGAAGAAAAGACTATGGCCAACTCTTTTAACCAGGTTTTTTTATTTATGAAAATAGTTATTTTCTAATAATTTATTCTCAATAACATCATTAATCACAACATAATAATAAGCATTAATTAGTAACTCTCTAATGCATTAATCATAAAATTATTGCATCACAGATGAATTTGATTGAAATTAAAATATATGTAAATTTTTTAAATTAATCAAATTAATTATCAATCGCATTAGATGAAATTAAGTAATATCAGATTATAAAGTTGATAAAATTTAACAAAATCTTCAATTTTCAGTTATAACCTTAAAAAAAAAAAAAGAAATAAGCTAAATAAATAAACCAGAAAATATATAAACAAAAGTTTTTAAAATATTATATTTGCACGAAGACCCCCAAAACTTCAATTATTTACATTTAGGTCCATGAGTTAACGGAAAGTTTTAAAAATATCGTTTATTATTAATAAATTCCAAAAAAGAACAAAAAAAAAAAAAAAAAAAAGCAAGCCATCACCAACCTTCAACTTCGTTTCCACTGGATCTCAATCCTCAAATCCACTCCAAACCCTAACCCTCACCATCCTCATTAGGATTTCCAATCACCCCAGTTGAAGAATTCCAAACCCTAGAGATTAGGTTTTGGATTTGGATTGCTTTGTCTGCGAGCTTCTTCCAATCCTTGGATTTGGATGGTGGTGGTGGCCCAAACGCCATTAGATGAGCTCCGAGGCTGCGGCTGCGATGGATAAGGTTTCCATGGATTCTCGGATCACTAACATGGTCTACTGCTGCATCTCGAAGGGCGGCAAGGTGCTCTACTCCTACAATGGCGGCGACCGCGAGCTCGAGGCTCTCGCGGCCCTCTGCCTGGAGAACACCCCGCCTTTCCATTCATGGTACTCGCACAGCGTCGGCAAACGCACCTTCGGCTTCTTGATCGTCGATGACTGCACCTACTTCGCCATCGTCGATCCCTGCGACGGCAGCTCGAGTGTCTACCGGTTTTTACAGCACATCCGGGATGGATTCAGGAGAGTCTCGAAGAATGGCTTGCAAGATGAGATTTTCCCGATTATCCAACGTTTAATGGCGTCGCTCGAGAGCGTGAACAGTCCGGCGGCCAGCACTGAGGAACGATCCCCGGAGGTGTGGAGTTCCAGTGACGCGTCACCGTCCACAAAGGCGCCATTGTTGGGAAAGCATGATAAGAAAGCGAAGATGAAGGAAAGGGTGATTGAGGTTAGGGATTGTGAGGAGGAGCACGTGGATAGAGGGGTGAGGATTGATGTGTCGCCGGAGCAGCCGATGCGTGGGATGTCACTGCAGAAGAGTGCGTCGACGAGGGCGCGGGGGCAGAGGTTGTGGTGCCGGCATGTGAAGATTGTGGCCGCCATTGATGTCTTCCTTTGCTTGGTGCTCTTCGGGATTTGGTTGGCTGTGTGTAGAGGTTTTCAGTGTGTTTCATAAGAGCAGAGCATGATCTTCTTAGCTTGAAGAACATGAGAGTCTCTTTGGATTTTCTTGTATATACATATGCTGGATTCATTGTGTGATAATGAAGGTATACACCTTGCTTCCAATTTCCGACTTGGTGTTTGCTCCCCCCCTGTGGTTTGGATTCAATCTGAATTGCATGAAAGTAGTATTGTGTTTGCATTCTGTAATGGCCCTGGTCTGAGATTAACCGAGATTCCCGGCAGCATTGCAAGTGATTTCTTTGCAGTTATAACTTTGAAATAACTTTTGTTGCAGCTGAATTGGACGGAAGTCTGGTATTCAAAGACGCTCATTGGAGGACCTGCTGTTTCAGCCAGGTATAATGAATTTGAGCTTCTTCTGCTTATGAATATCCAATTTGTTCGCTCTCCCTTAGTTCAGATTCCATTTGTTTTATAGACTTGTGAGTATTTTCATGATTTGTAGATTTAGTTTGCTGACAAAGATCTGTATAAGAGCTCAGGGCCTGGGATTACTCTCAAATTTACTATTGATGTCTGGTTTAAAGTTCAGCTGATTTCTTTTGCATCCTTCGATCTAACAGAGGGTAAACTAGTTTAGACAGAAGATAAATGATCAATTCTTGATTCATTTAATTCTTTGATCTGTTGGTCCAAAGTTACAAGCATATCATAGATGGAGAATCTGTTTGGATGAGAGAGATCAGCAGCCACAAAGACATGCCTTTTGTTATCAACTTCAATCCAACTGCATCCAGCTGGTTTGTTTAAATCCTTGGCTTTCATCAGTTTCCTCATCCGCTCGACATCATCCCATCTCCTACCTGCAGCATATATGTTTGACATCACCACAAAATTCCCAATATTTCCGCCCTCTATGTTGAATAAGTTATCAGCTGCAAGCTTCCCGACCTCAACTTCTCCGTGTGTCTTGCAAGCTCCCAGCAGACTGCCCCATACACTGGCATTTGGCTTGCAAGGCATGTCCATTATGAATTCATAGGCTTCTCTGAGCCTTCCTCTCCTAGCAAGAAGATCCACCATACAGGCGTAGTGCTCCATTGTCGGTCTAATGCCAAAAGTCTCATTTATGGATTTGAAAAGCTTCCATCCTTCATCCACTAAGCCAGCATGACTGCAAGCTGAGAGAAGGGTTGTCAAGATAACATGATCGGGCTTTATGTTCAACTCAAGCATGTGAGAGAAGATCCTGAGAGCTTCTCCTGCCATTCCATGCATTGCATAGCAGCTAATCATTGCAGTGAACATGACTAAATCTTTTTGAGAGCTTGTTTGAAACAGCCTGTGAGCATCATTTACACTTCCGCATTTTGAGTATGTATCAAGCAGAGCTCCTTCCAGTTGAAGATCATTGAAAGAAGCCCGAATTTTGTAACCATGGCATTGCTTCACTAGGTAGACAGAGGCTAAGCGAGCACAAGCAGGAAGGATGCTTAGAATGCTCATTGCATCAGGTCTCATGCCTTTGGCTTGAAACTCCCTGAATAGACATATAGCTCTATCATTGAAGTCATGTTGAGCATAAACTTGAAGCATTAGGTTCCATGAGGTGAGATCTCTGTCACTCATGTCATTAAATGTTCTCTGCATCATCTGAAAACCATGCTTCAAATAACCAGAGATCATAGTATTGCCTGTTATCACATTCTTTCCTGTCAAGCTCTTGAATATTCTAAATGCACTCTCAATCTTACCACACTTTGCATATGCATCGAGAATTGCATTTCCAACTGTTAGTTTGCTCAAAGTACCTGTTCTTAAGGAATAGCCATGAACTTCTCTGACTTTTCTTATACCAAGAAAAGTACATGCCTGAAGAACACTTAGGATGGTTACTGAGTCAGGTTGAATCCCTTCATTGCTCATTTGATCCAAAAGTTCAGCAAGCTTCTCCCATTGTTCATTATCTGCATAAATTGTCAGCATTGCATTCCATGATATCAAGTCTCTCCTTGGCATCCCCATAAAGGTCCTCAGTGCATCGTCTAGTTCGCCACATTTACCATAGAAACTAATGAGAGCGTTTTCTATTGATGTTTCTTTACAGAGCTTTGGATGCTGAAGAACATAAGCGTGGATCTTCTTTCCTTCATTGACATTGTGCAATTGACCGCAAGCTGAAAGTATGCCCAGGACAGTGATTGGATCAGGCTCCGTCCCAGTCAAAAGCAATTCATGAAGCAATCCTAGTGCTCTCATTGGACATCCATTCATGGCACATCCAGTGATCATAGTGTTCCAAGAAATCTCACTTGCATATTCTTGAAGATGAACTCAGTAATGCTCATGTCTCCCATCTTCAAATAATATATAAGCAGTGCATTGTTAGCTAAGAGATCCTTCTCTAATCCGTATGGCAACACATAACAATGGACCTGCCTTCCATGGTGATCGCCATCCTCCACAAGTGCACAGATGGGAAGAACAGTGGCAACTGTTGCATGATTGGGAGTCTTGAAATTCCCTGGAGACCATCTGCTTAAACACAAGAAAAGCTTCAGCAAAGAACCCTTGTTCAGAGTACCCAGAGATCATGGAATTCCAAGAGATGACATCCTTGCGGACAATGTGATCAAACAGATACTGTGCATCATTTACAACATTGCCACATTTTGCATACATGGACAAGAGTGCATTTCCCACCAGTGTCTCAGATTCTAAGCCAGTTCTGATAGCATAAGCATGGACACTTTGCCCAGCCTTCAAAGTCCTCATTTTCACACAAACTGGAAGAACAATTGCAATGGTTATTGCAGTCGGCTTAGCATCTTCATCTTTTTGCGCATGCATCAAATGAAAGAGATTTATCACTTGCAAATTAAGCTGCGCACGTGCATATCCAGATAACAAGACATTCCAAGAAACAGAGTCCTTCTGATCCATTTCCGAAAATATCTGATGAGATTCATGCACTGCATCGAACCGGGCATACATATCAATCAATGCCTTTGCAACAGCTGGAATCACTGCATAGGCACCTTTCATGGCGAATCCATGGAGGGATCTTCCAAACCCATGAAAGAGAAGCACGGCAGATGACTTGATCACTGCTGCCAACGCGAGCCAATCTGGTCTCAATTCAGTACAACGCATCCGGTGAAACACAACAACAGCTTCACTGTACTGATGGTTCATCATGCAACTCCTAATCAATGCATTCTGTGGTCTGTAACCTCGCTCAGCCATTTCATCAGGCACCTGGTGTGCATGCATGGTAGAGTGGATGCCTTCGACTAGAGGAAGCATTTTGTCGAACAGTTCATGGGTGCATTTCACGGTATGGAAAGATGAGAACTTGGAATTCAAATGCATGATGGGCATGACTCACATGAGTCCTAGGTTGATGTGGAGCGAGTCAAAGAATGGGGAAAGGGCTGTTTGAATCTCTCTTCAATCAGGGTGAATTCTAAGATACCTTGTCCTCAATCAGTGAGTATTTTTTTTATGAAAAAATTACTTGCACACCCCTGCAAAACTATGTATTTATTTAAATGCCCTTATAAAAATGATTTTCGCTTGCTTGTACTTATAAAACATGTTTTATTATTTATGCCCCCGTTTTCAGTCATAGTTAGCTTCTATTAGGATTTTGAGTTTTAATCATAATTAAAATTTTATTATAATTAATAAATATCTTGATATGTCCGTAACCTTAAAACGTCTGTATCCCCCTAACTTTTCTCTGGTCATGATGAGGCGCGCCCTACAAGAGCTACTACCATGTTTTCTGCAGAAAAAGAGACAAAGGGAAAAGACAGAATATAGGAGATGCCCAAATCTCGAAGAAAAGAAGGTGAGATATAAGAAGTAGGGAGACCAGGGAAAAAGGTAAGCAAGAATCCTCCTCCTTTTCCGATCAGTTTGCTAACTTGACCGTTAGAGCGGACACGGGCAACAAAGCCCTACCCCCTCTCACATTTCCTGTTTATAACTTTATTGTCCCCCTTTACAGGTGAACTCGTAAAGGTGAACTCGAAAGGAGCGCACCTACTACAAGGTCTTTCTTCATGGAAGACCATCAGTTAGCTGGACACTTGAAGAGTTCACGTGGCGCAACCAGATTATCGGCTAACATATCTAAACTATCCTTAATATTTTCAGGATATTTAAGAAAATTTGAACTTTCATATATTAGTAAAAAACCATCTATAGGGGTATATTAGTAAATTTATTTTAATAATTTTTTAAATTTCATCTATTAGTTTGACACCATAAAAGATCAACTTAACCAAAAGGTATATAAAAAAAAAAAAATTTGATTTGTAGGAGTACATAAGTAAATATTATTTTTATTGGAAATTTAAGTAATTTCGAATTTGTATGGTGATATAAAAGAAAGAATTTATTTATTTTTTTAATTAAAATGGACTTTTTATGATCCCCCCTAAGCTTTGGCATATTTACAAAAAGAAATTTGATATTTGTTCATAAAAGTGAATGATAAGGTGTTCTCCTTAAATCAGTTCTTAAAGAATAATTTCAAGAAAAATTTCATTTCCTCTTTTAATATATATATATATATCTATGTATAGAGAGAAAATTTTTGTATACCCCTCTAAAACTACAAATTTATTTAAATATCCCTATAAAAATGTTATTTGTTTGCAAACCCCTCCAAAACTATTTTTTTGTTTATATACCCCTGCAGTTAGTCACCATTAGTTGTCATTAGAATTGTTAAGGTTAATCATAATTAAAACTTAACCTTAGTTAAATTATTACATAATTACTCTCATCTTTTTTCTAATCACTTTCCCTCTTTTATTCTCATTCTCTTTTATTTTCATCTCTTTAAACTCCTCCATCGCTAAGTTTTCTAAACTCGATTTGGCCGCAAATCATGGGTAGTGGAACTTTTGTGTCCAAACTCCTCATTGTGATCTTCAAATTCTCTCTCCTTCCATTTGGCTACAAATATGGGATAGTGGAATCTCTTCTAAATCAGTTCTTTAAAGAATAATTCAAAGAAAATTTTAATTTCCTCTTTTAATATATATATCTATATCTATATGTATCTATATATATAAGAACTTTTTTTTATTGAAATTAGTATAATCCGATTATTTAATTATGTATCAAATATAGATGTAACCATATTATAATAATAAAAAGAACATAAAAGTGATTGAACATACAACCACTAATGTGATTAATTAATTAATGTAAAATCACATCAGGTATTTATTATGGTCTAATAAAATTCAATGAATGGTGGTCAAATCATGTCTTTATGGAAACACTGTTGCTTAAACAACCTGCAATGAACTTGTTTTTTAAAATCTTATCCCCTGCTAGACAAAATCATTACTACCAAGATTGTTAAACATCAAAATTAATTGAATAAATATAATAAATTAGTGGTTGATTTGGAAAGAATCATCTATGTGATAAGGAGCACCATACTTTTGATTTGGAAAAAAAAAAAAAAAACAAGACATGGGTATTGTATGTTTTTGATTTTTTTCTCAAGATTTGGTAAAAAAAATATATGCATGTTTTTCAACAAATTTTTTTTTTGGGGGGGAGTTTGTTTTTTAATAAGAAACATATCACAAACATGGTTCAAATTCTTAAACTATTTTTATAAGAGAAAATGAATTAGCTAATCTTTTTGAAAAATTTGATTGTTTTTCAACAATATTATCCAATCAAACATGTTGCCAATCCTGCCAGTTATATCGAATAGTTATAGGCTAGGTGAACTGTTGTGTGATTGTGAAACTTTGAATTGAAAGAGATGCTTATGGCTGTAATTTAAAAAAGAGATTTGTGTATATATATCTCCCAAAAAAAAAAAAATGGTAATTGTGCATTTGTAACCTCCATTAAAACCATATGTACATTTACACCCCCAAAAAATATAAAAAATTATAAATATATCTCTATATGACTTATTTTATAAAATTATATTAAAAAATTTGAAAATATTACTTACATATCCCTATAAAAGTATGTATTTACTTACGTGATCCTACAAAAATGCTATTTACTTCCTTGATGTCAGTCACAATTAGCTTCTGTTAAAAATTTGAGTTGTAACATAGTTAAAATAAAATGTCCAAACTACTCATAACATTTTCAGAGCATTTAAATGATTTCTAACTTTTATTATAGGGGTAAATTAATAAACTCATTTTAGTAATTTTGTCTCATTCCATATATTAGTTTAACACCATCAAAAGTCAGCTTAACAAAAAAAATATATAAGCAAAAAAAATAGTCAAATGGGATAAACAAGCAAGTATCAAATATCATTTTATTAGGAGTATATAAGCAATTCCGAACTTTTACTAGTATGCAAACAAAAACCCGACCAAAAAAAAACAAAAAACAAAAAAAAAACAAAACAATATCCTCCATCTCTCCTCTCTCTCTCTCCTTTTCCCATATGAAAAGTATAAAAAACAGGAAATTTGAGATGGAGTGGGAAAAAGGGCAATAATGTCTTTTTCTTTATGCAAGTATAAAGGCAATTTCATATTTCTCTTTTATGAAGGTATACAAGCTATTTTCTATACACACAATTACCTACTTTTATGAGGTATACATGCAAGTTTCTCTTATTAGAAAAACAGGTTATGATACGATGCATTCTACAGTACCATGAATTGGTACCCACAGTCTCATACCACTAGATTCCAACCCATTATTATTGTATTCCAAACTTTATTTATTGTGTCTAAAATTACTGTTTATTATTATTCACAAAATAGCGACACAATTGTAGCTTCCAATCCAACCCGAACCCAAAAACCAAACATTAGAATTTAGAACTCATAAAACAACACCCCAAAACCTACCACGGTATCACATTATAGCAATACTGTAAAAATAGTACCCACAGTATCCTAAAATTCACCTTATGATACTTGTAAAGAAGCAAGATGCCAAACCAAGTCAATCAAGGAAAGCAACACACAGAAGCATACAAATGATGCTTCTCCAGCTCTTCTCCAGCTCAGATACCATCATCCTCAAGTTAGTGTGCCAAAACAAACACCTTGAAATGTTCAGAGGGTGAACAAAAGACCAGAAAAACAAAACAAAGGTTGCTTGTTTGACAATGCTACAAATACAGTATATGGTAGTAACACACTCTATATATAACATCATATACTTGGTACTTCCATTTCCAAAAGGTCAATGGGAATTAACAATGAGTCAACGAAAACAACTATGATACCATCACCCTCACTTCCAATGCATTTCATCTGCATAACACTCTCAATTCTCAAACACTTGAATTGAAGACAACCTCCATGCTAGCCATTAACAGCCTTCCTGGTCAGCCATGCTTCTCCTTAGCACCGGCCTCATAAGAAAAAGGAAGGCGAAAAAGAAAAAGAGATAGAAAAGACACTGCGAAAACTGTATGGACACATGCACATTCATTTCTCCCCCCAACATCACTTTCTTGCTTAGTCCTCTTTTGGCCCACGCCATGCAAGGAACCACCTGATCGCCATGCCATCAATGTCCCTACAAGCTTTTATTAGGAAAACAAACTTAGGTAGCAGACATGAAATGGTCCCAGCATCAAGATTGTTAATTTTTATGCAATATTATAGAGTTTGTTTTTCTTTGCTGTACTATTATTGCTTACCCCTGTTTTCCTTATTATGAAGTCAGCAATCCTTATCTGCAATGGAGACCTGGTCCTCACCACTATTGCATGCGGCATCAGTAGTGTCAGATGGGGCTTCCTTGGATCCCCTAGATTTGATGACCTCACTGAGGACCGGCAGCTTGGCCTTTGGGGGCAGCCTCTTGGCCTCCTCACATGTGTAGATGTAGATCTTCCTTACCATGCTGCAGAACTCACTGCAGAAGTGTAAATGTATACGCAATGGGTAAATAAAAACAGTTACAGTGACTGTAAAAAATCAATTTAAAAGGAGAGTTCAGGAACATTACTGCCAGGGATTATCGCCGACTAGCATCATGTCATCCTCATCATCAGTATAGACTACCTGCCATTTTTTTACAGCCCCAGTTAGCTCTCCAGCAATGCTGAACATCTCTTCCAGTTTCCGAAGGAGGTCATCGTAACCCTTCAGTCTTGTCAGGTCTACTGCCCTTCCAACTGCCATGCCTTGCATATGGACCTTGGTGCAGCTTCTCAGCTGCCGGCTCTGAGTCTCTTGTGGGGACCTTAAGCATGATTTCTCATGCTCACTGCTGACTGCAGGTGCTTCAGACCTATTGAGGTTTGATGGCAGGGAGTGCTGATCAGAGTCTAAATCTTGGGATGCAGCTGGTTGATCCTCTTCAACACAAGCAGAAACAGTTGCCACCGGTGAGGTCTCCTCTACTGTGCAACTTTCGACCAACTGGATCCCAAAGAGCCTATAGCCATTGTTGCCAGTATCTTGCTTCCTTTCACTGTGTTCCTTGCTGACACTTGCGGAGAATGACTCGTCTTGAGCTTCTGTCCTGATTGGCCAGTAAACAGGATTACCAATGATAGTTGATGGTGTGGTGTTCCCGCTGAATGCAATGGACCCAGCAGTAGGAGCGGATGAGAACAAAGAGGTGGGGCTGGGTGGGTGATACATGTCTCGACCAAGGTTGTGCATCCCTGAAAATGAGAAAGTTTGGGTGGCCTCAGCTGGAGATTTCCAAGGACCTGTCAATAAAATTGAGCATAAGACGTGTCATGTGAAAGAAATTTAAGGAAATAGTGTAGAGAGGATCGGTGCTAATTATGTAGAGATATGCAACATAGTTCAGATAATTAATTAGTATTGGTGGTTGTCCTCTTGATGTTGACAAGTTTTTGTGAAGGTTGCTATTTGAATAAAGAGAAAGTTGTGATCCATTAATGAGATCTGCTAATTGATAAAACCTCCAAATATCCCAGGAAACCAACAGAAAGACCAACTCTGATAATAGTTTCAGCCATCTAAATATTAAATTAGGTTCCAAACACATCAATTTAAACAGCAAGAAAGGCAGAGACAGGTATATAGCAATAATTATCAATAACTTCATGTGATCTGATCTAATCCCAGAAATTGGTTACACCATTGGTGGGTTGGTTATATGTGAAGGAAATTACTGTCAAGGTCACATTGCAAATGATTTGATTTGATTTTTGTCATTCAAATAGGAGATCATAATTCAGAAACGATCAAAGCACAATGATATACGGGAATCCATGTATGGTCATCATTCCTAAGGGAAGTCATAACAAACATTCATACCAATCATTTGAGGAAGATTTGGCGTTATAGAGGTTGAAACTGGAGGTCTTGCACGTTTGTTTCGTGAAACTGGATGAGAAGTTTGGGGTGTGGATGCAACAAGCGGCTCCAATTCCCATGGTGAAACCCTATCTGGCCGTGGAATAGATGAAGGTTCATCCCACTGGACCTGAGGATCAAGATAATCGGGCCATGTCAGATTATAGAGAGATTATAGAGAGCACATGTATGTCTCAAGCTATAGAATTCAAGATAATTAAACAAAATACAACAAGTTTTATGGAAGTGGGCAAAGATTTAACCTTCAAAGATCTCCATTCTGAGTCTGCCCATCTTGATGATCCTGTGTCGCCAGTACCAATTATAGTACCGTTAAATCTGTAAAGTTGCATAAAATGGAATTACAAAACCATGAGAAAAGAGATAATAGTGACAATTTCTACATTCAGGTCTTCAATAATACACTGAGCATACCTCCTCTCCGGGGCTTCATCACCCTCAAACCTCATTTTAAACCTCATCCCCACAGATAATTTGTTGCTCTTCGCTTCAAGATACTTGTTGACACTTACTATAAACTCAGATCGACTTGTCCTGAAATAACAGGAGCAGGAGCATTATTTAGATTTCCACTCATAAGCAAATCACCATCACATAATCAACTAACTTGAGCATTATGCAACACCATTAAATATATATATATATATATATATATATATATATAGTGCATGTAAATTGACAAAATATAGAGCAAAAAGATGGACAATCAGCATTTTCCAATAGCATATATTTTTATCTGGCTATATAGTAGATGAGGTTGTCAAAGATGAAAACTGTAAGTTGTGAAGAAATAGAGGAAACCCATAAATGGATACAGTATAACAATGTTCACAGAAGAGAAGAGAGTAGACCTTGGCTTGTAAAAGACGGAGAAGAGAGTCCCAGTAGATATAGCATGAGAAGCGGTTGCCAAAACCCCAAGATGCATGCTGTGACTGGATATCACAGATGATGGCATGTTAGTCAGCTGCCTCATGAGCCGCCTGACACCAACCCGCAGCTCCCCGTTCTCACCTCTACCAAATTTCACAAGCAGAAGTTCATTAAAGCCAAATATAGAGAGAGAAAAAAAAAGGACCTCCATTGAGATGAAATCAAGGGAAGAATACATCAAACTGTCATATAAGACACTAAGCACTTACCTTAAAAAGATGAATGCATCTCCAGCAACCAGTCTCTTCGAGCTAACAAACACACTCCACCCAGTTGTTAGAAGGTGCCTCCTTGGTTGCCCTGTGAGAAATGAGTAAGAAAGAAGTTAATATGTTTGCAATGATCATTTAACCGTAAGCTGTCCTCTATAAACAACTGAGAGATAACTTTTCATTTTTATTCAGAAAAAGGAGCCCGGTGTTTTGCCTTTGCATGTCCTGCTAATATAGAAGTTAAAAGTCTAGTGCTTAAGCAATGGGAAACACCATGCATTGGTAAGATCATGAAATAAAAAAGTAAAATTAATAGACTTACTAGGAGCCATCCGATTCTGGTAAAATAACTAACTCAAATTAAATGAGACTAATCCAACCAAGTTTGAAGTCTAAAATCAATTAAAAATGCAATTCAGAAAAATGTACCTCGAAATATGTGACGAAAATGCCATTCATTCGCATGCAGATCAGTAGCAACCAATTCTTGCCAAGGTGGATGCTGGGACATATCCTGCGCTCCAAAATTGAATCAGGATAGGTAGGTTACGAAGAAGTTAAGATGGCTACGAGACAGTATGCTGACGATTGAACCCTCACCAATGGAGGAAGGCATTCATCTGCATGCCTTCTGAGGACCGAAAATCCTCCATGAGTGCTTGTGTCTGATGCAGTCAGTGTCTTGCAAAAGGAATGAACTATACATCTTTCTGGTTCAGGGAGAGGAGGATCAGGGCTAGTGATTTCACCTTGCTGGCAATATGTAAAGAGGAAATGTCAGAACACAGATTAAAGGTGTGCAGAAAAGAAGGCAAGCAAGACTCATATAGTTTTGATCATGGAGTATGCAAAGTTTGTGCTAAAGCATTCATAAACAGAAACTATAAAAACTCTAAAGAAAACCCTGGCTGTAACATACAAATTCCTCATCTTTCACCAAAAGAAAAACAAAATTAAATTTCTTTAAAAAAAAACATATTACTTGTACAAAGATAAATCTAATAGAGTTAATCACCCAATTAACAGCCACATCTATGTATATAACAACTCAACATTAGAAGACTACCTCAGACTCAGGTAGTAGAGTGATCTGAGCATATACTTCATCTGTATCTGCTTCTGCCTGCACATATCCCAAAAATTACTAAGCACACAAGGGATGTGAACACATCAAAGAAAAAGGAGCACTAAAAATAGCTGTTGAAGCAAAAAATGGTCAAGAAGGGCTTACTCGAAGCTCGACATTAACTACCCTGCAGAGAATCTTTGATGGTAGATTGAACAAAGGCATCTGCTGGTCCAGCCCTTGATGAGTTGAAGCTTCAAGCTGTGGAAAAACAAAAGAAAATCGAATTATACCAGGCATCAACTTGTAGATCCTATATCACATGAAAATTTTGAAATTCCTAATCAAGTTCTATTATGGGAAATTACATCTATTATTTGCAAAAACTACATAGATAGAAACCACGCCAAAAACTTCACTAAAGAAAAGATGAAACCCGCTAAATACCTGTTCCATGTGGCCTTGAGGGAAGTAATAAACCCGCTCCCCCTGGCGTGGCACCGTGACCAGTGGTCCCGCGCAGGCATGCCACAGCTCCCTGTATAAGGCATCAGTGGCGGCACCTTAAGAAGAACAAAGAATTGCAGGTATCAGTCCAAAGAACCTTGATTTATCTCTTCTCCGAGTTTGATGACCAAAAGGCTTTCATCCATTTCCCTAATTTTATCAAACATAGGCTAAATCCTCTTAGAAGCACCAGATCAAACAACAAAACTCTCAAAACCCAAGTAAAGATGCGTTTTTTTCATGAAGATCTAGCTTTATTGATGACTAGGATCTCAAAACAACGAAGCCCAGCGATAGAAACCACAAAACCTTCGAAGCAAAACAAGGAATCTGAAATTTTACCAGATAAGAACGACAACCAGAAGAGATTTCCACAAACCTGGACGATTCGGTGGTACAAGCGCCATCGAAAGCGAAGGGAACTCCTCGCAATCTCTGAATCAACTACTCACGAACTAGAACCAAAAATCCAGAAGCAAATCTCTCCAAAACCTCAACTAACCCATTTCCCCACTCATACCCAACCCAAAAATCAAAACTTTAAACCAATTCTAACAGAAGATCGTTTCAGCTTCTCAACTCCCCACCTGCGAGGAAATAACAGCAGCTTCCGCGTATGCGAAACCCTAAAGAGGAAAGTAAAAACCAGAAAGAAGCCGCGATCGAGGCGGAAAAGGCTAGATACCCTGCAAACAGCACCCCTCCTCACTCCCCCTACTTCCCTTTACCCTCTTTACTCCTCAACAAGCAACCACCAAAACAACTCCGATCTCCACAGCCCTCAAACCCTCTTCACTCCTCCCAACAAACGATTTCCTCCCAGATCTCCCCCGATCTCCACCTCACCACCAAATTCCCTTCCGAGACGCCGGAGAGACCACCAAATCCTCGAAACCGAGCTCCAGAGATGCGAGATTCGAGCGCTGGGGATCGGGAGACCAGGAATTCTAGGCATGAAAAAGGAGAAGATAGGGATGAGTGGAAGGTGTTCGACGTTTTGCCAGGTAAGTATAAGCTTTCGCTGCTGCCTCTGTCGGACCCTACATGGCCCCTCCTCAATAGCTGTCCCTGCCGCTCAGATCTCGCCCCTTCTCCTGCTTCTGCTGCACCCTCGCCACATCACACCATTCCCTCGCCCGCCCCTATCAACGGTCTTGATTCATTCTCTACTTAACCTCCTCCTTTTGTCTTATTAGCCTTTCAGATTGCGTATCGTGGTCCAGCGGAAGAGGGTAACGGAGGTGGGTGCAGTGAAGTCCGAAGCGCGCCCTGAATTCCCTACATACTTCGCGCCCCAGACGCAATTGAAAAAAATTACTCCGCATTCGCCCCTGAATTTCCACTTATTTACCAAATTGCCACTTAAAGAAAATTTCCATACATAACCCTATATAAGTATATAATTATTAAAACCCCCACAATAGAAATTTCAAAATAAACATTAATGATAGAAATATAATATAATCAGAATTAATGATCATAAAATAGCTTTTGCAAAAATATTTCAGTTGTTTTTTTATTGACAAAAGACAGGAACTCGCCCTTTGACACCAAGGGGGTATGTAAATATGGAGTTTTACAGGGATATATATGCACTTTTTGTTCAAACAAACAAATGAAGGTGGGGGATAAGTCAGTATAAAACGAGTGGGTTGGCGGGACTTTTTTACAAATATTCCGTTCCACCCAACGAGGCCGTGACGCGTGGTTTCTGTTGGACTTGGTCCTTTAAACGGGTCGGATCTTGACGGTTTCGGATGTTTGTTAAGATCCGAATCCGATATCATCCTTTTTTATTATATTGAATATGTTTTTCAAGTTATTTTTTTTAATTTATTGATCATGTGAAAAAGAATTACAAACTTGATGCAAAAATTAAATGGGATTAGGTTTTGTTTTTAACCTTTGAAGATGGGAAGGGGCAAATGGATTGGATTCTTAGGCCAAGTTAATTTTATATAAGTTTTTGTTTTATTTTATCTTTAGCCCATATACTCACCTTTGTCCATAGTGCTCAAGAATATATTGAAGACCTAAATGGTTAAGACTTTTTAGGTTCCAAGAACCTTGTTGTTAGTCCTAAGTGGGTTTAAATGTAATGCAATTCTTTTCATTTAATATAGTTTTTATTTTTAAGTGTTTACTTGGATATCTTATAAAAATTTAAATTTGTTCAAATGCATTATACAAGAATCATATTTATTTACATAATCCCTATAAATCGACTGTTTTTGTTTACATGTGCAGCCTGTTGTTGTTAACTTGACCATTGATAGTACCAAACTAATTGATGGAACGAGATAAAATTATTAAAATAGGTTTTTTATATATCTCTTTACAAGGAAAGTAAACAAAAAAAAGAGTTAAGTATAAACTTTGATGATTAGTCATCCAACGAAGGGAATGAATACCCAATGGTGTCAAGATCTGACTCAATGAGCTATAAAAGGAGATCTCTAATACATTGGTAAGAGAAGAAAAACTTTCTTCTGGAACCTCTCTCTCCCTCTCTTTCTCAAAACAAGGTTGGATATGTGAAAATTGCTCCTAGATAAAGTTCTTGATCCAAGAGGCTGACAGGAAATGGAAAGAGAATCAACACAGTGAATCCCAAAAGACAAAATAATTACCACAATTTTCAACTCATCTTTCTCGTTAATCAAGATCCGTTCAGATCTCACGGATATTTGCATCAACATAAAGTTCGTTAAAAGTATCCATGCGTAATGATCTTGTGTAAGAAAACTCGACTTTGCATAATAAAGATGAAAAAACTATACGGTCCTCAACAAAAGAGACATGAGTCATGGGACCCGCACACACATGTTTACGCTAGGTACAACCCCGCACACAAACACTACTCAAATTCTCAAAAAAGGGCCCTCAACCGTGAATCGAACCCGCACCACATTGACGCAGAGCTCTTATAATGACCGAAGTGACTAAGCCCTTGTTTGGTTCAAAAGGGGAATTTGGAGGGGAGGGGTGAGAGGGAGTTTGGAGGGGAGGGATTTGGATGGTTTTGAAAATTTTTATGTTTGGTTCAATGGAGGAGTGAGAATGAGGAATCTTTTTTTTTATTTGGTTGTGAGTAAGAGTGAGAAGTGCATTTGACCAATTTACTCTTTAGTATGAAATAAATAATGATAATGTTTGGTTGGAGGAAAGAGTGAGGAAAAGTGTAATGTGTATTATTACTCTTAATTTAATACTAATTAATATTAATTATATTAAAGCTATAAATTATATGAATTTCAGTATAATTAATACTAATTATTAAACCAATACAAATTTTATTACTATTAATTATATTAGTATAAAATTTAGTATTAAACTAATTAATATTAATTATATTAATTTAAGTATAATTAATATTAATTATTAAAAACAATACAAATTTTATTATTATTAATTATATTAGTATAAAAGTTAAAATTAAACTAATTAATATCAATTACATTAAAACTAGTATAAAAGCTAGGACTTAGATGAAATTTTGAAAATAAGTGGAGGGCAAGATGGTATTTTGAAATGATTTTTTGAGTTTAAACTTTTTCACCCCTCAAAAAAACCCCGATTTGGGGGAGTGGAAAATGAGGAGTTTGGAGGGATTTGTCACCCCTCCTCACCCCTCCTCACCCCTTTTTACACCTCCAACCAAACACAAAAAAACCCCCAAACCCCTCCTCACCCCTCTAAAAACCTCCAACCAAACAAGGGGTAAGAGACCCTTGAGTTGTTGATAATTTTTTATTAAAATTATTTCGTATTCCTACAAATATGAAACCAAAAGACTAGAAGATAACTTGTCTCTCTCCACAAGTGACTTTGTATTGCAACAAAGTTATTTGTTTATCAAACGTGAGAATTGATTATGTGAAACAAAATTTATGCCCCTTCTAACTCAAATATCCCATTTTTAATATAAACCTCGAATAAATATAATTTATTTTCATTTAAATACAACACAAAATCACAATAATGAATATTAACAAAGGTCAAATTATAAGAAGAAGAAAAAAAAGGTCAATGGGTATTTTCACATTTGAGACCATCTACTTGGGAAATGCTTGTATGGATCATGCAATAGGTGTGTGGGCAGGCTAACGGGGACCACAGTATGTGAATCATGTGATAGAAGAGCCATTCAAACACATCTTCAAAACATGCCTGTGAAAATGAGCAAGACTTTTTTTTTATGGCTGTGAAACAAGTTTGTGGTTTATCTTTCAATATAATTGGTTATAAAAGTCAAAGTGTGAACTTTATTTGTTGGCGATATAAGCAGCAAGTCGCCAAAAATTAAGGTCGTGCATAATTCTCAGCAAAGCAAGTTGGGGCAGGGGCGTGCATATGTGGGTATCAGGACTATCTAAATACAACTATTACTTATACTCCCAAAAATGCTCTCATCTAGTGAGAAATTTTTATGGGACCGAGATTCATAACTACTCATGATTTTGACTTAATTTAAATTTTGTTCATCAACACATCTTAAAATTAGATGGACAAATGAAAAGAGTTAGGTTTCAGATGTAGCACACCAATCAACGACTACACACTAATAAAATTGGTCGCATGTTAGTCAAAAACAAGAAAGGAATGTGATTGACTTAATTAAAAATGTACATGTGTTATAAATAAATAAATATACTAGTTTAATTATTTTAAAAATTGTATTTTTTTGGATGAATAAAAGTAAAGTTCATTTATCTCCATTTTATTTATGTGGAACATATACATTAAAGTTTTTTAAAAAATATATGAATTTTATTTTTTTTTCTAATAAAAAAGAAATTGGTATAAAATTAGTTGAAACAAAACAAATGATGTTTTCATGTTAAATAATATGTTTACACAAAACTAATCCGTTATATTGATTTCCCCGTACTTTGTTAGAGCAACTTTAGTGGTTGAGTTATACAAGAGCTCAATGCCCATGCCACCTCATCAACCTATTAACTTCATCTCCATTAACCTTTCCCCTATAGTGGTTGAGCTATCCATTATACTATGATATGTGACCAACTTCATATCATTCACCATTTCAATTTTTTATAATAAACATTTCATTAAAATGTATTTATCTCACAAAAATATTATTATTTCATAAATAAAAATACATGGAAGGAAAAATAAATGGAAGGAAAATTACATAGAAATAAAATATTTAAATATTTCATAAATAAAAATACATGGAAGGAAAATAATATAGAAATAAAAGTAGAATGCACTAAAAATACAAGAGATAAATACTAAATATTATATTTGGATTTTAACACATTACACATCAGACGATGATTTTCAAGTTGTTCAGCATTCATGTGGCTAGTATCCATGGTGAGAATTTGATGATCAGCAATCATTTCAAAAGATGCCTTCAAACTCCGCACTTCGGCTAATTTTTCTTTTCTCCATTCTTGTAATTCAACCCATTTTTCTTCAAATTCTTCATTTACGTTTTTATCAGTGGCGCTTGACTTCCCTTTTCTCTTCACCTTTGCCTTTGCTTTTTCTGCTTTCTGATCGATGGGGTGAACTTCATACTCATTGTCATCTATATTGAAGCTTGTATTTGCATTAGATGAAGATGTGTAGCCACCGCTTTCATTGATCTTTGTTTTTTTTTTTTTTTTTTGAAGACCTTGGAAGAGGAGTGTTTGCTTTCCATTTTGGATCATCTTTTAACATCACCCAAACATGCTCATGGCAAAAATGTTTTCTATGATTATGATAATATAGAGTACGAGTATGTTCCTTCAACTGGTCATCACTCCATCCGCTATGGTGCTCTCCTTCCAATTTGTTGTATATCTGGTTGAATTCATTAACAATTGAAAGCATCCAGTGCCAATGTTGATTACAACTAGTTTGTTTTCTTCTCAGACCAGATTTTCGATTTCCTTTGAAGTAGTCAGTTACTCGTTTCCAAGCTAGTACCCACAATGCTATCATTTGAAATTGTAAGCCATGCACTCACAAGCATTTTATCATTTTCTATACTCCACGGTTGACGTTTTTTGCTTGCTCTTCATGTTGTTCTTCATTTATGACGATATTCTCAATCCCTGGTTGTGTGGAGTAAGAAGGAAATTGAGAGTCGGAAAATGAACCTGTTTCCGTTGTATTTTTATGCTCGGTATGAGAAGCTCCATCCATATTTTGTGGATTCGTATGTAGGAATTGGAATGCCACCCATTCTTCATTGGGGAACTAATTGGCCATGAATGGATTAAAAAAACCTGGTCCTGAATACGTAGGGTAAGGATATGAAAAACGTGGTTGATTTTGGACATTTGGAAGAAAGTAGAGATGATTTTGTGGAGGTGGATATTGAAATTTTTGCATATTTGGTGGGGGAAAAAATAGGGAGAATTTTACGAATTTTGTTGAGTATGAAAATTTGGATCTTGTGAAGATGAGGAAGCATATCTATCCATAAGTGAGAGATTGAAAAAGAATGAAGAAGAAGTGGAAGAAAAAGAATGAAGAAGTGATGGAAGATTGAGAGAATGTAGATGTATTTATAGAAATTTAAAATTTAAAATAATAAATAAATACACATATGACCGTTGTTGCAATGCAACGATCAATTAATCAATTATTAGAATTTTTTTTAAAAAAAAACACAAACATGTAATGGTCATTATTTAAAAAAATATATATTAATGAGCGGTCCCGCCATTGAGCGCTCGGTGAGGATTGAGCACTCAATCCTCACCGAGCGCCTCTAATGGCCACCCGATTTCATGGAGCGCTTCTGCCCTACCATTAAAGTTGCCCTTAATTTGATGTAGTTCACACAAAAAATAAAGACAAAGTTGCTGGCAATATAATCCATAAGCCTGGAATTCACCGAAGAAAGACCAACAATAATCACTGGACTCGGACATAAATGTTGAGGATAAAGAGCAACAGGAGTGGACCAAAGAACACAAGATCAACATGGACCTTATCGGCGAGCAAGTTTGTCTACCTCCTCAATGCCAAAATTCTCATGTAAAGTGTAATCTAGTATGGGGTCCATTTTTTAGTAGGACACTTAACTATGACCGTATTTCTTTTTGATCATCAAACTTTAATTTGTATCAAAGCAGTCACTTAACTACAATTTTTGTTCACAGGGCAGTCACTCGACGGATTCCGGTGGCCCTTTGCTGAAGTGGCCGCCAGAGAAGCCACGTGGACGATCCAGTCAGCATCCTCTTCATAAAAAAAACCTTAATCTTTCCCCTTAGCTATTATCTAGCGTCGCTGCCTACCAGTCCCACTCTTCTTGTGATCAAAGATTTATGTAAGAGAAAGGCTGGTTTTTCTGGTCATTAGGGTTTAGTTTTTGGCAGATCTAGTGGTGGTGGATAAATAGGGACTTATGGATCTAGTTGATGAAAATGTGAGGTTTTTTCCCCTCTCTTTGATCTGTTGCTTTTTCCATCGGATACTTGTTAAAAAATTAACCTTTTGATCATTTTAGTTATTTTCTTGGTTGTTGGGATATGGATCTAGTGATTCAAGTAGCAGAGGATTTTCAGAAGCCAAGAGCTGTGCTGATTGCAGGACTACAATTCTCAAGTCCTTCTCATTAGATTTATTGCCTTTCTTGTTCTCTGCTTTGTTTGTTTATCTATTAACTGCTTTGGATTGCAGTCATTGTGCAATGCTTGTGGGATTAGATATAGAAAAAAGAGGAGAGGAGCTTTGGGTTTGAAGGATGGAGGAGATGATTGGAAGAGGACAAAGAGTGGTGGAGAGGGTGCGGACAGTGACCGAGAGGGGAGAGAGAGGTGGCGGAGCTCGGTGGCGCCGGCGAGATAATAGTTAAGGGGAAAGATTAGGGTTTTTTTATGAAGAGGATGCTGACTGGATTGTCCACGTGGCTTCTCCGTGACCACGCGTCGACAAAGGGTAATCTTGGAATCCGTCTGGTATTTGCCACGTGAACAAAATTGTTGTTAAGTGACTGTTTTGATATAAATTAAAGTTCGGTGATAAAAAAAAAAAAAAAAAAATACAACCATAGTTAAATGTCCTACTAAAAAATGGACCCATCTAGTATGACTTCAACCATGCCTAATGTAGCATGTGGTTCATTAAATAATAATAATTTTTTTTTTAAAAAAAAAACTCTCTATCTTCTTGAAAAAAGGCTGACTGGCTGAGAGTTATGAGACCAAGCGTAGGTTGTTCTATAACTTTTGGCTAAATATCAGTTTTTATATCAAGCCCAGCCCATTATATTTGAGCATAAGCTTTTTCAAAAAAAATTGGCTATCATACCAACAAAAAAAAAACATTTTGGCTATATATATACTAGTATAATGCACGTGCGTTGCACTACGGTACGTTGAATTGTTTGATTATTTTTTTAAATTATAATTGATATTTTGTATAATATATTTTTTGTTTTGTTTATTTTTATTAATATTTACTTATATTATTCATTCATGTATATATACAATTAGTTAAGTAATTTTTTTCATAAGATTTACACATATGCTCTGGATGCTGTTATTGATTACTATTGATTATAATGGTTACATCTATTGGCTTCGTAATTGTACCAATTGTAGGAATGGAGAAGTTAATTTTATGTTTGGTCTTTTTTTTTGTTAAAGTAGATAAATCACATTCATTTATTGATTGCAAGTAATAGTGAGGTACAAAATGTTTGGTCTTTTTATATTGATATTCGTTGCAATAATATTACTTGCGTAAGTATAGTAACAAATGTTGTTAAGAATGAAATTGTTTGGGTGAGTCAACTTTGTCATTGGAAATTTGAATATTTTCTATGGAATAAAATTTATTTGTTTCATTAAAATTATTTTTATTTTATTACCTTCATATCATGTTTTTTTTCATTATTGCTTCAATTTTTCATTACTACCTTCATATCATGTTTTTTTTCATTATTGCTTCAATTTTTCATTGGTTTTATATGAGAGAGATTTCTATATATATTAGTATGAAAAGTTTAAATTATCTTTTAACTCCTAGAACTTTTGTGGGTTTTTCCAAAATCTCCCTCATCTTCCACCCTAATTTTGTTGCCAGAATTATATATTTACTCCATTGTAATGTTATATTTAGCAAATTGCAACATTTCAGTCTTGTGTGCACATCAAAACTTGAATTATTGTGCACACAACTTGAATTATGATATATTAAAAAGTTTTTTAAAAATAATATTTTGATAATTCATTAATTATAGATATACATATATGTAATTTCCTTTAGCATTTGTTTATTTATGAAATTGTTTTTCCTTGACAATATATTAAATTATGTTGGTTTTCTAATTACTTTTTACTATGTGATCATATTAAAAAGTAATTAGAAATAACGATAAAGATAAGAGCACAATTAAGCCTGAAAAAACAAATTCTTCAAGGACACCTACAGTGTTAGACACTCGAAGGCATAAAGGAGAAAACCAAGAACACCTTATTGTATGCTACTCGGTATGCTAGAGAAATGAAAAAAAAATGGAAGGAATCAAATAGGAAAAGGGTAGGAAAATAAATAAATGGGAAGCACTCTTTATTTACTACGAAGCAACTCATAGCAGTGTATTGTTTGAATAAAGTTCACTATGATGAATTAACCTGATAACTCTTGACCCCCAAAACTGATATCCAATATTACAGAGCAACACAATTTGTTGCAATTTCTCTAAAGTTCAGAGTGAGATAAAATTTACAGTATGCAGTCACAATATCAAACTTCTCAAGTATATATTACCCGGCACTGTCTTTTGAGTTTGACTTCCTCCCCGAGCATTTCTAACCCATGATGAATAAGATCTTGCCCGTTGTAATTAGTATTATGAGTGAACTCTTCTTTTTGTAGAAACCTTATAACCTGCATTCTGAAAGTATAACTAAACGTAAATTAAAAATTGTTTAAAATAAGTGTAGTGTACAGAACAAAATTCATTTCCAGTCAAGAAATAATGAGAAAGCCAAAGAAACATGATAGATGTATAGAATGAAATTAACCTTAAACAGTGATGGCCAGAGCACACACAACAGCTGGTGAAATTTATATTAAAAAATGAGGAAAAAGAGAGATTTCCCATATATAATGGGATGTCATCAAATTAGGTTATAGGAGTATATATATATTACTTTTAACTTTTGTCATTCTAAATAAATATTTTTTATCTTTAAAATTTTTGCTCCTATTGTAATAAATTTCTAGATTCGGCTTTGCTTTTGACCATGTATATTTATACAAGTATAAAATAATTCACTTTAGTAGAGACATCAACACAAATGTCTTGAAATTTAATATTGTATAACTTCTCTTTGAAAAACTCATGCATGAAGGTGTTTGTAATAATTATCTAGATATAAATGTTTTTGTTGTCCTATTATGTGATGGAGATTGGTCCAGTGATATTTTTAGAGAACACTGGAATATTCATGCATGTTCTTATGTGTTTGTACTTCAAATTAAACAAGTGTTAATGGGTTCTTTATTTTATTTTTTAAAAAAAGAATGGGTTAACCAACCTTTCTTGTGAAAGTTGATTCGGTTCAAGAACTATGGGGAGGACGGGGAATGAATCCTCAATTGCCGAGGAAACTCACACGGGGTGGAACCTCCTCTATATGGGCATTGCCTGGAGTATATGGCTGGAGCGAAATAGAAGATGTTTCTATTATAAACAATGCGTTGTCATGAAAACAATTCATGATATCGACTTCCTCACCCTTTCCTGGTTTGATGTAGCGCATGTGCCTAAAAAACCGAAGCTGCTAGCAATAAAATCCATTGTCAAAAGAAGCCTGGAACTCACACGTGAGGAAACCGCTCATCATCCCCCGGGGGCCAACTTTGAGGATAGCCAAGACGGAAGGAAATAACTTCAAATGTAACTGATTAGATCCAAAGAAGATCCAATATTATTTATCTTTTTATGAACTCTTAATTAAATAAAAAAAGTGGATAAACCACACGGTCGAAATGGGGATGAAGAGGCGTTCTGCCGCGACCTTAGCGGTATCCTCTCCGAGTGGTTGATAGGTGCGATTCGGCCGGTTCCTTCGTTCTTTTCTTCTTGGCTTGATGGGTTGTTGAATTCATGGTGCATGTAATGTGTTTGTGTTTTTGCGCAGATGGAGCAGAGAGTGGACGAGTTGGACAGTTTCTTTGCGAATAAGAACCACGCTGTAGTGTCATGCTATCTTCATTCTTGCACTGTCTTCATGATTTACCTTTTTATGTAAGTGTTTTCATTGTTTATTTTTTATTCGGTATAGTGTGCTCCTCTGCAGAAAATGAAGAGAGAATTCTACCAATGATATTTTCTCTTTGCCTTATTCATGTTGTTTTCTTCACTTTCTGAAATCAAAGGGAAGAATTTGCTTAGTGTGTTCTCTCCTTTCTCTCTGTTGTAGAAGAAGGTTTATCCACTCATGGTCATAACCTATGTGGTTCCTTCTATCTGTCAAGAGTTTCAAGAACAACACTTAGAAATTATATTAAAAAAAATTCTGACTTGTTATGATTGCAATAGTTTTTGTTCAATTCAAACACACCACAGACCACACGAATTTGTGCTTGATACACCCCTAGATTGTAGTAGATCTTTGGTAATCCCTCCCTCCCCAGACAGGTAGAAGTTTATAATTTTTCATTTGCAAGAGTGATACGACAGTTCCTCCAGACCCAGAGGCCGCGGAAGCGATAGGAGATAAGGAGTTGTGGGATCCTGTATTGGGACCACAACAAGGTGAAGCTACGGAACCACAGGAAGACACGCGACGTGTAAGGAGACGTCCAGTATGGTTGAAGGACTATGTGGTTTGAAACCAGCCACTGAGAACACGACAACAGGGCTTCGGCGTGATGATGGTCATACGCTACCTTTTGAGTTATTAATGCATGCATGCATGCATGCAAGGACCGTAGGGTATGAGGTTATGTCTAGGAATGGAAGTGGGCGGGCGGGCGGGCGGGGCGGGAATGGGATCCCCATCCCCATCCCGCTCCCCGTACGTGATTCCCCAACCCAAAATTCCCATGGGAGAAATCCACCCCACCCCCGGTCACTTCCCACGGGATCCCCCGCCTACAACATTAATAAAAAAAATCCTATATACAATTGATAATAATAATAATTATAATGTAAAATGAAATAAAATAAAAATTATCACCCAATTTGTTTACAACATCCTATATATAAAATAAACATTCACACAAATATTTCTCCTAACAAATCATAATATAATGTATAATTAAACAACAATATTAAAGTGCAAGTTAAGTAATACAAATAACATAAGTTTAAAACTAAATTAAAATCACAACTCCATTAACAAAATATATAATTCAAAACTAACACAATAATTCATGTTTATACATGCGGGGAACCCCTCGGGCGGAGTGCTCTCCCAGCCCACTTCCCTTCGGCGAGGAGGGATTTTTTCCCAGCTCCCGCGGGGACATTTCGGGGAATCCCCGCCCCGACGGGGTGGGTACCCGCGAGGAGCGGGGGTTCCCCGCCCCACTTCCATTCCTAGTTATGTCCACTTTGTTTCTCTTTTATCTGCTAGTTAAGCAAAGGTCCTGCCAGTCTTATATATATCAAAGTTTGTTTGTAACCAGGGCATGATGAATATTAATGAATATTTCCTTCTTCTAGTTACCTTTCTTCCTGGAAACTCTAACATCCTCCTTCCCTTCTTCCTCAGCTTTTCCCTTCTCTTTCTCTCTGGAGTAGACCCTCACTCAAAGTAGGGCAACAAATACCCTCTCCCACTAGAAGAGTGTATCGCTGGTACTCCCATTGAGTTTCCTCGCCTTCCCACAGTTACCATGGAGATGCCCAGCCCTCCAGATCCAGTGGCAGCTCTACAAACCCAACTTGACGAGCAGCAATAAACTCTCGCTCAACTCGCCTCACGGATGGACGCTCGCCTGGACGACTTTCGCACTGAACTTCTGGAAGCGATCGGGACGTCAACCGCTCGAGCAAACCCGGCTTCCACCCCCACCTCACCCACCCGAGCAACCCTTCGGAGGGGCACCTACGGGGCCCTTTCTTCGTTCTATGAAGATGGAAGTTCTGCGGTTTGGCGGGTCTGACCCCCATGGTTGGGCTTTTCGCATCGATGAATTCTTCGATTGCCACGACACCCTTGTAGCACAGCGCCTTCGCATCGTATCCTTCCATATGGAGGGGCACACCGCTGCGTGGTATCAGTGGATGAAGCTGAACAACCTCCTGACCACTTGGCCCACCTTTCTCCAGAATCTCAAGCAGCGCTTTAGTCCCTCGCCATATGAGGATCATCAAGGCGCACTCTCGAAGCTCACCCAAACATCGACGGTGGCAGAATTTCAGGCGGCCTTTGAGGACTTGATGAACAAGGTGACCGGCATTCCTGAATCATTGCTCGTGTCCTTCTTCAGGGCTGGGCTCCGCCTCGACATCAAGCGCAAGATGCGCATGATGCGAGCCACGTCATTGATGGAGACCTTCGCCATTGCACGCGCTTTGGAGGATCGCGTGGAGGAGGCGAAGCAAGACCAACGTGATTGGTCCCGGTGACCACCACGACCTCAGCACAACCCCATTTCCACCATGAAATCAGCCCCGGCACACCCCCTAGCCACAACCACCAGCCACACTCCACTCCCCAACTCCAACCGCCAGCTCAAAGAGCCTCCACAGAAAGCCCAGCCATGCCTCCCCTCCTACTCTCACCAACCCTACACCCATACGCCGCTTCTTGCAGGCGGACTTCCAAGACAAACGCGCTCGTGGGGTCGGCTACAACTGCGACCAGAAATGGAGCGTTAGCCACCGCTGTCGCAGCAAGTTTTTGCTTCTCATAGGGACCGACGATGATGACCCGGAAGAACCAACCAACAACCAACCACCCCTTGAAGCTGAAGATGAGCTTGTCACCGGGGGCATCTTCAGCATACATACCTTGGCCGGTCAGGGCAACCCGCGGTCGCTTCGCATGGTGGGGGAGATTGCACACCACCAACTCCATATCCTCGTCGGCTCTAGCAGTACCCATAACTTCATCAAATCGGTGATGGCGGAGACCCTCGGATTAACCGTCCGCGATATCTCGTCATTCTGTGTCTACATTGGAAATGGCGACTACTTAATATGTACCCATGTCTGTCCCCATGTCATACTCACCATCCAGGGATACACCTTCCCTATTGATTTCTTCGTGCTGCCGATCCAAGGCCCGGATGTCGTGCTTGGTATCCAATGGCTTCAGCATTTGGGGCATGTAACTCATGACTACACAGAGCTCACTATGGAATTCCACTGGGACGGTAAGCCAGTACTGCTGCAAGGTGATATCTCCTCTCCCCAAAACTGATTTCATTCAACCAACTCCAAGTGTTACTAGACCACTCGGACTTCACAAGTTTGTATAAGTTGCACCAACTCCAGGGTGCTGAGGAGACCGCAAACCCACCTGGCGCCGAGATTACCACAGAGCTGACCCTACCTGCTGGTTTCCCTATGGCGGTCACTCAGCTACTCCACAGTTACAGAGCTTTGTTTGGCACACCATCGGACCTCCCGCCGCACCGACCAAATGACCACAGAATACATCTACTGCCGCAAACAAAGCCGGTGAACGTCCGGCCTTACCGATACCCCCACTTCCAAAAGAATGAAATGGGGCACCTCGTACGCGAGATGATGAACCAGGTCATCATCCGCCTGAGCCACAACCCCTTCTCCTTCCCCGTGCTGCTGGTGAAGAAGAAGGACGGGTCCTACCGGTTCTGTGTCGACTACCGAGCGCTGAACGCCGCAACTATCAAGGACAAATTCCCGATCCCAACCATCGATGAACTCCTTGATGAACTCGGTGGCGTGATGGTCTTTAGAACGCTTGACCTACGGGCCGGCTATCATCAAATCCGCATGTGTTCGCGGGATATCTACAAGACGGCGTTTCGCACCCATGAGGGGAATTTTGAATTTCTTGTCATGTCCTTTGGCTTGTCTAACGCCCCATCTACGTTTCAGGCCACGATGAACCAAATCTTTTCACCGTTCCTCCGCAGTTTTATCATTGTCTTCTTCGATGACATACTCGTCTATAGCAGTACCCCAGAGAACCATGTGATTCATCTGCAACAAGTATTGGAGTGTTTGAGAACCCATAGCTTCTTTGTGAAGCTCTCAAAATGTCTGTTTTGTCAAGAATGCATGGAGTACTTGGGCCACTTGGTCTCCTCCTCCGGCGTGAAGGCTGATCCCCGCAAGGTGGAAGCCATGGTGCAGTGGCCGCCACCAACGACACAGAAGCAGCTGCGCGTCTTCTTGGGCCTCACCAGTTATTACCGGCGTTTCATACAAGGGTACCCGTCTCTAGCGGCCCCGCTAACTGATTTGCTTTGCAGGGATGGCTTTGCATGGAACCCAGGTGCAGAGACAGCCTTTGCTGCACTCAAGGAAGCAATGACAAAAGCACCGGTCCTGCGACTACTTGACTTTGACAAAGAATTCATCCTAGAGACAGACACCTCCAATGTAGGCATTGTATGCAGGAGTCTCGGCCCATTGCGTTCTTCAGTAAGAAGCTCGGACCACGCCTGTGTACCACATCCACATACATCAAAGAACTCCACTCCATTGCTGAAGCGGTGACCAAGTGGAGGCAGTTCCTTCTGGGGAGGTTCTTCTCATCCGAACGGACCACAAAAGCCTCCGAGAACTATTCCAGCAGGTTGTGCAGACGCCCGAGCAACAGGTGTTCGTGAGGAAGCTCCTTGGGTACCACTTCCGGATCGAGTACAAACCAGGGAGGGCCAACCTGGCTGCAGACGCTCTCTCCCGTATGTTTGAAGGCGGTCAAGAGCCCTCAATGGTTCAACCTCTGGCTTGCTTACTCGTGGCTAGTCAACCATGTCCGGAAAACCTCACATCTCTTCGTGAGGAGAACCAGACTCTAGAGGATTTGAAAGCATTACATCAGAAGCATGCTTCTGGTACCCTTTCACCCACCTACACAGTCCAAGAAGGGATCCTGCTCCACCGCCACCGATACTTCCTCAGCCCCCAGTCCACATTGAAACCCACTCTGCTACGAGAATTCCACAGCACTCCACTAGCCGGGCACGCGGGAGTCAAACGCACATTGGCGCGCCTATCTGTTGTCTTTTACTGGCCCGGCATGAGCCACGACATTGAAGAATACGTGGCTTCCTGTTTTACTTGCCAACAGGTCAAATATAGCACTCAATTCCAATCTAATGTTTGATTGATTTGGAGTTTGTTTGAGTGAGGACGGAGGAAAGACAGATTTCTTTTGTTGGTTTTTTCATCTTTTTTTGTTACTTTCTCAAACTGAAGGATAGAATTTTGTTGATTGTATCATTTCCTTTTTCTCTATTATAAGAGTTTAATCCACACAAATCCTATTTGATGCTTTCCTTCGATCAATTTGGAATTTCAAGAAGTGAATCTAGAAATTGAACATTTTCTGATTATTAAGATTGCAGTAATCCTTATGCAATTCTAACAAGCCAAAGAGGATGCTAATTTGCGCCTGGCACAGGCCTAGATTGTTTACACCATTGGTATGAGTAATTTGTTCTCTAAAGATCTTTTAGATTAAAAAAACCATGTATGCTAATTTCTGATCACATGAATGCCTTGTATGGAATGTAGGAAGGGAAAGTTGATGTAAAATATAAAATGCACAGATAGCTTCTTATCTATGTGCACTACACCTTTTCCTGATAAGAAAAACCTTTTCCTAATTGCTCACTTTGTAACCGAAGTATTTGTTAATTAGTTTGGGCACAATAGTTGAAACCTAGCTACTATTCTTCCATTTAAACTCTGTAAATGATGCAGTCTTTGTTTATTTGATATCACATTGGTTTTATACTGTTGATTGATTTTCTTTCTCCAGATTGATGTCAAAGGCCTTCAGCTTCATGATTATTACAAGGTCATGCATGCTTCTTTTTAGTTTGAAAATTCCTTTGATATATATATATTTTTAATGAAAGTAATTATGCTTGGTATGTAATACAACAAGCCACCACCAATTTTTTGGGGGCTTTATTCATTTAAGAATTTCTCTGTGGTAGTTTACATCTCATAGTAAAAATGTCGATGGTGTTTGTAAAAGAAATTATTTGGACTCTTTAGC
Organism: Dioscorea zingiberensis; assembly: GCA_026586065.1. Lineage (NCBI taxonomy): Eukaryota > Viridiplantae > Streptophyta > Magnoliopsida > Dioscoreales > Dioscoreaceae > Dioscorea > Dioscorea zingiberensis. The sequence goes on along the minus strand of CM048820.1, from coordinate 6,826,807 downwards.
ATTGTTGGAATTTGTAGTTGGGAATGATCTGCTATGAAGTTGGGATTTGACTGAGGAGTCTTTGGCGCCTTAAGAAGTATTTTTCTCTTGAGTTTATAAGCTGATTCAACCATACTAAGTTCACTCGCGTGCACCTAATTGAAAAACAACGAGTGCTAAAAATTGCTCCGGAAAGTAAAAACAGTGAAAAGAAAAATCTCTTAATAGTGTGCATGGAATCAACACTAAAACATATGGAAATGAAATCAATTAATAAAAAGGAAATAATCTCTTTAATAGTGTGAACAGAATCAACACTAAAATATCTCATTAATTATGGAAACGAAATCAATTAATAAAAAAAGAAATAATCTTTTTAATAGTGTGAACGAAATCAACACTAAAATATCTCATTGATTATGGAAACCAAATTATGAAAAATAACGAACTCAATCAAAGGATAATTTCAAAACGGTTCAATCAATCTGCATGTAATCGTAATTAATCAATCTCATTAATAGTTGAATGTCAATCAAAAGAGAAATTCCAAAATGGTAAAATATGATTGATTTTGCAAAACTCAATTGGCTTAGGGATCCGAGCATTTTTACCAACAAGCCCAATAGATTTTTAGAATGGAAACACATATAAGGGGAGTATAAGTTTTCGCCATAGCCAATGTGGGACTAAACACTTTAAAAGTTTTTTGAATATTTGAAACCAACTTTTAAAACAAACCCACAATCAGCCTCAAAATGAAATGGGCTTCGAACAAGCATAACATAATATGATCCAAAGCAAAGCTTTAATGAACTAACCCAAGGTTCAAAGTAATTTCTAACTCATAAAAATTCCTAAACTAAACCAATCAACAAGTCATGCTTTTGCACAAGAGTTTCATGTAATTTAGTTAGGTGAAAAAGGGAGACATACATGTTGCATGAGTGATAAAATTTATGGGAAATGAGATTATTTTTCTTTGTCAATAGATTTGTATAATTGTTATATAAAACCAAAGCAAAGCTAAGTTTAAATTGAGATGAAAAAAAAACTACACTACATTTATTAATTTATTCATTCAACAAAATACAAGAACTAATTTGCAAAACATTTAGATAATTGCATTCTGAGATGTTGGAGGAAATTAAACCAAATATCATTTTGCAACAAGTTCTATAATTCTAAGGCGTGTGGTAATATAACATAACTTAATCAACCATTGGTTTAAAACGTCTTATGACAATTAGTTGTTTTAATTGTTTAAATTAAAAATCCCCAAAAAAAAAATTTTAAAAATCGACAGTATGAATCTAATTTTTAAGTTTTTAGTTAAAATTATCTATAACTGGTTTACTCTTACTTACTAATATAGATAAATAAGATATAAAATTCAAAATAAATTAAGAGACCCAAAAAAGTCATTTGGCAGCTATTTCTTTGAGAGAAGAGAAGAGTGGTGATCTAGTGAACTCGGTTCCACTAAATAATTAGTGGAGCCGAGTCCACATCACATCACCACCATTTATATTGCTTTGACATGTGTGTGCCACACATCTCGAGGCCACAGGTCTCATCTTCTAGTGCAACGAGATTATGAACAAATCCGGTTTCTCTTCAGCTTCAACGCCATGGAGACGGAGACTAACCCATCTGATTTTCCCGCAGTCGTTGGTGGCAGACCGGGGGAGACCGACCTGACAGCGCTCGCGCAGATGCGAGATGCTCAGCATGGTTTCTTCTTTTTAATTTGTTTTTTTTTTAAATGAGCTGAGTGGGGTCATTAAAGGTGCCACGTCAATTCGTGTAAGGGATCCGTGAAAGCTCTTCAGTTTAGCATTACTCAAAAACAATAATTATAAAGAATAATCATAGCTTATGTTAATTAAGAACTATGGTTAATTAAAACGTGTCGTTCCGAGTAGTTGTTATGATTTTAAAAATAAAATAAAAAAAATCTAAAATTGAAAGTATGAGTCTAATTTTCTGGTTTTCTTTAATTTTTTTTTTTGAAATTAAAATTATCTATAATTATAACTGATTTACTCCCGCTAATAATATAGATAAGCTATAAAATTCAAAATAAATAGATTATAATTATCTCTTTTTATCTCATAATTAAATTATATATTTAAGAATATATAAATTATAGACTTGTTCACCTCTTATATATAGTTATAGCTAGGATTAAATTAAATTGGTTCTTGGAGCATTGTCAAGGTCCAACAGCTCCAGATGGGGAACTACTACTTCTTCCATCCGATCACTGATGCCATCCTTCTCATGCTCTCATTCTTTGTGGTCTGCTTCATGTGCAAGTGCTCATGTAAGCCAGAAAACGTCTTATTCTTCTTTATCTTATTCTTCTTGGCCCTGTTCGGTTTCTACCTCGCTGTTGACGATTGGTTGTATGGGCGCCACCTTGATGCCTGCTGCTGCTCATGTCCAACAGTTTGTATATCAGTACTCATGCAACTGCCTCATCATATTATATAGAGCCATTGCATCGCATGCCCCTATATATTAAGTGTTCTTGATTCTCAATTTTAGAAGTTCTTACTTATAGCTAGTATTTTTTTTTTTTTTTTTTTTTTGTAAGTAGAGTGAATAAATCAAATTCGTTATATATTCGTTTATTGATAGTTTTTTTTTTATTAAAGTGGATAAACTACATTTATTGATTGTAAATAACAGTAAGAAATAAGGTGATACAAACCTCGGCTCTATAGACCCCACAACAACACTCTACGGATTACTTCTGAGCATCGTGCATCCCATTGTCTCATCATCAAAGTCATCCCGCGACTGATTCCATCTACACGCTAGTTTCGCTGTTTCAGCGCCAATAATGCCTTTTAGCATCAGCTAAGATTAAGAAAGCGTAACCCTCTACCATCCCAAACTGCGCCAAGATTAAGAAAGTCGACCCCTCGTGGATGATCCTGCACTCAAACTCGTTGTTTGTTATAGAAGCAACGATAGTTTCTTTTCAGTCAGATGTTTAAGCTATCGTCATCACCGATCGTCAGATTCCACCCCATGCGCTTCTCTTTAGGCAAGGCCTTCCTTAGACTGTTGTGTCCCTAGACTGTTTATTGATAGTTAAGTATATATACAGTGCATTCTATATGATCATTTTGGGTATCTAGCTATACTTTTTCTTTCTCCTTCTTATTTGCATGCTTTAATTACACCAATGTAAGATGGTGAATTATTGTAGATTGTTTCTTTTGTCATATTGGACCTTTCATTTGTTTTCAATAAACTTGAACATGTCTCCTCTTTTTCTTTTTCTTTTTCTTTTTTTCCTTTTTTTTTCTCTCTCAAATGATGGTTTGATCAGTCTTTTGAACAATTAATTAAGAGTTAGGCTTTAAAATATAATATTGATAGAATATTATATTTTATTAAAAAAATAACACTTCAAATTATTTATCAAAATTAAAAATGACAAATACAACTTAAAAAATACATGTTTTGATATTTTTCAAATAAATTTATAACTTTGCAAATATATCTGAAACTTACTTTCATCCTTCAAAGATGTTTTCATTCTTCTTGTTCTTCCTAGTTCTAAAGTCCAAATTCAAATTTTATTATTCAAAAATCAGAAAAAACAGCAAATGAATCATGCATGTTAAAAACAATACGTTTGGATATCTGCATATTTTTTTATTTCAAAAATTAGATTTTTTAATCTAATTTTTACTAATCGAATCTGAACTGAAGTAACTCAACAAAAAACAAAAAACAAAAAAAAAAAACCTTTCTTATATATCACCATATGAACACCATTTTATCTACACTCGTTCATAATATAGGAACCCTTGTCTATACTTCCTTACATGAACCCCTACCCCTTGCTAAGAGAATCCATAACTTAAGTAGTATGTAGTAATTAATTATGATGTTTTATATAGAAGGTTTAATACCCAATTTAGTCCTTCTATTATATCGAACTGACTCTTTTTAGTCCCTCAATTATAAATTGAGCATTTTTATATAATTATCTGAGATTCAACCATAAACATTATATAATTATCTCTATGATATAAACTTTGATCCAATTCATAATTATCGCTATTAGATAAATCTCGATCATATTCAAACTTAAAAGTATAATCAAATTACAATCCATATTTGAGATAGAGATTAATGATAAATATTTTATAATTATCTCTATTTTATCTTCTACAAAGTTAACCCAAGTTGGATGACTTGGTTTAATCACATAAATTTTAATTAGGTCCTTGACCTAATAAATAATTACAAACAATCTGAATGAATTATTACATCAATCTTGAGGTACCTTTCATGTGATCTTTCATTAGTTCTTATCATCAACCGTTTTTATATTTTTAACCCTTTCAAGTCATTGAGGTTTTCTCATTGACTTTGTCATTGCTTGTATGGACAGAAACTGTTTTATGTTTTTGTGTAACTTGTCACTATTAACATCTTTAATCAACATACTTGTTGTGCTTGTAGGATAATTTAACACTGATCTCATTTTTATCTGCATTCTTTGTTGATGATAGCTTCTCAAGTGGCGGTGAAGACGGCAACATCAAAATGTGATCTAATCACTCCAAGAAACCTGTTCTTTTTCTACTTGGTTCTAAACTTTCCTCTAGGCTGTGATATGATCATATCAGTATAAGCTTCCTTATTGATACAATATACCAAGTGCTTTCCTATGAAATTTTGTAGCTTCTACATCCTTGCTTTTTGAGTGTCTTGAGGTTCTCTTCTTGTGGATGTTCACTTGAACTGTGTTTTGATATCATATTAGTATAAGCTTCCTTGTTGATACAATTAATACGCCATGTGTTTTCTCTGAAATTTTGTAGTTTTTGCACCTTTGCTTTTTTGAGTGTCTTGAGGTTCTCTTCTTGTGGATGTTCACCTAAACTGTGTTTTGATATCATATCTTGGGATTCTTGAACCTAACTGTATAAATTTCACCGAACTCCTATTTCAATTATTTGTTTTCATAAGCCAAAACACCGAAGTAGGAGTTTATGAAAACCTAACTTCTCACTTTCGCCATGCATTTTTGTAGGCCAAACATCGGAAGTGGAGCCCAAGTGGCCCCTTTGGGCTCTACTTAAACTAAACTAAAATATAAAAGAATGATTTCATATACCAACGACCGGTCGGTCTATTGGTATCCGGGTTATTGTAAAGGCGTTGGTAGGGAGTCGCTACATTTGCATCTTTGTGGCGTGGCCTCCCTCCCGACGTCTTTATGGCCTTTGTCAAAAAAAAAAAAAAAGAATGATTTTATATCAAATTATATTTAATATATATATTTTCAGTTCTCTCCCTTCTCTCGAAACTAATCCCTTCCATGTCCCCAATGACATCATCACTGATCGAAAATCCAATCTCAGCCATAAGATCCCAAACGAACGGTCAGGATTTACAGGGTTTTTTTAATCTAAAGCAAGGGGTTCACTTTTTTAAAGATATTTTTAAGGCCATTCTTTGGATTCTAATCGTCGCGAACTATTCTCTCTTCGCTCCGCTTCGATTCGATCCAGGGCTTCGATGGCGCAGCCGGCGGGCCAGGATCCTCTGGTGAATCCGGCGCCGGCGAGGCCGGGGCGGCAGCAGCAGGGCGGGTTCGGCCAGTCAATTTCGGGGATCATCAGGATGGCGGTGATGTGGTACTTTGCCATGAAGTTCTTTTCTCCTAAGAAGCCCTCCGAGCCCTCCGTCCCCATCTCCAATCTCTTCCAGAAGGGAGAACCCTTGGTATCTACCCTGTCTTTGATGTTCTTTGCTCTTTTATTTTCTTGAGTTTTTTCATCAATTTCTGATAAATCGATGATTAGATCAGGGTTATGGCTTATTGTCAATGAATCATGGATGTGTTTTTCATGGAGAGCTGATAGGAATTTGGATTTATGTATAGTATCTTTGCTTTAACTTTGAGACTAATATGTTCAGCATGTACTTGCTGATTGATAAGGATGAAGGATGCATCTTCTATTAACAATTCTAGAGATGGGTTAGGATCCATTCAGGGATGGGGTTTGATCTGATCTTGTTAGTGCTTATTCTTATTTCAACAAAGGTTTCCTTGTTTTATGAGCTTCTTAATCACCAGATCCTCTCAACAGGAGAATCATTCTTAGCTTTATAATTTAAGCTAGGAAGCATTAAACTATATCTCTCACCCTTAACTTGGTGTCTTGAGAAGCACCATCATACCTTTGAAACCATGGAAATCTGTTAAAAAATAGAATACTGTGTTTGCTTTAAGGCTGGTTAATTGAAGGAGAAACAGAAAATAGATGCTGTGATTATATTCTTATTTGAATCTTTCATCCCTCACTGAAGTCACAGCTATTGTAGCATCTATTCCTTTCTTCTCATTTATGTATCAACTACTTTACAGTACATTTTCAAACTTTTTTTTATTGCAAAATCCATTGTGTCTCACCTTCATTATCATCTCGATTTGGACTTCCTACATTGGATGATGTTGTGTCTTGCCTCACATTCTTTGCTGTCTGCAAGTAATGTTGACACCTTCTCACATTCTGTGCACATCCAAATCTCAAATCTTTTATCAATATAGAAAACTCAAACTTCGTAAATCACTTAACTTTTTTAACCTTCTCTCTACTTTTTCTTTATGAAATTGTGGTGTCAATATAAGTTTTGTTTGTGAATTGGAAAGTCCACCTTGGTGTGTGGTTCTGATTTCATACATTTTTCAAACATTTATACGACTATGAAACTTATATATTTTGTAACCATGAGGCCAAATGTTGATGTATTTGATTTGTTAGTAACTAAGTCAAACTGGGTAACAAGATGCGGGAGAAGGAGACCATTGATCATTCAGCTAAGGTTTCATGTAGTCCTTTAAGGGTGTGTACCATTTTTTTTCCTTCAATTCTGGAATATGGTGAACAGGAAAGTTTAGATACTTTCTGGTCTTTACCTTTTGTGATGTTTTCTTTCAACGTTTAGAATTCATTTGGATGTTCACAATACTTTCTTGTAGGTTGAAGCCCCCTCCTCTTATGATAAGGCACAAAAGGAAGCTAGTTATAATTTCCTCATGTCTAGAAATAACTTTAGTACTTCTTTAATGTATTTCAAACAGACATTCATTTGCAGAGAAGTCACATTTTCCCCTTTTGTTGTTGGTTTGGTACTAGAGTTCATTGGTTTGACATCTGGGAATAATATATTAGATTTAGAAAATTCATAATATGGTAAAGTTTGGGCCTTTTAAATTTATTATAGGAAAATTGTGTAAAAAGTTATTCTATATTTTTAGTTTTTTTATTTGAATAAAATGGAATGCACACATAAAATTTGAAATAGCTGAATGATTTACAATCCAAAAATTTGGATTGATTGTTTATTTATTTATTTGTTAAGACACACTGTTTGGAATTTGTTAATATTTGTGAAAACCTCCCTTGAATTTATTACTTGTTATAAAAAGATCTTTAAGTTTACTATTGTTTTAAACTTTAAAGAACTCTTTCATGTTCAACATCCACTAACCTATTTCCAGGCCTTAATTTGACTGTGAGATACTTTATCTAATTGATAAACTCTTTCTTCTGAAGATTTTAAAAAACTTAGTAAGAGTTAAAATTCTCAGAATACTTCCATTTTCTCTGTATTCTCTAGACCCATGGAGGTTTTTGCACATGTGTGAAGTATTCTAGGTGTTATAAGTAATATGAATAGTTCTGGATTATATAGTAATATGGAATATTTCAGGGAGGCATGTGCATAAATTTTTGTTAATTAACAATTAATTAATAATAATTTTTTTTGCAAAGATTTAGCATGAAATGGTAAATTCCTATCTATTGATTATTATAAACTATTTTTCTCATCTTCACCACATCAATGGTGTTATACAAATTAATTTCAGTGTAAAAATTGATTATTTGATACAGTTTTCCAATGTATGGGGATGATATTTTTGTTGTCTAAATGATTATTTCTTATACCTTTTCCAGGATATGTGGGTCTATTACTCTGAGCATGAAAAGTTTACCGACTTTGGCAATGAAGATGCCCTTGTCTGGCATGAGACAAATATTCCATATGCAGTTTGGGGACCAGCTGGTTCTCGTACTCATTCTCTGAAATATTTCCCATCTGAGGTTCTTTGAGATTTTGTTGAAAATATAATGGACTGTTTGGTCTTACAAATTTTTTTTTGCCTATAATGATCCTTTCACTGAACTATTAAATTTATCTAACTTCTAGGCTGTAAAACACAACGGGAGCCTCTATGCCCATGTTTTCTTTGCACGCTCAGGTTACCCTCCAGATCCTAATGATCCCGAGTATCAACAGCTATCTGCCTTTGGGAGAACACATCGTAAGATATTGACTGATGTTTATAGTAAAATTGGACTTCTGTATTACTGCCTTGTTGCTTAAAAAGTCCCATTACTATACACTCTTTAATTTTCAGCTATTGTAATGTACTTACCCAAGTCGAAAGATGATAAAAAGAGGAGCTTGCTGGGAAACTCTAAGGATTCAGCAGAAAAACAATCACCTGAGGTAATGCTTAATCCTTCAACTACAAACATCTACTCATTAATTGTACAGATTATTTGTTATGTGCCTTTTGATCGTTTTCCTTTTATTTCCTTCTACTTATTTTCTAATTTCCCAATATTTCTTTCAAACATTAAGTTGTTTGACTTGAATTTACCTCTTTGTTCTTTGATCTGGTGGTTTTAAGTTATTAATCTGTTGCATTCCTTACAATTCTTTTAGGTGAAGGATGATATGCAAGTTGAGTCTAAGGAAGAGGGCCCTGTAGAATGGATTTCTTATTGGAAACCAAATATCACAATTAATTTTGTTGATGATTTTACGAGGTATATCATATATGATTGATGCCCTCTTCTTTCTTAGAATTTTATGAATTTCGATATTGGATCTTCATATGCATTTAAATCCTCATTTTTTTGGTTTGATTAATTCATATATACTCATCTATGATTTTACCCCAAGTTTCTGTGAACTATAAATAAAGTTTTAGTTTTTCATTGGATGGACAATACAAGCAACTGAAGATATCCTCGGACGATATGTAAACTACTTGTTGAATGTTTATTTTTTATGTATCGGCTAACATTTGTTGATTGATGCTTTGTGATTTTAATGTCTTAATCATGCATGTTGTAGTTGGAACTCTTGCACATGATGCATCTACTTTTTACTGTATTTCTCAATTTCCTCAGTTGAATTGTTTTTTTTAATGCATTTTCATTAATGTTAGTTCAGTGTGGTGTTGAGTTTTTTGTACCAGTGGAAATGGGGCATAATTTTTTTTTTAGATCTATCTCACCTCAATTGGCATTCTAAGATGAGGCTCTAATTGCCTAAGGTTGGAAGCATATTTGGTCTACACGGGAATTGCGGAATCTTATGTGTGGTTTAGATATTTTTGAGAATTCTTGTGTGAAGTCTAGATTTTCCAGATGATTTTTTTGTTACACAAACATTTGCTGACCGATGCTATTTATCTTGGTTGACCCCTCTTTGGTCTTTATTTGAGAAAATGATTTGCATGGTAAATTGTTTATTAGTCTACCTACAAGTTTGATTTAATTGAAGAAGAAATACTTCAAAAAGCTGTTTAACTGATCCACACGCGGACTTGAGCAGTTATTCCTGGGCTTACTCCAACAAGTTTTGCTGTGCGTTACTTATGGTTTATTAAAAATTATATGTTGCCTCTAACCATCTAAAGTACTTTTTATATGTTTTGCTATCTTGTTATTTATGTGAATCAAATATATTCTAACGGAAAAAACCACTGGATGTGACTTGTACCCTGAAGTATTTTCTTCTTCATTCTTAATTGTGAAGAGGACTTAGCCATGATTCTTTTGTAGACCATCTTGGCCTATATATGCCAACAGTTCAATGCTCATTGTAGAATATGTTTAAATGCCTAAAAATTAAATTTGCAACAGTATGCAGAGCACAAGCTTCAGCATTTGTTTGCCATCAGATCTGAATTCAGTAATTAGTGTACATATTTGTTCAACTCTAGCCTAAAAAGCAGGGTAAGGCTGCGTACAATAGACCTAAGTGATACGACCTTTCCTTGGACCCCGCACATGCGGGAGCTTTGTAGCACCGGGCTGCCCTTTTTATTTGTTCAACCCTAGCCTAGGTATACAGGGTACTGACATCATGTGCTTTGCTTTTGCCATTGAATGGCACTTGGTGTGCTGGCTTCAGGTTAAATTATATCTTTGATGCAGCCTATGAAAAATAAAATAAGCCATGCTGATATTGTCCTTTTGAGTTGGCAATTCGTATTTGTGCTAGGTTCATTCTGGCAAATAAAATTGATGAAGTGTTAGTTAGCAATTATCTAATTGGAGTATTGGTTGGATTAATCTCTTTTTGAAGGTGATCTGTGATCATTACGTTTCATATGTTACGCTGCCGACTATTGATGCGGAGGTCATAGATGTCCTGCTCATTAGGCAGTTGTTGGTTGGTGTGAATGCTATGTTCATCCAAGTTCCTTGCTTAAACATCTGAAAGTAAAGTTTGGTCCCTATTAGGTTTTCTGCTTTTTCTGTGCAGGATAATGCACATTAGGGTTAGCCTGAAGGGACTTTGTTCTCAAGAAAATTAAGATGCCTGCAGTGCTTTCTTGTTCTAGTGCAGATGTAAATTTGAGGATCATTGCGTTTCTGCATGTCTTCGTAAGGTTTGACCCTTTAATAGTTGATGTCTTTGCCACAAAAGCCTTCTTACATTAATTTGGTCATGATTGATTTCTATGCTTCAACATGAATTGTGATATCTATATCACTAATTGTAACCCTGAGCAATTGGTGACTTGTTTTTGTCAAATTACTGACGGACATTTAAATGGGTTTTGACCCACAACTTTAAAGAGTGGTCTCAATATCTTGACTAAATAAAGAGATATGGTGTATACTAGGTTGATCTTTGAGCCTCTAGAAACAACTTTACATCAGTTAGTCATAATTTTGTTTTCCCATTGGTCAATGGCAACTAGGTTTTAGTAGAGGATAATATAGAGCTTGTTTCTATCGCTAATAAGTGCACTCACCCTCTCATTCATGTACTATCACTTTCCCTTTCCTCTTTCTTTTTCTGTCTGTCTTTCTTTCAAGAAAGTATGTTCTTGCCTGTAACAATTCAGCCAGAAGCATATTGGCACCAATAGAAAGGTTGCTTGAGTACATTATCTTCCTAGTTGGTTGCTCGTATTTGAGGTGTTGTTTATTGTTAATTACCTAGTATTGCAGGTTGTGGTTGATGGCTACCTAGCAATTAGCTAGAGTAAAACAATATAGACTGTAGAGAAGTCATTCAGAGTAATGCAGCAGGTATCAATCTACAATAGCAAATCGACTTTCGAGTTCAGCATTACTGTTCTTATAGATGTTTCTCTTTTAACATTCTTTATATTTTTAAAGTATAATCAATTTCTTAGTTTTGAAAGTGATGTGAGATCATCAGTCTTCAGTGTGTTTGTAGATGCCCTTGATGGGTGAGCATGATTAATTTCTTTTTGTTAACCTGCTTATATAACCATAAATATTTCTAATCTTGAGCATGATTGATATTGCAATTCTTCTTGTCTCTCTTTTAAAGTTTTCTGACTCTCATCTTTTCTTCCTTTTTTATTGTAGGTACCCTCACAATGCCATTCCTCCCAATGTAGCTGGATGTATCCTCGATACTTGTATTTTGTCTGAATTTTTTAAAGTTTTTGTTTCATAATCCTGTGTTTTGCTCTGTAACAACATTTAGTTGGGATAAGCCCATTCTTTGCAAATCATTTTTAAGTCATTAGGACTTAATTCTTACTTACAATTTTATGTGCATCACTTGCCCCTCCAACCACGTTACCAAACCCTTATAAACATTTTGTAAGTTGATCGATTTAGAAATGAATATCTTGCTTACTTTCTTTGTTTTGGTTGTTGATCTGTATGCTGTATTCTTTTGTTTGTAGAGGTTCTGCTAGTTCAAAACATCTATCTTCCAGAAGTTCTTTATCCCCAATAGTTCAATTTTAGTTGGAATGTCATATTATTGCTATACAAAAGTACAAACAAAAATTTCCCTGCCTCACAGATGGTGCTCAATAACATTTTCATGTAAGGACCATGGTCTTGACTTATTGGATCTTGTCTTTTGAAACATTTGGTGGATTTTTTCCTTGATAGTTGGATTTAGATTTGAATGTGGATCCAACCACAGGGAACTACTATCCTACTATCTATTTCAATGAGTTCTGGCTTTTGAAGGATAAACTGATACCTCTCAATGATTCTATTTCGGAGTTGCCCATCAATTTAGAGCTCGGTCCAATCAGTTTGACTAAGTGGCAATTATTCTTGCAAATTGAGCAGTCATTTCAGATGCATCGGAGTTATGGAAGTATGCTTGAAGGCGAGGCCGATGAACTTAAGGTACAAAGACTTCAACACAGGCAAATATTTTTGTTATAACTAGCTTGTGGATTTGAGGTTTGAAATTTCTTGGCCTTTCAAATTACTACTTTTGTGAAATTAATGTCTTTATGATCCTTTTCTTAAAGGGTTTTTGTCTTCTTCTAATTTTTCCTGTTTTCTATACACTAGATGTTTTCAAATTATAAATACTGAAAAGTTATGAAACTACAACAGGGCTTTCTTTGATTTGCACAGATAATTGGTCTAAATATAATTAAATTGATGCTTGGTGTCTTAGTTTCTCTTATTATTCTGCATTTTGGTGTGAATGTCTTTTAAATTATAGCCACTAAACCTGACTTGGCCCCTCATGTCTTTATTTACTATTTACAAATTAAACACACAGAATGTGCTTGTTAACTGCTCACAGTAGATTTTGAAAATTAAGTTCCGCCTGCCTAAAAATTATAAAGTTTGTGTTATTCCTGGATGATTAAATGATATTGATTTCAAGGATCGCATCAGTTTTAGAATACTTCGGAGAGTGAAGTTCAGTGTTTTGACCTTGACCCACAGTTAAATCCCTTAATTGCATTATTTGATGTGATTCTCATTCCTTCTCAGAGGGTATTTTTGGAGGGAAACCCATACCTCCTTGTGATAACGATGGTTGTATCTGTCCTCCATTCCTTCTTTGATATGCTGGCTTTTAAGAATGGTATGTATCATATTTATGCAATGGTTGTAAGCTTTTAGATACGTATTGTCATTGAATTTATTATTTCATCCAGATTATTATGAGCATTCCTTGTTCTTTTGCAGATATACAATTTTGGAATAAGAATAAGTCCATGGAAGGATTATCTGCAAGATCAGTTGTTGTGAACTTCTTCTGCCAACTGATTGTTTTTCTTTACCTCCTTGATAATGAGACTTCATGGATGATTCTTGCTAGCTCTGGTATTGGTTGTTGCATAGAATTTTGGAAAATCGGTAAAGCAATGCACATTGAGGTATTTCTAGCTGTTATATCTCTGTTTCATTAAAGACATTTCTAGAATTGATGGCCAGATCCCACTTATTGATACAGCTTTATCAAATGTTGTAACTTTGCAATCTAATCATTGTTATTATTCTGTGATCTGTGGTTTCAAGGCTTGAAATCTTGGTTGGTTGCAATGATCTTTATCCACCATGGTTGATTGAAGTTTCTAGTTTCATTGGTGTTCCTTATTTGCACCAGGCATCAAGAGTTGATGAATTTTTTTGGATTGTTAGTATGTGAATTTGGGAACAGCTTGCTGCTTTATGACTTGTGTTTAATGATCCTAAAGATAAATGTTGTGTTTTTATTGACATGTGCAACTAATCTTCAGTTGTTCGTTTGATGCTTCTTTGCTGTTAATGTTGATTTTTGTCTCTGAGTTTTTTGTTGTATAATTCTGGAGTTTCTTGAGTGTGCTTCATATTAGAGACTGTTTGGCTTTAGGTAAGTAGAGATAGGCTGGAGCTCCAATTGCTGTTAGTCAATTAACACCCTATTGGGGCATAAGTTAAGATATTGGGTCTTCAACCCAATTTGCATTTTTAGAAGGAGATATAGCAAACCCAAACACGTTAAATTGGATCAAATACAGGATTTGGACATACCTGAAATTCGAATAACGTAAACCATACAAATTCTTATTCTATGAGCCATCCAAAGTTTTGAAAATTAGGTTTTCTTATTTCCCACCTTCATGCTAGTCATCTATTTCAAATATATATTTTTTAATGCTCCTTTCCTTTTATCCTTATCAACAGATAGACAGAAGTGGAAGGATTCCCGTGTTAAGATTCCGTGACCGCGATTCATATGCCAAGAACAAGACTAAGGAGTATGATGATCTTGCAATGAAGTACCTATCTTATGTTCTATTCTGTTTGGTGGTTTGTTCTTCCATTTATTCTCTCATGTACAAGGAACACAAAAGCTGGTATTCATGGATCTTGTCTTCTTTGACAAGCTGTGTTTACATGTTCGGTGAGTTCTACTGTATTGTGCAAAAGTAGTAGGGATGTCTGTGCCATGAAGTTCTTTCTGTTGCTTTTACGGTGTGTACATATTGAAAGCATTACTAGATTTAGAAGGCGGTATCACCACATAAATATGGTTTATCTGTTTTATTTTTTCAGTTTTGATAATTTGATTGGTGTCTCCTGTTATTTATGTTTGTCCCTTTCCCGTACCCATCACTAATTGATCTTGTCATGTTAACCCTTATTCTTTATGCTACATGGCTCTCGATAAGACTTTCATCTTCTAACGAAAGTTCCATTAGATCTTTTAGGCTTTTTGAGCATGATAAATAAAATGTTCTTTAGACCAACCTTTGGAGTACAAGAAAAGATGGAATTCTTAATTTTCTATTGTAAATTGCCCCTATCCACTACCTAAATCAATTTGGATCTTAACTTTATTGAATGATGAGAATCTTTCCATGCCCATAACCTGGAGACTACACTGGTTTGCAATCCACTGGTCATGTTTTCTGTTACTATGTTTTTTGGATAAGTTTGCAAGTAAAAGTCACTATCAAAAATTTTTAAATGTTACTATGTTAATATGAACTGTTTTGACGCTGAACTAGGTTCTCTGTTACCATGAAAGAATACTGACCTTGTACACTGCAGGTTTTATTATGATGTGCCCCCAGCTGTTCATTAACTATAAACTGAAGTCTGTGGCTCATCTACCCTGGAGACAAATGACCTATAAATTTCTCAATACCATCATTGATGACCTCTTCGCTTTTGTCATCAAAATGCCTATGTTGCATCGGCTATCTGTTTTCCGTGATGGTGAGCTTAATGATAATTTTATTCGATAGTTGCTTTAACGATAAGTTAGCATGCACAGTCTACTCTAATTTATTTTGGTGATTATAAAGTGACACTATTGTGTGATGCTGTTGCTCTGCTCATTACTTTCTCTCTTTTCTTTGCGTGTAACTTCTTGTTATATTGTGAACGTGCAGATGTCATTTTCTTGATCCTTTTGTACCAGAGATGGATATATCCTGTAGACAAAAAGAGAGTGAATGAGTTTGGTTTCGGTGGTGAAGATGCAGACCAAAGCTTAGTTGCTGCCAACACTAGTGCAGCACCACAGGACAGTGATTCAAGAACTGAAGACAACAAGAAGACTAATTGAGTTGGTCTTTATTAATATCAGCTTGACACTTGCCATGTTTTTTTAATTTGGAACTTTCAGGCTGGCCATTTCTGCTGTGCAGTATAATTTTATGGTTGAGCTTGATAAATGGTAACTCCTACACCACTCTAACTATCTGCTAGATATCCAACAGTTTTTCAGTACTAGTGTTAAGATTCAGTTTTAATATTAGATTCTGGTGATCAGATAGTGCTACAATTCACATAAAGGATTCCAAACTGGGACTCAAAAAGTGGTGGTTTAATGGGAAGTTGTTTGAAGATATTTGTTTCATGTATTATATTATGGGATGCTTTATGTCATATACCAAAGTGCATTCAGTTATTGATACTCTGGTTAGTTGAACATGAGGTTCAGTTACCATCTTGTATTAGTCTACCTTAATTGCTTTATTTTTACATACTTTCAAATGTGACCCAAATTCTTCTCATGACATGTTCCTGTATTTTCACAAATAAGAGTAGTACTTTTATTTTCTTTTCCAATATTTTTCTGTGTTTGAATTAAAAAATTCTATTTGAAGTGTATTATTATTCCTTTTTATGTCTTATCAAAGTTGGTGGGCAGGTGTGCCCATGAGCCTTTTGGATTGGCAATAAAGTAGACTGGGATTATGGAGGAATGTCTTGTTCTTCAAGTTACCCTTTTTGGATTGGGAATAAAGTGGATCAGGGTTTAGGTGTTTTATTTTAGTAAATGTGGGCAAACCATTTTTAATATTAATATTATTATTTTATTTTTCTTTTTTTCTTTTTGGGTGTGTGCGCGCGCCCCCCAGAAGCAAGTTTACACATGGTTCAGTTTCTCAATCTATTATTATTGGTAAAAAGGAGTGTGGTAGTCAACTTTTCTTGTAAAATTTAGTACTAAAATTTATGTGTTTGTTTTTGTCATATCAAAATGGTTTTTACTTTACTCAGGATTAGTTTGTTGTCATTGGGGTGTTTGGGTTTGGATTCTTAACCTAGTGCTTCTTTTAGATTAATGAATAATAGCAATAATAATTGTAATAAAACAATCCACTTGCCGACTGTTAGTGTGCTTGCTGGACAGGTTTTGTTTCAAAATCTTTCCTAATGTTGTTCTTTCATATTTGTTTGTACATAAAACAAGTTCTCATTTTTTATTTTTTTGAAAACTGAAAGTGTTTGTTTCTTTTTTATTTTTAAATATGTTTTCAAAACTAGATATAAATAAAAAAATGAGGCTTGTGAGTGAGGAAATGTGGGGAAAATGTATTTGTGAGTGAGAATTGGGGTTAAAGAAAGGTGGCTGGGAAATAAAACACAATTATATTGTGAAAGTAAATATAAATTTACAGTGCTACCTATTTAATGGTATTATTTTTTCAGAAAAAATAAGTAAAATTCTTTTATATATGTAACAAACAACAAACTTGCATTTACCAACCTCTTGAGTACATTGGTATCACAGTGATACTGCAGTAGGGTGTTGTTGTTGATTAGGGGAGATCACATTCAACATGCTGTCCGCTGCTAACTGGGAGGTGCCTATCGCCTTTGTCAAAAAAAAAAAAAAACTTGTTTTCTTTCTTATTTGTTATTTTATTATACATTTTACCTTTTACTCCCTAAAACATTATCTTGGCTTTTTATTACTATATATATATATATATATATATATATATATATAATTAAATAAAAAATTAAAAAAATTAAATATATATATATATATAAAATTATATATTTAATTTTTTTAATTTTTTATTTAATTATATATATATATATATATATATATATATATCGTGTTACTATACGGCTGTAAGTATTTAATCGCCAAGTAAGCTTGATTTGTCCCATTTTAGCCACTTACTTGAGTGTTTTAAGAAATCAATTATGGATGGAAAGAACATCGAAAAATAAGTTAGCATGTCAATTTTCATACAATTTGGGAACTTGTAGGGTCTTCATCTTAAAGGGTGAAATTTTGAACCGATAAGATTTCTATAAATTTTCACCCGTTAAGATGAATACCCTACAAGTTCCCAAATTGTATAAAAATTGACATGCTAGCTTATTTTTCGATGTTCTTTCCATCCATATGGTTGGATTTAAAAAAAATATTCTCCAAGTGCCTCAAAATGAGGCGACCTTAAATGAACAGTAATCCGGCCGGCCTTATACAAGTCATGCTAATATATATATATATATATATATATATATATATATATATATATTATAGGTTGTCCCATAAGGGAAGTCAGGGATGTGCTCAGATGTGTAGCTTAGTTACTACACATACTTGAACCCTCATCTTATGTGTGTAGGAGTTTGATCTCGGGATTACTTGGGAGAACACACTCCATCCGTCTTACATAAGGGAATCTGTATCAGTAGGTCAAGAGGTCACTAGTTAAAAGGTATATTATTTGTCAATTGTCATACAGGGTTGTACAGTCAACATGGAGGATGTTGACTGTATTACTGATTAGAATTAAAAAAATTATTTAAATAATTTATCAAATATTATGAAAAAAAATACAATATTTTATAATTAATTCCTAAACATTCTAATTCTCTTTGTAATTCAACTAAATCCGAATAATATATTACACTTGCAATGATATATATATATATATATATATATATATATATATATATACATAAATATATAATATAGACAATATTGTTACTTTAACTATTGTTTTAATTCCCCAAAAATTGCCATTATTCCATTCTACCATTATTTTCCTTTTATTAATAATTCTATCCTAGAGGGGGGCATGGGCCGGGTTTTAACCCGGCTCGGCAAAAATCATCGGGTCAGCCGACCCGGCGAGCCGGGCCAAAAAACCATAACCGACCCGCTTCAGTAACGGGCCGGTTATGGTTCAGCTTAAACCCAACCCGTGACCCGACGAGTTGACTCGCCGGTTCAACCCGTCGGGTTGGTTTTTTTTTTTTTTCAATTTTTAAACTCATGTAAATATCATATATTTTTTAATTGATTTTTTTTTTAGTGTTTGAATAATTAGGAAATGATAATAAATTTTAAAGATTTAAGTTTTTTTTCCTTGAAGAGAGAGATTTTTGCATTATCTGATTATCAATAATGACGGTTTTTATGGTTATTTTCTCATTTTAAATAGTTTGCCATTTATATATTTTGTGACTTATGAATTTTTTGGTTTTTATAATGTTTGAATAATTAGTGTAGGATAAAGATTTTTGTACTCTAAGACTTTTTATGTTTATTTTTTTATTTTTAAATAGCTTGTCATTTATATACTTTTTTTTGATTTTATAAATTTTTTTATTTTCTTAATGTTTGAATAATTAATGTAGGATATTGCATTTTATAGATTGAATTTTTTTTTCTTTCTTGAGAGATTTTTGCATTCTTTGATAGTCAATGATGAAGGCTTTTTATGGTTATTTGCTTAATTTTAAGTAGCTTGGCCATTTATATGTTTTTTTTGTGATTTTATATTTTTTGATTTTCTTAATGTTTGAATAATTAGTGTAGGATAATGAATTTTATAGATTGATTTTTTTTTCCTTCAAGAGAGATTTTTGCATTCTCTAGTTGTCAATAATGAAGATTTTTCATGATTATTTTCTTATTTTTAAGTAGCTTGCCATTTATATGCTATTTTTTATTTTATAATTTTTTTTTGTTTTCTTAATATTTGAATAATGAATTTTATAGTTTTCAATTTCTTAAAAATTATCATTCTATTTTTATATCAAAATATCATAATTTTTTAAATTTTTTTAAATTTTTTGCTATTTTTTAATATACATTTATATATTTTAAAAAATTTAAAAAACCGGTGGGTTGGGCCCGGCTCTCCGGTTCTATAAGATGATCCGGGCCGGTTACGGGTCACCAGTGACCCACCGGGTCCGGCGGGTCAACTTGGCCCAGAGGCCTACTAATGACTAATGTAGTCCGGGCCGTTTCCGCGTTGGTCTTTAGCTGGCAGAGAACCGGCGGGTTGGGCTCTCCCGGCCCGGTTAACCGCCCGTACCCACCTCCCAAGTATAAATATATAATCGAATATTTTTCAAACAGGTTCCACGAATTCCAACTTTCAGAGAAAAGCTTGACCAGATGGGGCCCACCATTGTACTCTAACCTTTTTAACTCTCCCAAGAGAATACTGGCCATCCGATGACCTACAAACGTTAATCCCGAGGAATCTTCAACGGTTCTGATGATCTCCCATGTGCACCGAACCCCACTCTCTTGTATTGGACTCACACCCACAGTGTGAGCCTTTCCGTACCTCACTGCTACCACTACTCGCTGTGACTCTGTCCCTGTTCCACCTCTCACACCATCAAGCCACTGATCCACCGTCCAAATTTCCTCGATATCAGAACTTAAAAGAATCAACGGCGGACATCACAAGCTCTTTGTAAAGCGGATTGGAAAGCGGTCTGGAGTCCGGGCTTTGAAGTGAGGGCTCCAGGTTCGCTTCACGCTGCTCTTTCCTCCTTTCTCTTCTCGGCTTTGCTCTCTTCTCTTCGATTTAGAGCTCGGATCGCCGTTTCGCTTCGTCTCCGGCGAGGATCCGTGCCTTCTTTTGGTTCTACAGCATGTATTCCGGCGATCGTAGGCTACGTCTCTGCTCCACTCTCGAATGCCATTCTTTTCTTTTCTTTTCTTTTTTCTCGTTTTATCCTTTTCTTTTGTATGATTTTGATCTGTATTGCATTTGATTTTATTTTCTCTGCTTCGATCTTCTTCTAGTGATTGGGAGGGTTCTTGATATCTGTTTGGTTTTTTTGTGTGTAGGTTTGTGATTTTGGGCTCTCTCTTTGATTTCTTTGATCTCTGCTTTCGCTGAGTCTGGTGAGTAGTCTTTCTTACTCTAATGCCGAAATGGCATGTCAATCGTTCTAGCGTTCCGTGTTGTTCATGAGAATTATGAAAGTGATCCATGTTCTTTTCTTTTCTTTTTTTCCTTCTTGCTGATTGAAAGATTTATGGGTAAACTATATGGGCTATTTTTACCCTTGTTCTTTTTAGTTAAAATGTTTACTGTGATTAATGTCACTATTTTTCTTGGGTGTGAAAGCTATGTGCTATTACTACTATTAAATTTGTTAGTTTTATTTCCTATTTGTGGTGTATTTTATTCATTCATGGTCTAGCTCTAACTGGGGTTATGATTTCTTTTCTTGGGTATATATTCGTCAGCTTTGAGTTCTGTATTCTTCTTCATCTGCTACATTGGGTGGTTGATTTTGTGAACTGCACAAAAGTATCTGTCTTTCTGTCTTTCTATCTATTAAATGCAAATTATTATGAACTTACCATGTACCTATTCATATCCTTATTTTGACACATGTAGCTGTATTGCACATGCCTAATGGCCACAGATTTCCTTTTGTGTGTGGTCCCCATTTTCCACCTGAAATTTGTTAAACACACACACACACACACATTGCAATGTGGCTATTTTAGCTATATATTGTAAATGCTCATTACGAATTTAATTGGTACTAAAGGTGAAGAAACATTATTTTTAAAGTTCAAATTCAATGATACACGGGTATTTTTCCTAGCTATCAATTATATCTGGTTTGGAATTTGATCTGCCATGACAAGAAACACAAGTAAATGTTTTATACTCAGATTGTTTTTTTGTCAATGTAGTACGCTCTTTAGCTCTTTAATTTGGGGAACTGGTCCATTCCTCTCTATTTAGTTACTGTGTTAAACTACACAGTTTTAATTCTTACTCATAATGTAGGATGGAAGTTTGTTTTCTTGGCTATAAAACATTTGGCACTGATCATGTTCTTGGCGTTCTTTGTTGGCTTCTGGGTTTTGATTTTATTCTAGTTCATGTTTTGTTAGCTTGAGTTGTAATAACAGATTCTGGTAAGCTGATCAATGACATCATCTACTGGAACTCAGTATGATTGTTCGCCCTATTAACGTGATTAATGGTTTCCTTTCTTATAATTGCCATTGTCCAGGATTTTATTCAGTTGGTTAAATTTTTGCCTCAAAATTATGTCACATGAATGTGCCTGACAAATGCAGGATATTACTGGGTTATTCTTGAGAAATGAATTCAAGAAAGGCTGAAGGCAAGACCTCTGTTGGGGGTGGCAATAATTCATTACATAAAGGTAAGATGCTTGATGGATCTGGTTCTGGGAAAGTTGAACAGCTGAGCCATGCAATTGATGATATCAGTATAGATGCTGCCCAGGAGGGGTGAATGGGAAGTAAAGGTAAAGAAGTCTAAGAATCGAGGTTATGCCACTTCTTCAAAAACGCCAGTTCCTTCAAATGCTACTTCTAGAGCTTGGGGCCACGCAGAGGGTGGTTGGAATTCTGGAAATGCATTTGCCTCAAGGGTTTGACTCGGGAAAAGCCAGGTGGTAGAGGTAATCCTAAAACCACAGCCACCACAGAGAGGTTGGGAGTCGGCCTACATGGCACCACCACCTCAAATACCGGCCGCCACTGCAGAATGGTTGGCAATGGGCAGCTAGAGGTGGTTCTAATTCTCAACCCAAGCCAGGGGAAGAGACCACACCAAATTTTCGTCCTCTGGAAGGATCACCTGGTGGATATGATTCTGATCCTGATGCTACAGCCCACAAATCTGATGTTTCAGATGAAGATGAGTTGGTATTAGACAGTGATGATGATTACAGTGATGGGTATGATTCTGACGCAAGTCATAAAAGTTATGAAACTCGCAAGAAGAACCCTCTTGGTTCAAGGCATTCTTTGAAGACTTGGATAAGCTGACAGTTGGAAGAAATAGGTGAACAGATTCCAGGCAGTGGCATTGCCCAGCATGCCATAATGGTCCAGGTGCTATTGATTGGTACAAGGTCTTCAACCTCTAATGACACATGCAAAACTAAGGGAGCAAGCGAGTCAAAGCTTCACCGTAGAACTTGCAACACTTTTAGATGAGGAGCTTCGGAGAAAGGGTACATCAGTGATACCTACTGAAGCATTTGGCCAATGGAAGGGTCTAAGGGAGACCACAAGTGATCAAGTGAGATAGTTTGGCCACGATGGTGATTATCATGAACACTTTACTCTGAACAAGATGAGAATAACAAGGTAATCTTTCACTGTTTTTAGCAGCACCTTTTCTGTTTCTGGATTATTTAAAACAGTATCTGTAAAAGTGGTATTTATCTTGTCTAACATCTGCCTGATAAAACTTAGGTATCTCTTTCATAAATCTACCAAGGCAAGTTCAGAGAATATGTTTCAGCATGGAATTTGAGAAGTTCGATGTAGCTTAAGAGCAAACCATTTTTAGCCCCTATTCAATTTTCTTTAGAAATTTTCCATAACAAAATCAATTGAATTGCTAAACTTTGTTGAAATTGACATATTATTAGCTTTTGGACTAGGAAAACTCGAGATTATTTTATTCAAAGTTCGAAAATATTAGTAGTTAATAGGGGCCGGAGATGTTGAGCAAGTGATCAAATCCATGATAAATGCGAGTAAAATTAGTCTAAACATCAAACTATTGATAACTTACTGCAAGCCTATTATGTACCCATCCCTATTTTGTGGTCTCCTTCTCAGTTGATATTGATGTTCTGCAAGCAATGTATTTTGCTTTTGTAAAATGGTCTTAACAAGTCACTGCAGAACCTTTTTTTGTTTCTCCTTGTGCTGTATAATCTTGATCACTCTCCTTCTGCAGATACTTGAATTTGATTGCAGCATTGTGTAGATTTGTCTTGACATCTGTATTCTAGTTTCATTGGTTGTTTATGATCTGTTAACTACTTCTTGGTCCAAAATATGTGCTCATTGGATTTGTGGTGGTGCTGTACTTATATTAGCAGTGGATAAGATTTGTTTCCAAAATCTACTTGTCATATTATGGTTGTGTGCTGCAAAGTTGCTTTCATCTCTCCCTATTCACATGTACTAATTTTAATTATTGTAGTGGATTGGCATGGGAAATCAGGAGCTTGTGGACTATTTTCACTCATATGCTGCAGTGAAAGCCCGACACTCCTATGGTCCCTCAAGGGCATCGGGGATGAGTGTTTTAATATTTGAGTCTTCTGCAGTCGGTTATCTGGAGGCCGAGCGGCTGCACAAGCATTTTGCTGAGCAAGGAACTGATAGGGATGCTTGGGATCGACGTGTGTACTATTCTATCCAGGTGGTAGCGCCAGTTATATGGATACTTGGCTTGCAAAGACGATATGGATGTCTTCAACCAGCATTGTCAAGGTCTGTTATATCCATTATTTAATGCTTTGCTACATTAACTGCATGATTCTTGCTGTTTTATTCATGGTCATTTATCTTTACTCTTGTAAAATATAGGATTTAAACCTTAGGAGAGAGGTTTTGACACAGTTTGATCAAGTAGAGACCTGTATAGCAGCACTAAAACTTATCTGTCACATTTTGTTGTTTGTAACACAAGCCTTTTTAACAGATTTTTACTGTTAGTCTCAGATCTTTTGTGAGTCTTCTAAAGCTAGAGGCCCAACCCCATTCTGCCTGTATTCATGTGTCTTTCTGTGAATATGTATTTGATACTGTCTTCTTCCCATATTACAATAAACCCTCTGGGAATACTTTCGCTTTTGAACATGTATCACACACCTCTTAGGTGCTGCTGTTTGTTTTGAGGGATGGGAAATTTCCTCACTTTTTACTTTTTCATGTTTGGTCATGCTTTTTAAGAAGGGATGGGATGTGCATGTGCATGTGCATGTGGATGTGGATTCACGGTGTAAGCCATCATCCATCATCTTATCCTTCTAATTAATTTATTAAATATATATTATTAATTGTTAAATCATTTAATTAAATGTTATTTATTAAGTATTAAAGATGATTAGATAAATTAAATAATCTCTGGCTTTCAAAGTTATTATTTATTAATGCTTTATTAGTGTTAATTATTTAGACTATATAAATTAAAATTATTTTAAAAATATTAAATTAATATTTAAATATTTTATTAATCTCATTATTTACCATTTGATAATATAAAATATAATGTATTAAACTAATAATATTATTTTATATTACTTGGTATACTAATTTACCTAATTAAGCATTTTAAATTATATCATATAATACAATATTATAAACTGATAATATTATATTTTTAAAAGTTGATTAATATTAATAATATATTTTTTCAATTATGATATTATTAATAATTAATATAATTTGTTGTATTAAAGAAAAAATCAAATACTAAATACCAAAATTTTTCTACATCCCTCCTTTTTCTATTCTTCCAATCAAACACAACTAAACATACCAATAAAAGTGCATCTCTGGGATATCCACACCTAGATGTCACTATCCAAGAGATGAGTATTTACAAGCAAACAAATGCCCCATTCTTTTTTCTCTTATATCCATTTAGGTTAGATAATCAGATCTTTTCTTATTTTTTAACTATCACACTGTTCATGTCAATCCATTCACTCTTATTCTAGTCTTATCAATCACACTAAATTTAGGTTGAAGGAGATTTCAGCTGGAAATGATCACTTGCTCCCACTAATCATTACTCTTATTATTAATTTTATTTTTATATTTTGCAAGTATTTAATGCTCATGCTATGTTAGTCATCCCACTGATATTACTTCTTCTTCTATGCACGTAATTCCATTAAAACCCGTGTGAAAATGCTTTCCCGTAAGTAATAGCAGCATGCCATTGCAATATTTCATGTTTTAGTATTGGACTGATTGACTGATTGCAGATTGGAATACCTACTGGATGTATCTTCACCTTATCGCTATTTGTTGGACCCTCTTCTTAATCTATAGTTGTCGTAAAATCGAGCATATTAAGTGTGCGCTTCCTAATTCCTTTACAAGTTGTTGCATGTGCATAGTATTGTGAATTTGGAGAAAAGATCTCTGTGCCTCAAGATTCTCCTGTGGTGATATGTGGATGATTTGAACATATCATTGAGGATCATTAAAACCTCTCAGTAAACTTGGTGTCTGATTTTCTAGGATCTTTTGACAAAACTGAGACGTTTTTCTCTAGTGTGTATATAAATTTTATCTCATGTTTGTCATTCAAAACAATGCTTCATGAGAATTATGAAAATGTTTTTGGTTTTTTTGTTTTCTTAAATTGGTTTCCAGGAAAAGCTCGACTTTGAAATACTTATAGATCAAGTCCGCATCAGGAGATGGTTGTTAATGTCCCAATGAAGCCAAAATGAGATAAGCAGAATCAGCAATTGGTATATTATAAGAATAAGGCTTTCGTTAGAGAGAAGCAACGCTCAAAAGGCTTTTGAAGAATCATTTGGGGGTGGTAAATCAGAAGGCTGCAGAATTTGCTGTGGGAATGCAAAACTCAGATTGTGAGGCTTAGGATCCAGCATGTAATTTAGAAGAAAATAAGGAAGAGAGGTAAAGCTGTAAATTGAGAGAAAGGAACCTAAATTTCTTTGGACACGGGTTTGTAGGAGTTATTTTGCAAGAGCCACTCTTAGTATTCCCCTTCATTTATTATAGCACGTAAAGTGGTTTGCAGTGGTAGTAAATCACTTAAAGAATGTTTTTAATTTGTTTTATTCGCTTTTCTTTCGGTGGTTATTTCTTTTTAGATGGACATTCAAGAGAATTTCTTCAAGTGAGCAAATGATGAAAATTCATTTAGATGATTGTAAAGAGAAGGAGAAAATGTTTGCTGCAGCTATTGCAAAGTAGAACGTGGGAAAAAGCTTAAGCAGGCTGGAGCTATAGAGTCTGGAACTAATGGGAGCCGCAGATTCACAGGTAGAAGTAGAACCCTACCGGGTGCTCATGCTTTATTTTATTAAATCCCTATTCTTATGCATTTTCCTCTTTGC